>CAMZMU010000113.1:35934107-36374756 GCA_947311845.1 Poa pratensis
CAACGACATTATTAATGTATATCCACGTATTCGTTAGCAGGATTTTTCAAGAGAAGGGTGTATCTGTTCATTAGCATCGACATATTCATTACCACGTGCTGCATGTGTTATTTCTTTGGAAATCAGAAAAGTATTAAAGAAAAAAAAGAATTAAAAGAAGCCTACGTGCATGGGAGGCAAAGTAGCTAGTAGGAAATTAAAGAGAAAAGCTAGCCCAGTTAGCACTCCAATACAGGAAACAGCGTCGGCACAGGTCTATGCCGACGGCCCCCGTCGGCACATGGTCGTCGACGTAGGTGCCCGTAGGCACAGGTCATGCGGCCGTCGGCACAGACCCAAGCCGTCGGCATAGAGGCCGTCGGCATTTTGTTTTCCAAAATTATTTTTTCCATTTTTTTTTCAATTCTACTCCGAATTTTCCAACTTTTGTTTTTTTTTCAAATTTCAAATTTCCCACTTAGCCACACACTTAATCTCATGTCAAAATACTTACCTTAGTCAAATTTCCCGTTCGGTTACCTATCCTCAAATTGCTCCAGCCCAAGCACGCTTAAATTTTGAGTTCCTTCCAAATTAGCTAACAAATGAGATGTTAGAACTTACTTATATTAGTATCTTATCAACCATATTAACCCATGGGTCATGATGTTACACTTTTTATTGTTTAAATTTTGAAAATTTATTTGAATAAATAATAATAACTAGCGGGTTGGCCCGCGCATTTGCGTGGCTAGATTTATTAAACATGTTCGATTTGATTTTGTTGCTTCATAACTTACACACGTGGATATGTGTTTTTCAACTTAATTGTTTTTTGCTACATAGATATTGGCATAAAACATTGACTACGCTACATATATTTTCATCAATAGTTATAATGATAGGATATCAGGTATTTTCTAGAGAACTTATTTGGTTCATGACGACCAATTGCATCTACTCTTCCTCCTCTATTGATGTATATTTTTTGAACCTTTTGTCCCATATTGTATACATGAGTGAAATTTTGAGATTAAAAAACCTCCTAATCACATTGTCAGATGAGAGAAAGTGTCATAAGTTAAAAAATTTGGAGCTTGTATTGCCCTGACATAACCTTTTTGCCGCTAATCAAATAAAATCTCTGGGGCATCTTCAAACAATATGGTGTACGTGATTGAATTTTTTCAACTCTACCTCTTAAGAATTATTTTATAAAAATAAATGTAAAATAATGTGGAATAACTTTATGAGTAGTTTTGTGGGAATAAAAGAGCTAGATCTACTACATTCAGTAAATAATTGTAGTACTGGTTTGTCTAACTGTCAACACAATTTCATGGTAACAGGTGCATAGAGTTTTTCTAAACCAAGCCTAACTACCACAATTACCAATATAACATGATTGATTGGAGATCAGAAAATAATGCAAGATGAAAAGCAATGGATGTATTAACGATTTAGAAATTAAAATCCGTATGAAGATAGAACAAAGCGCACTATCACATTGTAGATATTGCTTCAGGTGCTATCACGAATCCTCGCTGTCATAGAAACCCTGTTGACTCTTTTGAGTTATGAGCAGAATTTTAGTTACCAATTGCAGAAGAAAAATTGGGGAAACATACTTAGTGCGATGAAACAGAATCAAATCTAACAAAATCCTATTTACATTTTTTCGATAAAAACAACGTTGTTGTTTGTAAGAATAGATGATCAGGACATGATGTATTCCAAATGAATGCTGTAGTATGTAAGAATATATAGTGGGAACATGATGTGCTCCAAGTTTTCATTTAGAACACCATAGACAATGGTTACCTATAATGTTGCAGTATGTTTAATCTTCAAGAAATTTTTGCTACCCAAAACTATACAATAAATTATTTCTATCCGTAGTCCTTGAATATCTTATAATATTGCTCGCAGATCTAATTTAATTGCGTAGAAATTGAAGGAAAAATTAAGAGAACGCAGTTTATGCAATGTACTATTGATGGAACAATGAGCATAGAGAGAATGTTTCGTACTAAAATTTGCCAGCTATGAACTTCAGTATGGAACTATGGATGTAAATCACTGTCTTGTCGTGTCCATGGTAGTCAGGATGTTCTCACCGGGCTCTGTACCTTTTCAAATCAATACAGATTGTTAAAACAAAAGGATAGCTAGACCTAATGCTGCTAAGGCAATGGTATTTATAGATCATTTAGAAAATAGGCGAGGATGCTTGTCACTTGCCTAAGATTGTCAGCAGAGCCAAGTATAGAGCACCAGACAATGCTACGGGAGATGGCTCCGCAAGCTCCCCATTAGGATAGGCAGCAACAATGTGGTCTATCTGAGGGAGAGAAGGGGAACCAACACAGGGAATATTCAAATTTTATTAAGCTGACCAAACTATTTGAAAGTTGATGCGTAAAAGACAAACACTCAGAAAACACAATGAGCATACTGACAGAGTATACTTCCAAAAGAAAATTCTGATCTTGCCTCCTCAATGAACAGTAGTATTACTAGCCTTGCGTGCAGCTCCGATGGCTAAACTGCACTCTTTTCTAGCTGTATTGAACTGTGACAACATCGGAAAGTCGTTGACTTGTTGGAGACCGTTGGCTGCATGGAGTCATGGAAGGCGCACCACAGCAGTATGTCCACGGGCGGCCGATGCGGAAAGGCTGTCTGCAGCATCGGAGGTAAACAATCTTGTTTAGTCTTACTGTTGACGGGGACCAACCACATGTGAAAAATAGAGATAACGGAAACTGGAGGCGTGATCAATCGAGTAGAGGATCTTGGTGCCGCCGTTGGCCTTCAGCTAGCCTTGCGATCTCATCCTGGTCCGTCTCCCGTTGGACATACCGCACAGAGGATTTGGCCAGTTCAACATCGGTAGCCTTGCGAGGCAAGGGAGAATTGTGGCTAGGTATGGCGTGTCGGCTGAGACGGCGACTTCAGGAAGAGAAGGCGGACCGGCCAATTGTGCTTGATGCATCTTAGTATTTTCCCTTGATCAAGCCAGCTCATGACCGGAGCGATTGAAGGCATGGATTGTGCTAGATGCGGATAATCTGAAATAAACATCCATCTTCATTGACACGGAAGGAACCAAAATTATCCGAGTGCTGCAAAACTAATGTGTGAGCAGTAACCTGCAGAGCAATGTGAAAGAGAATTAATTCATACAGTTAGAAGTGGTTGCAACAAAATAAAAACACTGGAGAACAATGTTTTAAGAACTGCAGCCAGCAATAATAATTGCATCTACCGAACTTGGTTGCTTTATTAATTTAAAGCAGGGCATTCTAATGCCTTTTATCTAAAAATAAGAATTGCATCGTACCAACATATGATTATATAATAGTAGAGCAATATTTAATGGCCCAATCAGCTAACAAAAGGCCAACGTACACAAAAAACTAAAAAAAAGATCTTCTCATGAGATAGCCTAACAAAATGATGGGGTCACGGGTAATTCGATTGAAATTAGACATGGTACATGCGCAGGGCATCAAGTGCAAATGGCAGCAAAACCAGTGTTTATCGCAGGTTTTGCACTGAGAGGATCAGGCGAATGCATCCATGGACGGAAAAAAAGTACTTCAAGCATTAGATGGATTTTGCCACTGGGACATTACCTGAGATCAGCCAGATTAGTCTCGGAGCCGAGTAAAGGGAACATGAAACTATTACGACTGATGGTTTCGTGATGCATGGCGTCCAGCCGGGATGCTGCAAACATTGGCCATTGCCGTCACGGAGACATATAAGATGCATGTGGGAGATTGCAAGGTAATTACGGGGAGCTTGCCTGGAGGGCCAAGGAGCATGAGAACGACACTGCTGAAGAAGTCAGCCAGAGATCCCAAGTATCGTGCAATATGAGTACGGGACACATAACGGAGATTACCGCTGGCGCAAGGACGATCGCAGATAGGTTTGTGGCTGCTGTCATAAAAAATATAATCCTTCTTACTTGTTTTTCTTGGCTCCATAAGCAACGTAGAATCAACTGAAGCTATATCATTATGTTGGTGCATGTAGAGGAGTAAATGCCTGTATCATTCACACTTGATGATCGGCTCTTGTTGCTATGGCCTGAACGTTGTTCCCTCCCTAAAATATCATCATAGTGATCCGTATTATCAATCCATGTGATCCACATAATCTGTGCAACATCAAAGAATTGGAGGCTCCTGCAGAAATTCTGCTCCAGCACCAGCTTGAGTCCTTGCGCAATTCTCAGCAATATATCAGTAAAAAAGATAACCAAAGATGCTATTCCATTGGATAATCAAAGATCAAATCTAAGGCAAACTGATTGAAACGACATCAACGGAATCACATGAGAAGCCAAGACGTCTTCTGTGGGGAAAAGCAAGAAGTTGTGAAGCTTTCTTAAGGATTAACGTGACAACATAATTCCTCCACTCAGCACCGTCAATGACAATGGCGGCCACGTTTCCTTGACTGTAGATGATACTCTTCCTCGTCTGATGCAACTTGGACTGCGCAGACTCGATAGGAAGGTAAAAAGGTTCTACCATTGTAAAGGCAGCAGGTGACGCGAGACAATCAACATGTTCAGCAGCTCACCGATCTAATTAGAAAAAAGGAGCACGGTGCGTACCTCAGAATCAGCGGAGTTTACCAGATCAATTCTCCCTGACATCAAGGATGGCGGCAAGTTTGGTCGTTGCTGCCACGCGAGGAGCCGAGGAGGCATGTGACTGCAGGGGTGCCAATATCTTGCCCCAGCAAGACGGAGAAGGACAGGAAAAGAGAGGAGTCACACCCGACGCCGCCAGCCCGTCATGCGGAGGAAAAGGAGGAGCGAGATTGGCCCTCGATGCCGGTGTCCCACAGCAAGGTGAAGGACGCCCTCGGCGGCTCGCTATGCCAAGTGGTCGATGGGGAGCTCGACCTCGATGGCTGTGTCCGGAGGCGGCTTGTTGGGGGAGCAGGAAGAAGACGTGATTAGGGCTGGGTTGGGCAACAAATCGACGGGGCAAGATTTTCCTATTCTAGGGCGATATGTCTGTTTGTTTCCCGACGTTCCTTTTTATTTTTGCGTTGGCAATCTGGACCGTTAATCATTGTTGCCTAATCCGAGTTTAATCTAAACCGCATGTAATAATATTTTTTGAATAAATAACAATAAAATTTATTTTACTTTATTTTCTCCTTTTTACATTAATATGGAATAATTCATATTTTTAAATCCGTAAATCGAAATTTTACAAATAAAATGTCTAAATCGATTAGAAAAATGAGAAGAATCCAAATATGACATCCATATCATCTTTTTCATCATGTATATGACTTTTTGCAACATATATTAGAAAAATAACTTTATGCCTATTTTTCGAAAGTAATTGAAGTTTATGTGAAAAATAGTCAAAAAAATGAAATCGTTTGGCATGGAGTACTTTTATGTGCACTAGTTGCTAGGATAAATTATAAACTTGAGTTTTGATAAAGTTTATAAAAAACTTTTTCACAAAAAAGTCAATCATCTATAAACATGTATAAGTTTCGGGTCACATGACCAAGTTATGGTCAGCCTCGTGCCATAGTTTGTGATAATGTGCCCATATTTTACACATAGGTGTATCTTGGTATGACAAACAATGTTGCAGAACTGAGTTTTTTCAAATTAGTTTTATAAATATCATTTTCATTTTTTAATTGTCCAAAATGACATTTTTTTTGTGAAGCGAGTACAAAAAAAATGGTGGAAAATGGCACCCATCCAATTATCACACAAAGTAGACCATATTTTATAGACAATCCAGCAATATTAGGAATTTTATCGGTTTTTATCTAATTTCGCCTATTTAGATGACTTTATGCCTATTTTCCAAAAGTAATTGAATTTTGAACTACAAGTGTGTGATAGTTTGCTCTGAAATTTTAACAAAATTCATTTTAAGATACACCAGTAGTGGTTATATCACAGAACCGTTGATATTTTTGGAAAACGCAACCCTTTTGATGAATAGGCACGGTGGTCATTTTGACCATTTTTCAACAAAATAAAAGAAAGTGAAAAAATAGTCAAAAAATGAAATCCATTGGCATGGAGTACTTTTATGTGTACTAGTTGCTAGGATAAATGATAAACTTGAGTTTTGACAAAGTTTACAAAAAACTTCTTCACAAAAAGATCAATCATCTATAAACATGTATAAATTTCGAGTCAAATGACCAAGTTATGGTCATCCCCGTGCCATAGTTTGTGATAATGTGCCCATATTTGACACATAGGTATGTCTTTGTATGGCAAACAATGTTGCCAAAAACAACTTTTAAAATATTATTATAAATATCATTTTCCATTTTTTTAAGTGCCAAAAATGACTTTTTTATTAAGCAAGTACCAAAAATATGTTACAAAATGTCATATACATGATAAAAAAGATGATATGGATGTCATATTTGGAATCCTTTCATTTTTGTAATCAATTTAGACATTTTATTTAATAAATTTCGATTTACGAATTTAAAGATATGAATTATTCCATATTAGACGAAAAACAGAAAAAGAAAAAACATAGCTATGCTGACGGCTTTGCCGTCGGCACAGCCCTGTGTCGACGGCAGAACCTATGCCGACGGCCATGTCGACGGGCGAGCCTCGTCGGAGTCTATGCCGACGGCCCCGACAAAAAGCTGTCGGCATAGAGGTTGGCCGTCGGCATAGACTCCCATTCCTGTAGTGCTCCTCAATCACTCTACTTAGTCCACAAAAAAAAAATCTCTCCGATACATAATAAGTGTCACTGATTTAATACAAAGCTAAATCAGTGGGACTTATCTTTCCAAATGAGCTTTTATGAGTACTGTCGTAATAAAGATAATTTATTCAAATTTAGTTTCATATTTCATGCTCTATATGTGTTATTTCTTTGGAAATCAGAAAAGTATTAAAGAGAAAAGAATGAAATGAAGCCCAGCACGTGCATGGGAGGCAAAGTAGCTACTCCCTCTGTCACAGTTTTTGTATTATATAATTGGCAACCTAGGGATACACGCAAGACTAGTAAACTGAGACGGAGGGAAATTAAAGAGAAAAGCACACGCCCATAGAAACATTCAATCCATGGTGGAAGCTGATGCAAGAGCTGTTCAAGGTAAGCTCCACTATCAAGCGCTGCTGCTTCCTCCTCGGACGGGGTGTGAAGTGTCTGCTTCTTCCTCTGGATGGCCGTGGTGGCGAGGGGTGGAAGAACAGCTACTTTGCTACCTTTGCTTCGATGAGGAGGCTAATGCTGCATATTCGAGCTCCTTACGCGGTGGACAAGTTCGCCGCCGCGTTCTTCGGCCAGAAGCGTGGCCAATCTTCAACCTCCATTGCGGAGGCCCTGCTCGACATGGCGTCAGTGCTCGGCAGCTCCTCGCGTCCAAGTGGTCCGTCCCCGGCCGTGGTGGGTTTGCTGGCGTCCATGATCGGTCGCCGGAAGGGAGAGACCGAGTGCTCTTTGGGCTCCAATGATCTCGGTGGTTCGGCTGCCTGGAGATCGCCGGCGATGAAGTGTGGCAGTGGTTCCCCAGGACTTGATTGCGATTTTATCTTTAGTTCTAGGGTGCTTTTTGTAAGATTACTGGGCCTTTCTTCGAATTTGAGGTCTTCTAGGGCAATAGATGAAAAGGGCCTAGTTGTAAATTGTACCTGCCACGTGTTCTGATCAATGCAGCTCTGGGGTCTTTGACCCCAACCCTTGTTCAAAAAAAAAAAAAAAGCAACAGGAAAAAAGTATTTTGGTGGCAACAACTGTGGGCAAAACTCTTTGGTCGTTGAGTTGAGTCAGTCGGACTGATGGCACGTGTATTGTATTATATCTCCATTGCATGCGATAAGGATATCTCCATCCTAGTTGTTACGTACGTCGGATGTCTAGCAAAATTATCATGCTATGACACAACAGACGCAAATTTTGAAATGGCTTACTAGCGCTCACATATCCACTCATGTACACACTTCGGGCCATAAATATCATAAATGTATGCAAATATAGCACAAGTAATTTGAAAATTTCCAATTCAAACCATGATCAAAATGGTATTTTCCTCTACAATTATGAGGACGGTTTTAGATGGATAATAATTTGTTGTGATACAAACTCGTAGGCAATTAAATTTAATACTCCCACCATTCCATATTACTTGACATGTATTTGTCTAAATACGGATGCATCTAGACGTATTTTAGTGTGTAGATACATCTATAACTAGAAAAATGTGTGTCAACTAATTTAAAACGGAGGGAGTAGAATGCATAAAAACGTGAATGGAATTTTAATTAAAAGATTTCAACATAAAAATAAGAATATGCACAAGTTCTCAAGTCCAGGTTCACAAAACTATGTGAGGAGCCATCCATCAAGGTTTACTTGTTGCAGAATCCATCGAGAGAGGAAGAGCCTATCTTCAACTAGGGGAAGGAAGAAGGGCGTATGTTTTTTTATGTGATATAATTTCTTTTATGCCTTCGTATCTCACACAACGAACATAAAAGCATATTTTCAAATGGTATTGGATCTACCTATTCGCCATGTTTTTCTCGTGCCTACCGAACTAGAAACCCATCGACTTCAAAGCCAAGATACAACACAATAGGAAGATCAGATAAAAACAAATACAAGCTTATAGGATAAATACAAAAACAATCAAAATCCAGAATGTTACAAGAGCAGGGAGGAGGGATTCGACCCACACAAAAATGGGTGACATCAGTCGATTGAAGTCCTAGGAGTGTCCCTTAATTATTTACTAGTTAGATTTCGGCGCGTCGTCACGCCGCGCCCTTGAAGAATTTGGGAGGAATTTGAATTTTCGAAAATTTGAAATTCGAAAGTAGGCCATGTATGTGAAAAATAATCGGCAATTTTTTTTGTGTGATTATGTTGATAAATTCTTTAATTTTTTTCTGGTGGATGGAGTGAAAGTTACTGGTGGCACAGCATTTGGTAGGTTTTGCAAAATTACCGTTGGACAATGTATGGAATCTGTTTTGAATTGTCCGTTTTTTTTCCCCGTTTTGCAAAGTTTTTGAAGTTGGATTGATGTGAGTATTTTTTGAAATCTACAAATTTTGAAATAATTAGGAAAGGTCAGAAAGTATTTGGTGCGCGGCGACATGACGCGCCCGTGCGGTAAAATTTAAATGTGGAAATGCCTTTTCTAAAAATCGTGCAGTTTTTAAAATTTAGTTACGTAGTTGGAGAGAGTTAAGTTCTACGCAAGCGGTTATTAAATTGAATTGCATATTTGGGGAGGAGTTTAGTTGTATTGTCTGTAAATATTAACGTGTTCGAATTGGTGTAAGATGTTTTGCATCTGCATAATTAGAGGTAGGTCAATTGAATTATATATCTAAATACTTTGAAATGGTATAATAAGCTTGCATTTTCTATGTGCGTTAGTGGAGGTAGTTCAATTGAATTATCTGTAAATTTTAATCTATTTGAAATTGTGTAATAAGCTTGTATTTTGCTCGTGGGATTTAATTTAAATTTGTTATATGAGAGAATATAATACGTGAGCATTTATTGAAGGCAGTGCA
This sequence comes from Poa pratensis, assembly GCA_947311845.1. Taxonomy (NCBI): domain Eukaryota; kingdom Viridiplantae; phylum Streptophyta; class Magnoliopsida; order Poales; family Poaceae; genus Poa; species Poa pratensis. Next base: position 35,943,652 of record CAMZMU010000113.1, read on the forward strand.
TAATTAGAAGAAGTAATTTTGGATTTTGTTTGTACAGATGGGAAACACGGGGAAAAATTGGCTAGCAGATGACATTTCCATAAGTTCTGTATTTAGTGTAAGAGCATTGTACAAATAAATTTAATTTGTTTTTTAATGCATGGAAATGTGTTGGTTGTGGACATCTTCTTCTTCTTTTTTCAGATTGTGGTATATTGGTTGTGGTTTTTGGTTTTAGTTTATGGGTTGGATGTCATGTTTCTTACATTTTTCTGTATGTTCTGGAAATTTTGATTTGTAAATTCCTTTTTATTGCATGGAAGTTTTAATTAACATGGTACAAATTACTGTGAAACATGCATGAAATCGATATAATTAGACATATTACATGTGTTCGCAAATTTTGGTCTTTAATTATATTTTTCTGAATTATCCTCTTAGTTTTTTTTTTGATTGCGAATTCTTTTTTGTAGGGTGGAAATTTTAATAAACATGGTAAAAACTTGGATGGAAACGTGCATGAAATTTCATATAGTTAGACATATTACAGTTGCTTGCAGTTTTTGGTATTTTAAATATTTTTTTCCGACGCGAAATGAATAAGAAGGTTGTATTAAGCTATGTACGTAAAATAATTTAACGTTGTTTAGTAATGCATGGAAATGTTTTAGTTGTGAATATCACAATTTTCTGTTTTTTGTTTGTTTGTTTTGTTTTATGGATTAGGAAATATGAATTTTGCATTTTGGCTACATTATCTGTATTTTTTTTATTTGTGGGCACTCTTTATTATATGGAAGTTTAAATAGACATGGCAAAATTTTGCGTCGAACACGTATGAAGTTGATGTAATTAGACGGATTACATTGTTCTATACATTTTGGTACTATAGTTGTTTTTTCTGGACCAAATTGAATTAGTTATGAATTTGTAAATTTTGAATGGAAAAATTGATTTCTGGAAAATAATAAGCCACTGTCAAGCGGGCCCACTGTCAGAGATTTATTAATTTTCGATTTCACTTTCCGTAAAATCGTAGATATCTGACAGGTGGGCCCAGAGGTGACGTCATCGGCTGACGTCATCAATGGCGGCCGACGCACCAAGCTGGCCACGGCCTCGTCGCAGGAGGGCGCGCGGGGCAGCGGGCGAGGGCTCGGCGGTCGCGGGAAGACGCGCGCGACCATGAAGTGGCGGCGCCGCTCCTCCTTGGTCGCCAGAGAAGCTACGGCGGCGGGAATACGCGGCGGTCAATGGCGGAGAAGAACTCGGTCGATCCGCTCGATTGCGAGCATCCTGGCTTGCTTCCGCTGGCAGGGAGATGCAGGGGAGGACGGTGGAGGTCGCGGCGTCGTTGGTTTGGGCTGGGGAGGCCCGCAGCGACGGCGCGCCGCGTCGGCGCGGGCGCGGCGACTCCGCTGTCGCCGGAGGAGAAGGAGGGGAGGGGGATGTTCTGGCGATTTTGCAGGGAAGTCCTCAGGGTTTGCGCAAATTGTGAGTAGATCCTTTTCTGCGGGGAAAAATGGGCCGCGGGATAATTTCTCGTGAGCGAGGGGCCTTTGTGTAATTTGGTGGCAGCGGGTCCGTGTGGGCCGTTGGATCATCGACGGACGGCTCGGATCGAGGCACTGTAGTACTGTAGAATGCTACAGTAGCTACAGTCCGCTCGAGCTCGGAGAGGGCCGCGATATGCTCAGCTTTTATATAGTGAGTAATTTATGCAATACGCTGCTACTTATATGGACGCACGCATAGCCACATGCTATGTATGTAGCCTAGTATGGAGTCTGCCCCCACCAAGTTACCCGGCGGGTGGTAGCCGCAGATGCCAAAACTGCCGCCGTCACCATCACAGAGGACACTGGCGCATCCGATGGTCGTCATGTCGTTCCAAACTACCTGTGTGTAGTGCCCGCACGACTCAGTAGTCGATCGGCGCCGAGCAGGTGTTGTCGTCATGATCGTAGTATCGTTTCTCCGCCACCCACGAATTCACGGCGTCCACCGCCGTCCAGTCGGACCCGCTGCTCTAGAAGATGTTCTCTCCGTATAGCCGGCCCGGTGGACTGTGTTGAGGCTTGCAGTCGGCACGGAACCGCTCCACGTACATGTCCGCCCACTCAGCCACCGTGTCGTTCCACGACAACCGTCTGACGCCCACTTTGGCGCGCGCCATGTTGTGGGCGTCCACAACGTCGTGCGCCGTGTCCTGGGCGGTAACGATCATGGCCGATGAGAGTGCTAAGAACAGCACAACTAGCTTTGGCGAGTACTCCATCGCTAACTAACGCTTACAAAAATCGAGGAAATAAGAGAGAGAGAGAGTGTGTGTGTGAGAATGAATCTGTAGTGATGGATTATATTGGCTACTACCGTGAGAGGTGTTTTTATACTAGTGCAGAAGCTAGCTCGATGGTTAGCTTCTCTAAGTGGCCAAGCTTATTCAGAGTTAGAATACTCTACTTTAGTAAGGAAAAGAAGAATATGCTGAACGAGAGGCAAATTCCAATACATAAGCCCAACCAGTTGAAAAATTAAATCCAATAGAACTCATCCTTTGGAAAACAATAGTTGGTGACCGTGGGAACAAAATCCAATTGATAGAAAGCGCGCACCTCTATGCAAACTGTGGGAACAAAAAATGCATGCGTTCTTCTTGGCGGGAGCTGAATCACCGTGAATTCTTCCGGTGATTTGGTCTCGATCGCGCGGTAGGTTGAGTAGTCATCTCCATTTCAGCGGCACGTCATGAATCCATAGTTGTATTTTTGGTTAAATCTCACGCGTAGAGAAGGAAAAAGGTAGGCAAATTAAGTACGGGTGGATGCAGGACACGAATCAAGTGCAACACAGGTATTAGTACCGGCAAAGAATTGAAAAAGGCAGCTAGCAGCGAGCTTAAATTTTCCAGGGACGTTTTGCTCAAACTATGGCTGCAGGGGCGGAGAACCCAGACGGAGGGGCGATGCGCGCGTAAGGCCTGTAAGTGGGCAAGCCCTACTGCGTTTACCAGCTTGCCACTTATACCGACTTAATTAAAAAGGACTATATTTTTTCATGAATAGAGCGAAGCGACGAACGAAAATGTGGTTTGACTGCAAACTCGAGTCTTTGTTTGGCTGATTTAAACGGGCTAAACGGCTGTCGTGAAAGTAAACGGAAGAAATCACAACCCTATTTTATTAAGTGGGTATAAGTGGAGAGTAGAGATCACAAGACGGGCGCTCCTCCCTCCCTCCCGAGCCGCCCTCCTCCCGGCGGCTCCAGAGGCTCCCCCACCACCACCTCCCTTAATCCCCTCCGATCTACATCTCCTGCCACGGGGAGATGGTTCTTCGCGGCGCTGCACGGAGGAGGTGGGGCGCTGACGGAGGGCACAGGGCGGCGCGGCCGTCTCGGCCGAGGCCTAAGGAGCTCCGGCAGATGGCGCCATGGAGGAGGTGGTTCGCCGCCGGCTTGGCCGTTTTGGTTGGTTGCTGGGCAATCTGCACAGGGCTTCGATCTGGGCTGTAGGCCCCGATCTGGGTCACTGGGGCCCGCCAGGGCTGGGCTGCCAGGGAGTCTGGTTGTGGCTTCGATCATGCCGGCGACGATCTGCAGCTGCGCGCTGGTCTGCTATCTCTTCTACGGCCGTTCCTGCTGGGAGTTGACTCGCGGCGTGGGGGCTTGCGAGGCACCAGAATAAAGGTGGTTTGGCCCTGCTTTTCTTCGAGCGTGAAGTTGTCGATCTGCTTCATGAAGGTCTCCTAAATCTGGCCGGTGACGAGTTCCGACTTTCCCCTCGGAGATTTCCGCAGATGATTGATGCATGGTGCCACTGGATATCTAGATCGAAATTGATCCGGTCGTGCACGCCCTTCTCTTCAGCCAAGATGCTTTCGAAGGGCGTGGCGCGAAGCTTCGCTGCCTTACCGTTGTCATGGAACAGTCTATATAGATTTTCATGGTTAGGACTGTGGTGAAAAAAGTCATGGTGGCTATGATTCGAGGCTTGCTATGGTGGAGAGGAAATTTCTGCGATGAAGTCTTGCGGCACAGGTTTTCCTGTGTGTCGGGTGTTGAGAATTTGCAGCAGCAACCTTGGTGTGAGGGGGCAGCAACACAGGTGGACTACATTTCAAGTGGTGCTTCTTGAGTACCAAGCCATGATTTTGAGGGTTAAAGCACAAGGTCTGGCCTTCATTGGTTGTACCTGGCAATGATCTTGCGGAAGACATTGTTTTGGGATCCGGTCTTTCTCCAGAGTGAAAACTCAAGATCCTTGATCGGGTGACGACAATGATGTGCATTGTTTCCTTCTTGGAGGTGTCGCTTTTGGAGAAGCTTGTTTGTGCTCCGGGTGTTGTATTAGGTGGTGGTTTGAGTGTTGTTGATGCGAGTGTTTCATCACTGCGACGGGGTCTTTGTTTTTTCTTTCTCTCTTTTTTATTTGGTTCTTGGCTGTGTGCATCCTTGATGTCTTTCGATATCTTGTTGGTGCAGAGGCTGGGTGTAATTGGTATCTCCGCGATATTAATATATTCCCTTTATTAAAAAAAATTGGCAAGCTGGTAAACGGAGTAGGGCTTTCCCACTTACAGGCCTACGCGTATGGTGGACATCATCGACCAATCATGGTGGACACCGATGACGACAAGGCCAATGCTAAGTTGAGACATATATATCCATGGCGTCTATGGTAAGAGCGTGGCTGTGTGCCCGCCGTCTGAATCCATGAGTATCAAGCTTGGTCCTACGGATCCGGAGCAGCGCCGACGTCTGGTGGGTGTCATGGCTTACTCCTAGCCATGCTGAAGTCGAATTCACCTCGCTTCAGAGTCGGTCCAAGACTCCTCGTCTTGCAGCAGAGGCCGGCCAATGATGGTCGCCCCTGACAATGTCCGGACTCGGGACCAAGCACTTCATCGATCGTCCCGCCCTCACGCACGATCTCATTCTGTTAATGGTTCCTTTTAAAACAACCAGCTCGATCGCTTCTTTCTACTATCATATAAGCAACACAAAACAGTTCCGTAGAGAGTGTTAGATAGTCGGTCGACATAAAAAACTAAGTTTGGTCAGGCTGTGATTGCCTACCTCAGGGTTCATTGCGAGAAATTAAGAGCTCTAGTGAGCTCGGGCTCCAATTGAACCGCAAGTCTTTAAACTGCTAATATGGATGTAGTACCTTTTAGCTGTCTTGCCTGGCTCAGAAATTGTTCTTGGTTTTCTTCTCTTGCTCAATAAAAATCAAAAATCCAATCCTCCTTCAAAAATTTCCCACATGTGCCAGTTTCGATAGTGTTATCGTCTAATCACTGTAAAAGGAAATGTACACCATGACCACACAAATCACAAGAAAATTACAGGGAAACAAACATATTGTACAAAGGCGAATTTTTAACTCTCAAGGTGTGTGGGGTGGTTTCAATTCATCTGAACAGAACATTGTAATCAAAGATTATGATTTTTCTAATGCCAGAATAGATAGAACAGTAATTATATAGTGATTTATTCTCTGTTGATCAGAAAATTATTGATAAAGCAAAATTGGATTCGAGTCATTTTAGTTTACGGTTTAAGAGATTTAATTAACTTGGTTTTCAATTCTTATGATTTTGGTGTCTAATGATATACAATGCTGATACTTAAGTACAGAAATCTGTTTTACAATTGTTTAATTCACAGAACTCGAAATATTAAGAGTTTAGTTTGGGTCCAGAATTGAATTCATTTGGAAAATGATAAAGTTCACTGTGCAAATGGGCCTACACTAGCTGGCCTGTGGAAAAATTATGCTCGAGAAAAAAACAAATGAATAAAATCCTGACTACCCGGACCACTGGTCAGTAAATCAAATACTCAGGCCCAATTGTCCTTTGAGCTTTTGCACGGGAGTGAATAGTTTTTTTTTTTTTGGAGAATGGCTCTCTACAGGTTCAAAGACACGACCAAGCCTGGACTTTCGTGGGCGAGCTTTTGGCTGGGCCCGAGCTAGACGTGGCTCGGCCCGCAAAAGACCTTGATCGAGTCGAGCCCAAATACCTAGACCGCAGCGAGCTCGTGGCTCACCTGGCTCGGCTGGGTACGACTAGCAAAAGGGTTCACTTTACAAAAGGAAAGCACGCTCTCTCACGCGGCGACATGTGTCAGGCCGGGTAAACATGAAACACGGAGCTAACGGGAGGGTTGAGAGATAGAGTTTTCTCTTTTTCTTTTAGATTCGTGTAGCGTACCTGCACTTAGAAATTGGCAAGGTACCTGTGTATAGTGCAAACCCCTGGATCGATTCATTTGCACACACAGTCTAAGAGGAATTATCACAACATTGTATAAATTATTACACGCGGATCCAGTACTTAGGAAAATATCCTTTACAAATTGCATAGCACGAAGCTAGCTTTTAAAGAGTAAAGCAGCGGAAATAATAATCTTCATGGAGTCCTCATCCTTTGCATGTGCCACAGGCGAAAACATGTTGGTTGCAGACTCGAAACCCTTAACGAAACTCACTCGTCGTCAGAACAATCTGCAACAAGTAAAAATTTGCAACAGAGTGGGTCAGATACCATTAAAAATGGATCTGGCAAGTGACACTATGTGGACACTTAATGGAATAACTCTATAGCCTATATGCATATTTGGCTGGTGGAGTTTCAAGGCTATTTTGCATAAAAGCCAATTTTGCCTAACACTTTGTAAAACATTTTCTTCAAAAGTTGGAGACGATATGGTATAAAACCATAGTCTCATCTACCCTTGTTCACCATCAAGTTTTACTTTCGAAATTGGAATGATGAAGCCTCCGTTGAATCCTTGATCAGCTGCTCAAATTGTCCGTAACCGGGGACACGGCTAAGTACTTAGTTTTTAACTCTGCAGAGGTTGTGCACTTTCACCATTAGACCCAACAAACCCAAACTATCCTCAAACACTCAGTTTGTGCTAAGGAAAAGGAGAGAGTTGAGACGAGATTTTTCAGAAGCATTTCCTCATCCCATGCCGCCTTGACCCGTTCCCATTCTAACCATCTACCACCACCTGTCAAGACGGGACGAGTCCACGCAACTTAATCCATCAAGTCAGAGCCCATATGACTAATGGTTGCACGGTAAGCAACTTCACTTAGAGATAACCTTGGCCCCTTAATACCCTGGGTGGCAACCACAAGTGACCATCTCTTAGAGGTCACCCCTAAGAGATGACACTCAACCTTTCCATCATCTTTTCATAACCAAGTCCACCCAGGTGATAAATTACTTAGTAGAATTAAACTTTAAAGAAAACACATTTGCATAGCATCAAATAATCTACTAAGTTATCATAGGAGTTCTAGACACATCTAGTGTAAAGGTATGGTGGGTTGAGCATATAGCAATAATACTATCCAACACATGCATTTAAAGAAATACACTAGGTAATGCATATAAAAGTACTTAGGAAATTTATGGGGGTGTGCCACTTGCCTTGGCAACAGGGAGTGCAGTAGTAGCAGTTGCAACTACTTTCGTCTCTCTCCGGAATTTCTAACAAGTCAAACAAACCACAAATAAACATACAATCATAATGCATCACTTAGACAATATTATGATATGCATGAGATGCAGAAAGACACAATAATTATGGTATGAAAGACATGCAAAACAAAATAGGGATAACACGTAATACTTAATCCAAAAAGGCTAAAGCAAGGTCAAGATTGAGTAAAATAAACTGGATAACACAACTTGAAGTTGTAAGGCTACTCTATGTCTTCACAATTTTGGTCTTTAATTAATCTTCAACTCCTTGGTAGCATAATTGATCTTCAATGGTCTTCATTGATCTTTATCCAAGGTGTGAGATAGAAATTAGAAAGAAGAAAAGATAGAAAGAATGTAGTAGTTGGTCTTCCAAACATCTTCAATTTCTTTGTAACTTTCTCCTTGGTGTGTTGACTCCATTGAAAAATGTGGACTTGATGGTTCTGCAGACTTGGTTGTTGGTAGCATCAAGGTTGGGTCTTGAATATAACTTAGCCACCATGAAGTTCAAGAGAAGAAGGAAGAAAAGAAAGAAAGTGAAGAAAGACTTAGAAAAAGTAGAATGGTTGGTCTTCATGAACTTCCTCTTGATTTCTTCTAAGTACTTTCTTCTTGGAGACGCTTCTGGAGTCTTGTTTTCTTGCCAAGTCCTTCTTTGTTTCTTCATTGTTTCCACTAATTTCTAACTTAGTGGTTTTGACTAGAGAGGTCAAGAGATCTACCATGCATCCTCAAAATTTTTAAGGAGGAAGTCATGTGAAAAGTATAAAATAATACTAAGGACTTAATTATGCATGCAATGCTTATGTAAATGCTCTAAGGAAATGCAAGCAAACAAGATGTTCCCAAAATAACTAAGGACCAAAGAGGTCAAACAATAAGTCAAAATAATTTCTAAGTAAAAGTTCATAAAATAAGGTGTTGGTATTTTTCTAAGGAAAAATACTTTTAAAACCATAGTTGATAAAATTTCTAAGGACAACCACTTGTCAAAATAACACTTAGGAAAATATTCTAAAACCACTAAGTTTTCAAGATGCTAAATTTTTCTAAGGAAAAGATTTAACACTTTTAAGATGTTGAAATTTTCTAAGGGAAATAGTGTTGTCAAAATAATTATCAAATATTTTCTAAGGAAATTTTCCAAGGAAAAGTGTTGTCAAAATTTTATTACTCAAAAATTTTCTAAGGAAGAAATAACACTTTTGTGGGAGAGGTGAAATATTTCTAAGTTATTTTGCATCTAACATGATCATCATGACTTAGCAAAATTTCTATTCGAAATTAATGTGGAGAACAATTTTGATATAATTTTTCTTATTAAAATAACACCTAAAAAGCAATAAAACAATTTACATGCAAAAACACATAAAAACACTTCTACAAAAATACTGAGCAATGCTACGGCCATTATTTATACAAACAAAAATTTAGCAAAATATTTTGCTCAATTATCAATTTTTAAAATTAAATTATAGACAAAATATCAATTAAACCATTTTTAAAATTTATCTAAATTAATTTCGTCCAAACCTCAAATTAAGCATACAGAAAGTTTCTACACATTATTAGCTTTCCAAAAATATAAATTTCATAAATTTTGGCTAAAGGAATAAAAATTAATAATGAATCTAAAATCCAGGGACTAATCTGTGATGCGCAGGGGCTAAAACGTAAAGGAAACTGAAAAGATCTTCGCGCTGGAGTCCTCGGTCGACGTGGCGTCCTCTGGTTGGTGCGGAGCTGCTGACTGTGCTGCTGACGCTGCTGCTGACTGCTGTCGACGTGGCGCGCTCCGATTGGTGGATACCGATTCGCTTAACGGATCTAATCTTAGTCATACAACAGATCTAACGGTCTAGATCTAACATGCTAAAATAATCTAAAGGTCAGAAGCTTTCCAGAAATATTTCATTTACAAATTATGGACTTATAGATTTATAACTATTAATAAAATAATGTTTTATATGTTTCTGTAAATAAAAAGTTAGTGCACGACTAAAATATATGTTTTTATTATTCTACCGTAATCTACACGTTCATACGAATCCATAGAGTACAAAAACATTGAAAACGGAGTTACGGTTGATTTGATATGAATTTTACAAGATCTATATGTTTTTCTGAAATCTTAAAACGAGAATAGAAAAAGATTAATACACGTGGCTTCACCGGATAGGCCGGTACCCCTTCGTTTAAGTGAACAGATCTGAGGCGTTTGATCAAGATCTAATGGCTGACACGAAAACGAGCTGGGATCAGTGCTGTCCTTACCGGAAGCAGAGAAGACGACGGCGACGGTGGGTCGGACGTGGACGGCGGCGACGCTAGGCTGCTCCCCGGACTCGGAGACGGCGGCAAACGGCGGAGGCGATCTTGACGAGCTCGAAGATGCCCTCGTCCCTCCTCCTCCTTGCTCCTATCGACGGCAGCGAGAGCTCCGGTGCGGCGGTAATGGTGGTGGCGGCGGCGGAGATTTCCGAGCTCGAAATCGAGCTCGTTTCGAGGCTAGGGTTTGTGATTTTTGCGGGGACGGAACGGCACGGGAGTGGGGTATTATATGGGGGAGATTTCGTGGAGAGGGGGCAACAAATTTGAATGGAATCGGGAGATTATCCAGGAAGAAATCGTGTTCTGGACGCCGTTCTGGAGTTGGTCTTCGTTTCCAGGAAAAAGAAAAAAAAGAAACCAAAAAAAAAGAAGAGAGAGGGTGCGGATGGGCCGAAACTCGGCCTGCTTCGCGACGGACATACACGCACGCGCGGTTTTGGGCTGGGCTGGTCAGCTCGGCCAAAACTTTTTTTTTCTTTTTCTTTTTCTTTTCACTGTTTTATTTATAACTTTTGATTTTGAACTCGGAATTGAGTCAAACCAAATTTGAAAGATTTGTAAAATCAAAATCTGTCATTTAAAATAGTCAAACATACTTTTACAAAACATTTCAAAAATACAAATTTAAAGTATTGCATAATTGCTTATTTACACTTTATGTCAAATTTAAAAATAGGTTTTTAAAACAATCAAATGTGGTTTAAATAGAACTTAAATACCACAAGATAAACATTTGCAAAAATAAATATATTTCAACCAATATAATCAAACCACAACCAAACATTAACAAAACAATATATAAAAGTCAAAAGAAAAATTGGAGCATAATTGCTCTACTAATATATTTTCTTAAATATGTTTTCAAGTGGAAATTTATTCCCCACTTTTGAAATAACCAAATGCAAACAATGCTATATGATGATGAATGCATGCATGATTTTTCTTTTCAAAGCAAAATACATAATAGTTTTCAAAAGTTTTAAATTTTTCTGATTTTTCAACTTTTTGAAAAACTTGGGATGTTACAATTCGTTTTTACAAACTGAAATATTTTGAAAACCATTTGTCTAAATTACGAACCGTTTTCACTCTTGAGATCCTCGCGCCGAGATATTCAAAACTATATCCCATGTTAATAGGTTTCGATCAACTTTTTTCCGTACTTCTAAAACTAGTATGGTGGTACTCCCGTACTTTCAAAACTAGTATAGTTCCATGTACATAGTACATAGGACAGGAAAGTACGGAGTACACAGAATAGGGAGTACAGAGTATAGGGAACAGGGTGTACAGAGTACATCGAATAGGGAGTACAGAGTAAAAAGAAACAGGGCATATAGAGTACACAGAACAGGAGTACAGAGTACAGAGAACAGGGTGTATAGAGTACTTGGAACAGGGAGTACTAGTCCTGGCCATGGGAAGCCCGGCCCAAAATTTTAGGGCCTGGGCCTATGTTTTGAATCCCGCGGGCCGAGTTTGGGCCTATGTTTTGAGACCGAAGGATTGGTAGGGCCGGGCTCGAGCTTCACATATGGGCGATTTAAGGAAGAGACCCGTCCCACGGCTCGCCTCTATTTTCCGCCGATGGGTCAGGCTTGGGGCTGAATTCTAGGCCCGACAGCAGGACCGGGCCTAGGCCTAGGTTTTCTGCTGTGGGCTTTTCTGGGCCCTGCCCGGCCCGGCCCATGGCCAGGACTAGGGAGTACACAATAGTTCGGTTTGTATTTATTGGGGGTGAGAAAAATGGGGTGAGGGCACATTGGAATTGGGGTTTGTATTGATTTCAGTTTCCCTAAGAGTTTCAAGATCTTACCATAGCTTTGGTCAGCAAGGAGAGAGAGGGGGAGGTTCTGACCGACCACAAGTTTTGAAATGGTTTTGGTCAAGTTAAAAACATGTACACAAGGTGTTTGATTAAAAGCCAACTTGGAGTTTTGTTTAATATGACCAAAGGATTTTTGAGTAGCAACACTTGAAAATAATATTCTGAATGCTTTGGGATCTTTCCATAGTTTTTGTGGGAAAGTAAAGGTCACATGAAATACTTTTTGAGTTTTTTTCTTATTTCTTACTACCTTCGTAACGATATAAAAATAATTAGGGAATGTAGATTATTAAACCTTATTTTTGTAAGAGAAATAGGGTAAGGTATAATATTGTCCTCATCTCCGATTTGAAATCAAGTATTGTTTGGTAGAAGAATGTCACATGGTAGAGAGAATATATTCTTAGGGTTCAAAAGAATATTTCAAAATATGGGTTAATAAAAATATAGGGCTTTTATATATACTAGCAAGGAACGGCCGCCGCGCTAGGCCGACCATTCGAAGCATCACTTAGACCAGCCGCGGCGCTGAGCGGCCGATAAAGGCCCATTTTTCAGTCTATACAACGATACCTTGTTAGCAGCCAACAAACAGTGAGTTATAATTCTGGGCCTATTAGGGTGCCTTACTCTGCAAAACACTACAACAAGACAGAGTTTTGGTAACAAAATCAAGTAACACATAGAAAAATGTGTTAGAAAGTAAAATGGCAGTAACACATCATGTGTGTTGCAGAGCAGTCAGTAACACATAGTTGATAAGATCCGAAAATGTCTTACGAGAATATTGCCACTGTAGCATATTATTTTGTGTTACACCATATGTGTTACAAATAATGGATCTGGTAACATATAATTATGGGTTGGTACATAGTGTTACAAGTTAGATAACTCTGGAGATAGATGGGAATAGTTTAGGATCCATTTTTTTATAGAAAAGGGAATAGTGTCACAATTACTTGCAAACATTACTCCAAATTTCCATTAGAAGACAATGAGAAAATTGATTTTTTTTCAACAATCTTATGTATATGACCTAAACTTGTATATATGTCTTTATTTTATTTACATTATTCGAGATAAATGTTGCTCAAATTTGAATTACTTCCAATAAGCACGCATAAATTTATTTAATTCATAAAATATACTCTCCATGGTCCATATTGCAAGTTGTTTTACATATTGCAATGTGGACTACATACGAAGCAAAATAAGTGAATACACACCAAAAGACGTCTATATGCATCTAGATACATCTGATTCCGAAATTGCTGTAACATATTATAATATGGAAATTAAAATTCCAAATATTTAGAATATTATGAAATTAAAAATAATAGCAAATAATTTTTAATAAATATTTTGGTGTGAATATACACCAAAGGTAGTAGTAATTTTTTTTAAAATTCTGAATATTTTAGAATATTATGAAGTTAAAAATATTAGCATAAAATTATATAATGAGTACATAATATTGCTATAAAATATGGACATGCATGACCTATAATCTATCTGACATGTGGGCCCGTATACACTTAACAGGAAATAACAGGCTAATATGCAGCAGGCCCGACAGAACCCACACTCGTGGCGCCCATATGACAAGCGGGACCACCCGTCACGCATAAACAAAATAAAATGGTATTTGCAAAATTCGAACCCCAAAGGTCCCACTTGTAACACGGTGACACTACCATCAAGCTAAGCAAACGCCATCGCTGTGCTTAAAGATATATCATCCTTATTCGCTAGAAGCGGCTGGGTCAAAGCCCATTATTTTTTTGAAACGGGGTAAAAGCCCATTAGATTGAAAGGTACGGGCTAGCAGCCAAGGAGTTGAACTCTGATGTGATTCGCGCGACCACTATACGTCGCTTATAGCGAGCTGGTGCGACGGATTCAGGCATCAGCCGGCCCATTTGGGCTCTTTCCTTTTTCCTTATTTTTTTTGGTTTTTGCTGTTTCTTTTGTTTTTTGTTTTTTCAGTGTACAACACTAATATTTATCTGTCTTATTTTTCATATTTCCCTTTTCATTTTTCTGAAAGCACATGAACATTTTTTATTATAAGTGAATACTTTCAATTTATCGTGAACCATTTTTTCTTATAGGCAAACAACTTGTAATTTATCGTGAACCATTTTTTAATTATAGGTGACCATTTTTAATTTATCGTGAATGGTTTTTTATTATAGGTGAACACCTTTAAATTTTTGTGAACTATTTTTTATTATAGTTTAACAATTTTTAATTTATCATGAACATTGTTATTGTGAATAAAAAATTATCGTAGGTGAACACTTTCTAATTTCCGAAAAATACACGAATATTTTTTTATCGTGAACCATTTTTATCATAGGTGAACATTTAATTTATTCCGAACCATTGTGAACACTTTTAATATATCGTGAACCATTTTTTACTTTAGGTTAATAATTTTTAATTTATCGTGAACCTTTTTTGTTGTGAACTTTTTTATCATAGGTGAACACTTGTTAATTTGCGGTGAGCTTGGAGATAGCTTCGTGCGAAGCGGACCTGGCCCCGGCGCCTTGTCCCATTTGTGGCCACATACCCGTGTGGGGATGGCCATCTGCGTGAAAGGTTGCGGCGGTGGTCTAACCAATCTTCATGAGGCGGTGGTGTGGCTCGTGACTTACCACCGAGTGAAAGCATTGCTCTGGTTGCCGACCAGGGTAGGGGACGACAATGCCCTTTGGCGCCATGTCCTTCTCGAAGGCGTCGTCGAGCTGGTGCTTTCGCACATTCGTCCGGGAACTCCCGGGGGAAACCATAGAGTACACATGGGATCAGCGAGGGTGGAGTTTCAGTGTCGCTTGTCTCTTGGGACTTTGTCTTGGGTGCTCCGTCGGATGGAGGGACAAGTGGTGGGAGTTGGTGGTCAACAACAGTGAGTTTTGTGGCAACTTTTGCTAAGTGGGAAGATACGATTTGGGATTCAGTGAGCTCCGGTTGAAAACCCTGCACCGACCTTGGTTCATGCCGACCATGACGGGGCTCTCGGAGGTCGCTTCCCTTGTTGGAGGCATCGTCGACGAGCCACATCACCACACGAGTGTGTTTCTCTTTTCGTGGAGTTGGTGTTGTCTTGTTTTTCGTTATCGGCTAGACGGTGCGCGACACTGGAGCCGGATGGAGGTCGGAGCCGCGGCTCGGGTTCTCGCTTCCGCCATGTCGGTTGAGGTGCTCGAGTGTCGACTTAGGTCACGTGGGCGATTTGGTCGTCCATTTGGGTGGGCCATGACGTCAGGTAACGTGTGCTGTGTTTTGCGATGTATCTATTTTCGGCCAATTTTCATTAAACTTATCAACTCTGTTCTACTATATGAATGAAAAGATTTGTTTGCCTCGTTAAATAAAAGAAATATAAAAATTGCAACGAGATTGAATCATCATATTAGAGCTAAGAAATACATATTCTAAATGAAATTTGTAATAGTACATTTATTTGCTTAATTGATCACGATCGTTTTTATCAAGTTTTTAGGCATTCCGCTGCTCTTTTCTCGTCTTCCCGCCCGTCAGAAAATTTCCGGCGCGCAGGGCATTTTAGAGCCCGATAAATATCCATCCCAAAATCGAACCCCATTTCTCCCGCATCATCTTCCTCAAACGCCGCCGCACCCTACGCCGGCGCCCCCTCCCGTACCTGGCGGCTGACGCCGCCGCTATTTCCTCTGAGATCTCACATACCGTCACCTACCTCCCCTCGATCTCTCTCCAGCTGATCTCCTCTCCACTCCCAGATCCCAGCCGCCACCGCCAGCCTACCTCACCCCTGGACATCTCTCTTCTCCAAGACAGTGAGCCGCCGCCGCCGCTAGCTCCCTTCCCCAGCAGCCCCCGCCGCGTCGACTCGTTCCTAACCCGCGTTTGACGGCGTGGCGGCGCCGGCCCGAGCACTCGATCTCCCACCTATGGCATCCTGGGAGGTGGAGCGCATGTCCGCTGCCGATGGCGCCGGGTTTTCCCGGCGGCCGGTCTGCGTCTCCGACGTCCCGGAGCAAGAGGTAGCTGGCTGGTGGTCTACTACAGGGTCTCTCAAACGAGCAGCCGCTAGTTCTGCTCGCAAATCCTCATGGCAGGTCAAATTCTAATTATCTCTACTCCTATAAAAACCACAGTTGGTGATGATGGTGTGTCTGCCATCTTTTATCCACGGTCGTTCGATTTGAATCTAACGAACAAGAAACAATATTAGCAAATTTGCAGATAACCCCTTGTCTTCTTGGCAAATTTAGCAGCAAGAAGAAAGCTCATCCAAGTTCCAACTATACTCTGTGTATAACTAATGACTAACAATTGTAGTTATGTTTTGCTACAATTACACAATTGTTTTGTTTGAAAATTGCACAATTTTGGTAATGCAAATTTTAAGCACTTTGGGGCTGCAGCAACTACACAATATTTCACTTAGAGCTACTCTATTGGTAAACGTAAAACAGCCCACTAATCGTGGATATTTTTTAAAATGTTCTATAAATTCTGAATTAGAAAGACGGAAATGTATTTATTTGGTTCTTGGAACTTATATTAATAATTTTATCTCCCTTGTATTGTAATTAATCTTCAAAATACAATTAACTAAAAATGAGTGCATTACAATATAATTTCCCAAGTTTGTTATTTTTTCTTATAAAATAGTTTGTCAAATTTGTATTCTCACGCTTCCATTACAATATATGTTTTGTCCCAACACACATGCATTTCAGGTATAGTAGGATATATTTTTTAATGACATGTTTATCTTTTTGTATACATGTGAATATTATGTATACTATAGTTATATGTCTTGAAAGAAAATTAATTAGTGGACCGTAGCAACGCACGGGCATTCGACTAGTTCAAATTGAAATTGAAATATGCAAGGCAATGTTCCATTAGACATGTCGAAATTTGGAAAACAATGTTCTTGTATTTGATGTTGATTGTTGATCAAATATCCATGGTCAAGTCGGTATCTAAAGGAATGTTTCCCTTTATTAGGTCAGTTTCAATTTTTTTGTTAGCCTTTTGTCGTCCTGATCTGTTGTCTAGTGCTATATCGTTATGCAATATAAGTCTATATTGTCATTTAGCTAGAATGGAATCGTCATATACTCAGATGCTGGAGTGATGGAGCTATTTAATTATTTATACAGATTTTTGTAGAAGTTGTGGCAGCAGCACCACTCTGACGATGGCACCTCCATGAACTAGAAGGAGGACCCAAGCAGGGACTGCCTTCCTCTCCAGCTCTCAGCAGCGACTCGCCTTCTTTCCAGGTGATTCACGTGATGGCTTACATGCTGTAAATTGGTTCCTATCTACTTATTACTTTGGATGATTGCAGATTATAATTATTTTCTATGTGATTTCACGTTAGTAATTGGTTAATGTATTCACTCAAATGTTGTATCACTTCAACTAGGGTACCTTACTGTTGAATTGTTTGGTGTATTGTTCAAACTAAATTCGTTCCGTAGGTTTGCTACAATGTAAATTTCTGTATGCCTGAGCACTATGTAAATTTCTGTATACTTCAGTTAAGTTGCCATAGCAGTTTGTTATTTCTTTTGCATGCATGTCAATTTTCACGATAGCCTATAATTATACTCTTTGGGCTCTTGTATACGATTCAACCATGTTCCTGTAGTTATTTTTATTAAGTGCTCCATATTTTCTTTTCAATATGGACTGTGATCCATAACAGGCATCAAGAGCTTGTTGCGCTTGGACTTGGTACCGTGTGAGTTTCTTTTAACTCAATGGGACAACTTATAATGTTTTACTCAATCGAACTCACTGAATTATTGCATGCTATTGTTTTGTACTTCATTATGCAATGTCGCAATAACAAGTAATGTTGTTTGCAGCCCTCTTCCACTGCCTCCTAATCTAGAGGTCTCCGATGTGGTTGTTGAGAAATCTGCCATCCAGACTCTTCTATGGATAAGCAAGGTGTTAGTTGTTGCCCATGACATTTACATCAAGATAGATAGTTTTAATAGAGGTATGTCTCTTGCACACCTGTAACTTGTTTGTGCAAGTTTTGGTTTCACACACGCACATGACTATCCTTCTCTCTATCTTATGTATATTCTTCTTTCTATTTTCTGGTCTGCTTGTTGCAAAAGGTTATATTCGCTTTGTGGGCGGTTTCATCTATTGTAGATGCTCAACTTTACTCTCATTTGCTTCCTTGTGGTCTCGTAGATTTCTACGATAATCGAATGTGCAGTGTTAATGGACTGGATGAACAATGGCCATCATTCCGGTGAGATTTCTGTCCCATCTTTTGCATTTATATCTGTTGATATGCAGTTTAGAACCAACATGTTCAGTAAATGCCTAAGCTTGTATGTCTCTTCATATGTGCCACCCATTATGTAGCAGACTTACTTCAAGCTTTTAACACATGCTATTGTTTCATGTATAATAAAGCACAATCTAAATGAATTTTGAGAATTGCTACATGCTTTTCTAGTCCAACATCCTAGATGCCCATATATTTTATGGACTTGAGATGATCATGTGTAGGCAAAAGAAATATTTTTCTATAATTGCGATCAACCTTTTCAGTATTATGGCCAAATTGCATGTATTTACATGTATGGTTACTATTATTGGCATGTTCATCTATATCAATAAGCACTTGACATCTTTCTTTGCTTCACGTAACTCAACATTTACTTGCACTCTTGTAGTTACTTTGGCGTTGTCTCGCTTGCAGAATTGGCATATGAATCAAGTCTTTTGGAGCTCAACACTTTCGATTCTGGACTAGATTATCAAGTTCTCTTTGTTCTTGCCGTGGCTATGTGATTTTGGTTGCAAGCGAGTCTAGTTATTGTTTGTCTCATTAATTGCGATTGGAAGTTATGTTGTATTATGTATTTTGTGACTGAATTGTAGTTAGTTATTTTTACGAGTCTCAAATTTGTATTATGGTATCCAAATTTAATAGATTTTTTAATCTAGAATTTGACATGAATTGCTATTGAAATTGGTTTTTCTAACTAATCGAAATTTAAATGTGCCATTAATGGTACGAATATGAAAAAAGAAAAAAGTCATGCCACGTCATCATCCTAATTCCACATAGCTTCCAGGCTGGGTGAAATGTTGGCATCCATGTCACCTTTCCTTCTCTATCTTATAATCAACGTGTCATTGCCACATCATAATCAATCATGAGGAAAAAACCGGTGAGTTGCCACATAGATTGCCATGTCAGCCCATGTGTCATCCATGTCAAAATCTTATATGAATATTGTCTTCAATATTTTGATATATGTGTTGCCAAAGCTATTAAAATGTGTTACGAATAGTGTTACTATTCCTAAAGAATATTTACTATCTGTGTTACTATAGTTATAAAACGGTGTTACTAGCTCATCTAGTAACACACATTGTCCATGTTACAACAACATAATTGTAACACAATTTTTACCATCTCGTAACAATTATTATGTGTGACAAGGCATACCTCGTAGTAACACGGCCTAACACATCCCAAAATGTGTTACTACTTGGCCTAGTAACACTCTTTTGGACATGTAGTAACACATGAGTGTGTTACCAAAGCTCTGCCCCGTTGTAGTGAAAGCTGAGCGACACACAAAACATCATATGAGGAAGTTGCGGTCTCATTTGGGGGAATACACTATTTTTTCGATTTGGCCAAATAAACATCATAGATAATCTCAATGAGGGTGGCAAACTCAGATACTTTTTAGAATAAAGAAGTAAAGATCAATACATGGTTCTGATCCAAAATACTATGGCCATACGAGCATTATCAGAGCCAAGTGATCAACCAGCCTGCAACTGCCAGGCCTCACACGCTACCCAGTTTACTTTGAACCGCTTCCGAACCACAATATAATAGTGTGCTAGTGGAGCCAGGAGAACCGAAAACAACTCAACCGTAAATATCAGACGAAGCTCCCTCTCGTGATAACGGTCAGTGAAACCATCAGGTCAAGAGGATGGAGAAGAGAATAGATAACCAGCAGGTCAACCACACCCCGTCCATTAAGAAGCAAGCCACTTGGGTTTATCCAGATGCCGATGCTTTCTCTCATCATGAGTGTCGTTTAGAATATTCTGCAAAACACGCCTTTTCCTGTTCACAAAAAGGCGGAGGATATGTCAAGAAGTAATTTTTTGGTCAAGTGCTAGTAGGAAGAGGTTTGAGTTCTTTAGTGAAGCAGGTAAGAGAAGTGATGCTAGATCTATTAAATTAAGGCATCTCGTAAGAACTGAGTAAGGACTGAGTCACAGACAACTACACAATCTACAATGCATGTTTTTTTTGTAGGGAAGGTGTTCTGGGAGATTGGGCAATTGACTACTACTACAAGTGGACAAAACAAAATGGAAGCAAGATGTGCTTCTTTCTTTCCCCAATGCTCTTTCATGATCAGACCACCATTGATGCATCCAGTCAGGGCACAACTTAAGCTTTTGTTTGTAGGGTAGTTTCACCAGAAAACCATGCACACACACGGTTTCTCCAACAAGACAAACAACAGGATATTGGCCATACCTTCCCTTGGCCTTGCTCTTGTGCTGCTGGTCTGCTTAGGCTCTCCTGCCAGTTCCTGCACACAACATGAGGAGGCGTCCCTTCTCCAGTTCCTCTCCGAGCTCTCACAAGACGGCGGCCTCTCTGAATCATGGCGGAATGGCACAGATTGCTGCAAGTGGGAAGGGATCACCTGCAGGCAGGATAGGACGGTTATCGGTATCTTGCTGCCTTCCAAGGGCCTCGAGGGGCACATCTCACAGTCCCTTGGGATCCTCACCAGGCTGCAGTACCTTGCTCTCTCTGACAACTCGCTGTACGGTGGTCTCCCGCTGGGATTGCTATCGTCCAGCAGCATTACTACCGTTGATGTTAGCTTTAACCAGCTCAACGGAACACTCCACGAGCTACCATCTTCAACCCCTGGCAGGCCTCTGCAGGTACTAAATATCTCAAGCAGCTTATTTGTAGGACAGTTTCCATCCACCACATGGAAAGCAATGGAGAATTTGATTGCACCCAATGCCAGCAATGACAACTTTACTAGGCGGATACCAACTCTATTCTGCAAAACCTCGCCATCCCACGCTGTGCTTGATCTGTGTTTCAACAAATTTAGTGGCAGCATACCCCCAGGACTTGGTGATTGCTCCGAGCTGAGAGAGCTCAGGGCCGGGTATAACAACCTCAGTGGTAGACTCCCAGATGAACTCTTCAATCCAACCTCGTTGGAATACATGTCTTTCACAAACAATGGTTTATATGGAGTGCTTGATACTGCACGCATATTCAACCTCAGAAATCTAGTAACCCTTGATCTCGGAGGGAACCAATTCAGTGGAAAGATTCCAGATTATATAGGTGAACTCAGGAGATTGGAGGAGTTCCATTTGAACAACAACAACATGTCAGGGGAGCTGCCATATGTTCTGAGCTACTGCACAAATCTTTTAACAATTGACCTGAAGAGCAACAAACTCAGTGGAGAACTTACCAATGTCAATTTCTCCAACCTGCCCAATCTGAAAACTTTAGATCTTTGGACCAACAACTTCACCGGTACAGTTTCAGAAATTATCTACTCATGCAGTAATCTGACAGCACTGCGGCTATCTAACAACCACCTACATGGTCAGCTCTCATCGAGAATAGGCAATCTGAAGTATCTGTCCTTCTTGTCACTTGGTAGAAACAATTTCACAAACATCACAAATGCGCTTCAGATCCTTAAGAGCAGCAAGAACCTTACCGCCCTGCTTATTTCTTTCAATTTCAGGGGAAAGCTCATGCCAGAGGATAACACTATTGGTGGCTTTGAGAATCTTCAGGTTTTGGACATGGATGGTTGCCAATTATCTGGAAAAATACCTCTATGGATATCAAGAGTGACAAAACTGAAGATGCTAATTCTAAGAAGCAATAAACTCACTGGACCAATACCGGACTGGATCAACTCCTTAGGCCGACTCTTCTATATAGATGTGTCAAACAACACTCTTATAGGAAATCCCATTAACATTTACGCAGACGCCAATGCTAAAATCAAATGACAACACAACTCATTTGGACCCAAGGGTCTTTGAGTTGCCTGTTTATACGGGCCCATCACATCAATACCGTGTGGTTACATCTTTCCCAACAATGTTGAATTTGAGTAACAACAACTTCACAGGTCTGATTCCCCCACAGATTGGTCAGTTGAAAATGCTTGTGGTACTTGATTTCAGCTTCAACCAGTTATCTGGACATATCCCCCAATCATTTGCGACCTCACAAACTTGCGGATGCTAGACTTGTCCAGCAACAATCTCACAGGTGTTATCCCAGCTGCATTGACCGCCCTGCATTTCCTTTCAACATTCAACATTTGAAGCAATGACCTAGAAGGGCCTATTCCATCTGGAGGCTAGTTTAATACATTCCAGAACTCTAGTTTTGATCAGAATCCAAAGTTGTGTGGGTCTATGCTCACTCACAAATGTGGTTCAGATTCAATATCTCAGTTCATCAGAAAAAACGAGATAGGAAGGTTGTTTTTGCAATTGCATTTGGTGTGTTCTTTGGAGGCATTGCAGCTCTAATGTTACTGGCATGTCTCCTTGTCTCAATCAGGCAGAAGAGTTTTAGGACAAAAGATAGAAGGGAGAGTAACGGAGAAGTTGAAGAAACTTCTCTCTACTCTAGTTCAGAGCAAACATTAGTGGTGATGCAGATGCCACAAGGCAAGGGTAAAGAAAACAAGCTCAAATTCAATGACATTTTGAAAGCTGCAAAGAACTTTGACAAAGCGAACATCATTGGATGTGGAGGTTATGGATTAGTCTACAAGGCAGAGCTGCCTGATGGCTCCAAGCTGGCAATCAAAAAGCTCAACGGTGAAAAGTGTCTGATGGAAAGGGAGTTCAGTGCAGAGGTTGATGCACTCTCCATGGCACAACATGAAAATCTTGTACCGCTGTGGGGTTACTGCATCAAGGGAAACTCAAGGTTTCTCGTATATTCCTACATGGAGAATGGAAGCCTGGATGATTGGCTTCATAACAGGGATGATGATGTTAGCTCATTTCTTGACTGGCCGACTCGGCTCAAGATCGCACAAGGAACAAGCCTGGGACTTTCTTATATCCATGAAGCCTGCAACCCACAAAATTGTGCACCGAGACATCAAGTCCAGTAATATCCTGCTGGACAAAGAATTTAAAGCTTACGTTGCAGATTTTGGGCTAGCCAGATTAATCCTTCCGAACAACACTCATTTTACAACTGATTTGGTTGGCACTATGGGTTACATTCCTCCCGAGAACGGGCAAGCATGGGTTGCTAAGTTAAGAGGTGATATGTACAGTTTTGGGGTAGTCCTGCTTGAGCTGCTTACAGGGAGGCGACCTGTTCCGGTCCAGTCTATGTCAACAGAACTTGTCCCATGGGTCCAACAGTTTGAGGGCAAGCAGTTTGAGGTCCTGGATCCAACGCTTAAAGCAACAATGTATGATGAGCAAATGCTGAAGGTGCTTGAAACCGCTTGCAAGTGTGTTGATCATAATCAATTCAGGAGGCCAGCTATCATGGAAGTAGTCTCTTGCCTGGACGGTATAGACGCTGACCTGCAAACATAAAAGTTAGCCAAGATTGGATGGATTCCACAAGATATGCATTAGCTTACATGTAGGTTTCCCAGCTCAACTTACTACTGATTAGCCTTACAGTTTTTTTTAGAGCGCCCAACAGATTGTCATTTCGAACTTGATGTACTTTTCTAAGAAAGTTGTTTTCATTATTAAGCATTATTTATGCTCAAGCTTCCCAAGAGTGGAAAAAATAATAAACAAGTAAAACGGTTGCCTTATTTTCTCAGTTAAAGAGTAAAGTTGCATTCAAGTGCAGATGCTGTACTATATGCTCTATCAGCTGTTTGCTTCGGATTAACTGATTTACAAACCACCAGAGTTTGAGTTGGATTGGTCGATACTACAGTTTGCAGATGTTTGGTCCACCCATGAATTGAATGGATACGAGAACACAATACAACTACGATGTTTAGAATGTCAGTAAATCACCGTTCATAATAGATTAACATTATATGCCGCAACTAAAATCACCGTCCGCATTGAAGTATTTGCTTGGTGAAGAAACCGGTAAGATCCCGCTAGCAATATTGCTCAATTAACAACTAGTTCAACTTATATTGGCAACAAAGGGATGAAGAACTAAGGAGGAAGAAGGAGAACCAGGCAACAAAACACAACACAGGCCTAGCCAAGACTCGGCCAAAGCCGCCTTTCCGTCCGGTTCCAAGCCAACTCCCGCAGTGGCCGCTCGGCTGCTATATATGCCTCTCTGTCCCCTCAGCGTCTGCCATATATTCAGAAACCTCTCTCTCTCGTATGGTCAGTCCTCTCACAGAATCTCTCCCAGCTTGTCGGTCAGTCCACCTACCATGTTTCATGCATTTACCCTCTCTCATATACTTATTCCAATGCAAACCTTTGGCAGGTGGTATAAAGACAATTAATCTACCTTACCGGAATTATATCAAACTGGGTGGGAGGGAGATAATTCATAATAGTATAGCAAACAAGAATGCAATCTTGCTTGAAATGACTCTTAACTAATGCCAACTCTTGACAATCTTGCTTGCTGACCCTCCGCCTCTCTAGCGCCGGCGGCCATGTTGCTTCTCTTGCCGGCCATCACTCTACTGTCGGCGACCACCTCATCATCCCTCAAAACTAATAACGGATATGTTCTCGAACAAAACTTTCAGAGGATTCTATCAAAACAAACTTTCAGAGGATAACATGGAATAAACAAAGCTAACATGGTTACCTCTCCAGAGTCGCTTTCATATGTTTTTAAGCTTACATGGTTTGTTGGCAATTTACCCTCCTGCTATGTGCAGTCAAAGCGAGTCTGCTGACTGCCGTTATTGCCTACAAAAAAAAGATTACATTAAGTTACAAAAAAAATACAACTCAGTCTGAATGTTAACTAACAATAATCAATCATACACTTGGACAATCTTGTTATTTACTGCTAGTAGGCCCAGCAATATATAGCATGATTGGAATATTTTCATCACCTAAAGAACAAGCATAAGTGAGGGAGCTAAGAATAGGCTTCAAAGGCACATGGTGTATGTATGGTAAAACAGCGGTTCCTAACACACACACGATGCAACACAAGCGATAACTTTAGCAAGGTATTTTATGATGTCTGATGCATCCATGCATGGCTATGTCTGTGTTTGGATCGACCTGCAACCTAAGAGTGATTTTGGTTTCATCATGCATCGGTTCTTTCGAACAAGGGACCAGAACACCCTGCTCTTTACATTTTGTATCTGACGAAATCCCATACTGCCACGAATCAAAAATTTCAGCAACATGAGTATACTAGGTAATGGTAAATCCACCGTTATCACGCCTTTTTGTCACATCTCTAAAATGACATTTCAAATATACCTATAATCTGAAACCACAGCGATCACCTAAGGAAACTGTATGAGAAATGACAGGGTTTGTGAGGACATCTTGCATACCATGTAAGGAAACGGTTTCACCTACCAACCTACATGAAGAAACAAATCTAGTTGTGTAAATACTGCTTCAAACTAAGCAAGTGGACAAGTAAAACATATAGTTCCTTGCATCAACTACTTATATTCTTTTATCATTGGTGTTTCCTTTCTATGGCGGAAAATCGGGAATGAGAGGAAGAGTTCACCTTGGAATCCAAACTACATAGATCAGGCGGCATCTCATCAGCACCATCAAGCGATACTTCTGGACCTGCGCGATGTAATTCAGTCGTTCAGAACTTCAGATGGTAGTAGGAGCATCGCGTTTTTGTTTGTTAGAGGCTAAGAGTTGAGTACCATAATTAAGATTGTAATTGTGTAGCTCTGCTTAGTACTTGTTGTTAACTTGTAAATGTAACGAGGGTGTAAATGTAAAATAGTAAAGAGTGGAGAAATAAAAGGAAAAGGAGTGGGGAATGATGGAGAACTCTCCAGACTCCAGTTCTCTGCCCAAAGTTCTTTCTAGCCCAGAATCACTCTACTTCAGTTTTGATTGATTTCAGTCTTAATCAGAGTATTAGCAACATGGTATCAGAGCATGTCGGTCTTGGGTGAGCTCGCCGGCGTTCTGTGAAGATTGGAGGCAGCGTTGGATCCTGGAGTGGCGGCCGGCCGCCGGAAGTTGAAGAAGAGCAGCGTTGCAGCATCTCACCACTAGAGGTAGATTCCCAATCATCTCCGGCTGGGTGTAGGTGTGGTTTATACATGGTTGTATTTGAGTTCAGCTGGTTCAGAGGATTTGAGTGGATCTAGATTGTTGTGGTCTCGTTTACTGTAGCACTGAGTTACGAGTCCTTTGTGATTCGTTGTGGCTGCATATTTGGTTGATTTGTATTGAGTGATGGGCGACAAGGATGGTGTTGAGAAGTTGTGCGAGACGATGCAGCGCATGCTCTCGCAGCTCATCGAGCAATCACAACAAAGTTTAGTGTTAGTTCTGAGGCTCTAAAAGTCTAGAACCAAATCCAGTCAAGTTAAGTGGTCCGGGAGATTTCTTCAGTTGGTCTCGGAATGCCTTGTTGATCTTAGAGTCACATGGTTTGGAAATATTTTTGAAGGAGGATGAGAAGAAGCCAGGAGATATCCCTCAAGGGCAATGGGAGCAGAACACAAAGCGTGTCGTGGTGTGGCTGTTGGGATCAATGGAGAGATCGGTCAGGGAGCAGGTGGAAAATTTCGACAGCAGCTGAAGTTTGGACAAATATTGAGAAGCAATTCTCAGGTAAGTCGAATAAAATGCAAGTCTGTCGTATACTTCATGAAATGAGGCACATTAGGCAAGAGCAAAAAACTGTAACTGAGTATGCAGGAGATATTAAGAAGCTTTTCGGGACTTGGAGTTTTTCAGACCCTTCAAAGCACACGATCCCAGAGACATACCTCTTCTACGAGAGTGGTTTGAGCCACTTCTTATACAAGCATTCCTCGAAGGTCTGAACCCAGAATTCCATTTACGCTCTCAATTGATACTAGCAACATCAGACTGGCCTACATTGGATCAAACAATCGCTAGTATTCTCGAGGAGGAAACTAGACTGTCCAATCAGACTAAAATTCCCAATATAGCTGATACTCGAGCTGCCCTGTCTTCTCTCACTCAGCCACATCCATCTGTAATTAAAAAACTGATCAGGCAAACACTATGAGGTCTGATTTCAAAAGGAAGACTAGATTCCTATGTGACCATTGTGGGAAACCAGGACACTTGAAGAGAAAGTGCTTTGACTTGGTAGGCTATCCTCCAGGATGGCAAAGAAGGCAGCCAAATTGCTTTGTGAATGAAGGTAATCATGAGAAGAATACAGAGCATGGTCACTTGAGTGCAGCTACAGGGGAAATGCCTACTGCTGTTACTGCGCGGGCTGTTGAGGAATTCAAGGCTAAACTCTTGTCATCCGCAGAAGCTCATGAGACTACATCAAGTGCAAATATATCTCAAGGTGTGAATGACTTATTGACTTCCTGGATTATAGATTCTGGGGCCACAAACCACATGACAGGCTCATCTAAATATTTTTCATCATATGCGCCTCGCTCCGGAAAGGATAGGGTGCGCATAGCTGATGGGTCATCAGCCCCAATAATGGGATCTGGAAACATTAGTTGTACTCCATCGCTATCCTTGAATCAAGTTTTGCATGTCCCTAATTTCCCAGTGAATCTTTTATCAATTAGTGCAATTACAAAGTCACTTAACTGCGGGGCATGGTTTGATCCCTATTCATGTACATTTCAGGAACTGAGTCAGGAAGAATTCTTGGGACTGGAACTGAGCATGATGGTCTTTACTACCTCAACAATGTCACAACTCCACATGCGCTCAGTATGAAGTGTACCTCATCTACTGATGAGTTCTTGTTACTGCATTATAGACTAGGCCACCTTTCTTTTCAGTCCCTAAGTCGTATGTTCCCGTTAAAATTTAAGGGTTGTTGTAAGGAGAAACTTGTTTGTGATGTGTGTGAACTAGCTAAGCACACAAGGACAAACTATCCTAGTAGTGGTGAGAGAAGTAAGGTACCTTTTGATGTGGTGCACTCAGATGTTTGGGGCCCTTCTGCTGTAATCTCTCTTTTAGGAGAGAGGTATTATGTGACTTTCATAGATGGTTTTAGTAGGTGCACTTGGCTCTATATTCTTAAACATAAGTCTGATGTTCTGTCTGCTTTTAAGGATTTCTATAATATGGTGCGTAATCAGTTCGGTGTCAGTGTGAAGACACTTCGCTCAGACAATGGCACTGAGTATATTAATAATGAATTTGGTACCTTCTTGTCTTCTCACGGTATTATACATCAAACTACATGTGTAAACACTTCGGAACAAAATGGAGTTGCAGAGAGGAAAAATAGGCATTTACTGGAGGTTGCAAGATCACTTATGTTTATGATGAATGTGCCAAAGTTTTTATGGGGTGAGGCTATTAAGACCGCGGCCTATCTGATAAATCGTATGCCTTCAAGGGTCCTAGAGTATAAAACTCCATTTGAATGTTTGCATGGCACTAATTCTTTCATTGTGCCACCAAAAATATTTGGATGCACGTGTTTTGTTCATGATTACAGGAGTTCAGCAGGAAAACTCGATCCACGGGCCATCAAATGTATCTTTGTGGGGTATCCTCCCAACAAGAAGGGCTATCGCTGCTGGTGTCCTACAGAAAAGAAATTCTTTGTGAGTATGGATGTCACTTTTCATGAAAGGGAGCCATTCTACTCCTTGAAAGTTAATGATGATTATACAGGTAGCAAGGGGGAGAATTTTAACAATGAGCAGAATACCAGGGGCTCGGTGTTTGTACCCATGGTGGAAATCATACGGTCAGAAAATGAAATAGAGGGGGAGAAGGATGTTAATGCAAATAAGGAGGGCGATGATACAACTGTCCATGAGGTATGCAATAATTCTCCAAGGCAACCAATTATGGAAACTAATATGTCGCCATCTATGGATTCCGTAATACCATTTGATGAATCTATACTCTGTAGAATTAATGAGGATATTGTAGATCAACTGCCAATACTTGAAGAAACTATGTCACGAGAAGAAAGAGGTACTGAAATTCCTACAGTATCCTCTAATATTCCAGTAAGGGAAGAACCAATTGCCTTGCGGAAACCAAAGAGAAATGTTGATATACCTGCACGACTCAAGGACTGTGTAGGATATGGACATGACCTTGCAAAATTTGTATCTTATGAAAGATGTAGCTCCTCATTTAGGAATTTCATTGTTTCTTTAGACTCTACGTTTGTACCCACAGATTGGAGAGATGCAGTAAATGATCCTAAATGGAAGGCTGCTATGCTAGAAGAAATGGAGGCGCTAGAGAAAAACAATACGTGGAAACTAGTGGAATGTCCAAAGGACAAGGATCCAGTTGGGTGCAAATGGGTGTATACTATTAAATACAATCCTGAAGGTAATATCGAAAGGTACAAGGCTCGTTTGGTAGCTAAAGGGTATACACAAACATATGGAGTGGACTACGAGGAAACATTTGCGCTAGTAGCTAAGATGAATACAATAAGGATGTTAATATCTTGTGCAGCTAATTTTGGCTGGAATTTGCATCAGTTAGATGTTAAAAATGCGTTCTTGCATGGGGATCTTCAAGAAGAAATCTATATGCATATTCCACCTGGCTTTAACACTGCACAAACCGAAGGCAAGGTCTTAAGACTTTATAAGTCTTTATATGGTTTGAAGCAATCTCCCCGTGCATGGTTTGATCGGTTTAGGAGGGTTCTTATGCAATTAGACTATAACCAGAGTAATGGTGATCATACTCTGTTTTATAAAAGGAATATGGGTAAACTAACCATACTGATTGTATATGTAGATGACATAGTTATTACCGGTGATGATGATATGGGAATAGAAAATTTGAAGAAGCAATTAACAAGAGAGTTTGAAGTCAAAGATCTGGGACAACTAAGATACTTCCTTGGAATTGAAGTCTCCCGAAGCCCACAAGGTATTTATTTATCTCAAAGAAAGTATGTGTTAGATTTATTGGCGGAAACTGGTATGTCAGGTTGTCGTCCAGCATCAACTCCAATAGAACAAAACCATAAACTCTCTAGCGAATCAGGAGAAGCGGTAGACAGGGAGCAATATCAAAAACTAGTTGGTCGGTTGATCTATTTGTCACACACACGTCCAGATATTGCCTTTGCCGTTAGCGTGGTTAGCCGGTTTATGCATGACCCTAAGAGTCATCATATGGATGCAGTAATGCAAATTATTCGTTATCTCAAGAGTTGTCTAGGTCGTGGACTACTATATAAATCACATGGTCACTTGCAAGTTGAATGCTATACCGATGCTGATTGGGCTGGCTCAGTTGACGATCGAAGGTCCACATCTAGGTATTGCAAATTTGTTGGAGGAAATCTAGTCACTTGGCGTAGTAAAAAACAAAGTGTTGTTGCCAGGTCTTCTGCTGAGGCAGAGTTCAGGCCCATGGCTCTTGGAATATGTGAGGTACTATGGTTGAAGATCATATTATTAGAACTCGGTTTATTCCAAGAAAAACCATTAATGGTTTACTGTGATAACAAAGCAGCGCTAGATATTGCTCATAACCCGGTGCAGCATAGTCGAACAAAGCACATTGAAATTGATCGACATTTTATTAAAGAGATGCTAGAAAAGGGAATAATATGTATGCCATACGTGAGCTCACCAAATCAGTTAGCAGATATTCTCACTAAAGGCCTATCTGAAAGGGTTTTCTCTAGTCTATGTTGCAAGATGGGACTATATGATGCATTTGCCCCATCTTGAGGGGGAGTGTTAGAGGCTAAGAGTTGAGTACCATAATTAAGGTTGTAATTGTGTAGCTCTGCTTAGTACTTGTTGTTAACTTGTAAATGTTACGAGGGTGTAAATGTAAAATAGTAAAGAGTGGAGAAATAAAAGGAAAAGGAGTGGGGAACGATGGAGAACTCTCCAGACTCCAGTTCTCTGCCCAAAGTTTTTTTTTTGATGGTCACCGGGGGGGACAAAGTCCCCACCTGAATTTTTTTATATCAAAGTTGCCTATGAGGTTTTGCAAGCTCTACAAGATGGGTTCAAATGAACCAGAGTACACGGGGAGGGACCAGAGAGGAGATAAAACAAAAACAACGCACACCAACACACACGGGGGGGGGGGGGTGGTGGGAAACAGGCGCACTTGAGAAGCACTAACAGGCGTGCTCGCATGACGACCACCACCAGGAAGACGGGCAGGGCAGTGCTTTGAGGAGTGCGTTCCGACGCCGTCGAAGGGCATCATGGTCCCGAGACATTGCAGATTGTAGCACCACCACTTGCTTGCATGGCGACTACCCCACAAGATGGCGAACCAGGAGCGAACGGGGACCAACGAGTGAGACCGGCCTAGCACCGGCTCCACGAACCTTGACCCCGACCTCAGCCAAAGGGGCAGCCCCAAGCACTCTGGCCTAGCACCAGCGCCACGTGGGGAGGCGACCACGCCGGCGAAGGGGGCCGATCAACCGAGACCGCACCAAATACACGAAGCTCGCGACAATGCCGCTACCATCCCCATCGGACAATTGCCAAGCTTGCACAGCCAACAAGCACGCCAAGAGCACCATATGGCAGCACTGCGAGGCCAAAAGCCTCGCCGCCGGATACACCCCCAAGAACAGCAAGCTCAACATGCCAACCAGGCTCAATGGCGAAGAGAAGGGGGTCCTTGCAACGCCTTCAAGAAGGGAGCCACGCCCACGGGCGTGGTCGTTGCAGAGCTTTCACTCGGACCTCACCTGCACATCGGTGTTGCGAGCAATGCAACAGCTCCTACACCACGCCTCCAACAAGGTTAGCAACACCCAGAGGCGCTGCCGTGGTCTCCTCAGGCACATAGCATGAGCGTGGGTTTCCCCAGGAGCTGGCATCAAGACGCCACCGTGCCATACTTGAACCGGAGATTTGGATATTTGGGGGAGAACGGCCGGACGGAGCGCACAGGCGACGGCATCATGCTGGACGAAGAAGCCTGCTCCTGTCCCGCACCAACCCAGCTAGAGATGCAGCAGAGCGGTGCGACGGCGAGGAGCACCACGAGCTAGCCCGGGCCAGGTCCCCGCAGCGAGACGACCGCGGCCCTCTGGGCCCAGATCGGGCCCAGAACGGCCCGCACCTCCGCCTCCAAGTCGTCGGCGCCATGGGACCTCGCCGCACCGCCAAGCACCGGACGCACCTCCGCCGTCCGACGCCAGCCACCGCCCACAGCGGAGGAGAGCCCGCCCCGCCAAGCCCATCTGGCGACCAGACCGGGCCCGTACAGCTCGCGACGCAAAGCTGCCGCGCCCGCACACGGGGGCGCTCGGGGACGCGCAGCCAGCCAGCTCTCGAGGAAGGAGAGCTCGTCGGGGCGGGAGGCAGCCAGCGAAGGACGCCGCCGCCAGGGGAGACCCGGAGCTGCAGTTTCCTCCACACTGCAGCACGGGCCGCGCGCATCAAATCCCCGCCGCCCCCATCACCGGCGGCGCGCGGCATTTGTCCGGCGGCCGCCTCCGGGGACAGCGAGGGAGGAGAGGGGAGGGAGGGGTGGCGGCGGCTGGGAGCTAGGGTCGCCTCCCCGGTCGCCTGGAGAGGGCGACGCGAGGAGACGCGTTATCTTCTACCTCTGCCCAAAGTTCTTTCTCGCCCAGAATCACTCTACTTCAGTTTTGATTGATTTCAGTCTTAATCAGAGTATTAGCAACATTGTTTGACTAAAGTAACTAGACATTGTCAGCTATTCAACGAACTAGGTCTCGCTTCAGCTGAAAATTACACATACACGGGCGGACGGCGAGGGGCGGACGCCGGGGATGACCTCGAACCGCTTGGGCACTGGAGGCCCTATGGAGGGAGGTGGAGGTGGAGGCGGCGGGTGGTGTCTTCGAGCTGCAAGGCAACCCTGAGAGAGAGTGGACGACGCCGTCTGACTCCTCCGAGCGGCGCCGGTAGTGGTGGGGGCGGCGCGGGGGAGAGGAGATGAGCGGAGAGGCGGAAGAAGGAGCGCCACAGCCGTGGATGGATGGAGCCGGGCCGGGGGCGCACGCGGTGGAAGTGGGAATGGGAGGAGGAATGGAGCTGCTGGTGGGGCGACGGCGACGGGCGGCGGAGTTGGGAGTGGCCGGAGAAGGAGAGAACGGAGCAGTTTAGATGCAGCCCGCTGAGGAACTTTTTTTCCCCAAATGTCAAAAAGATTTGGAAAAAAGTTTAGACACAGTTTCTTTTAAGGATACAATTCGGTGTCGATTGCCTCTCATGTAAAAAAAACAAGAAACTTTAAATTTGAGTTTGAAAATAATTCATGTATTTTTTTCGTTGGATACATATGCATATTTTCAACATATATGCAAATTTTCGGTGCAAAAAAACAGTGTATTCCAAGATACGGAAAATTAAAAGTTATGGACAAAATAAATGGAAAATATGCATAAAGGGAAAAAGAATTATGGACGCAATAAAGGGAGGCGACAGCTAGGGGCCGCCAAGTTGGGAGTTGCCGGAGACGGAGAGACCAGAGCAATTTAGAGGCAGTCGCTGAAAAACTTTTTCTCCTATACTACCAGAAAGGTTTGGGAAACAAATTTAGACACAATTATTTTTTAAGAAGGGAACAATTCAGTGTGGCCGATGGAAGCCTTGAGTCGGTCGCCTCTTTATCTCCCAAATCAGATTTGTGGCAAGCTCATGCAAAAAAAGAAACATGGAAACTTCAATTTTGAATTTTAAAAGAATGCAAATCTTTTTTTGTTGGAATTTTTTTCTATGTATATGGAATTTTCATTCGTATTCTGAGGTGAAGTAAAGTAATAAAATTGTGGACACAATAAAGGGAAAATAGTATTAGGTTTTTCCATGAAGTTTCTGTTTTTTGTGTAGTCGAAAATACAAAGATATATTTTTACAAAACTTTTGGCCTTTGTACATAGTGTGTATATGAATTTGCGTACCAAATTTCAGAATTTTTTTTGGCCTTAGAAGTACGGTTTTGAAATTTCCAAAAATCAAGCTCAGTGGAAGCTCGGGAGCTAGAGGGCACCTTTTGCTTTCTCCATCTTCTTTCATGTCGTTTAACGTAAGAGAGTCTATGAGTGGGAGCTCATGCAGAATTCATCCTGAATTCCTGATTAATGGTGGCCATCGGGTCTAGATTTTTTTAAGCCAACACGAGGAACAAAAAAAGTCCGGCTGAAGAGCACGAAGAACTCAGGCTGGGCCAGGCTTTTTCACACAAAAGCACATGGGTTGGCCCGGGCACAACACAAAAAAAACTCGGGCCGACCCAACACAACACGATATAGGAAGGATGGGGATTTTTAGAATTTATTATCTGTATTTTTTTTTCCCTAAAAAAAATCTGTACTTTTCTAACTTTTAATAGATTTTTGTATGATTTCTGAGTCATTCATGAGGAAAAATAGGCCGAAAACAGTCCGAACAGGCCGAAACAGTCAGGCGTGCCCGTTAGACCCGGGCCAGTAACCTGCTAGACTAAGTCGCTGCACTCACCTTTTCTCCGCAGGCACTATATCTTGCTTATTACTCCCTCTATTCCAATTTAATTAACTTGCTATTCACAAAATGTAAATGTATCTAGACATGTTACATGTATAGATATATCCACATGTGGTGGATAGCAAGTTAATTAAATTGGAACGGAGTGAGTACGAGTTATAATACCGTCTCATCTATGCGCAGCCAACCACGGGCCTGCCCATTAGGAAACTGATATATAGGATCGCTGGTTAGGTTTATTCTGGGATCATCGCGACTTCGCATTCGGGAGTTACGTTCCTAGTTATTACCCGTTTAATATTTTCATTTTTTCTTTCTTAGTTTTTACTTTCTTCCCTTTTGCACTTCTTCTATAATTTATTTTTACTTCTTCAAGCAATTTTATTATTTATTTTAGTTCAATTTGTCCAATCAATTTACCAATTGTGAACTTATTTCCTTTTCTTACAGTTACTTATTGTTCATGTTTTCATTTCCTGCTCTTTTCAACTTTTAGAAATCATTTCAATATTTTGGTTCACCCGAATTTTAGTTCCTTTTTGTTCGCTATTGTTTTCGGTTCACTGACATTTTTGGTTCACTCGAATTTTTGTTAATTTTTGGTCCACTATTATTTTCGGTTCACCCCAATTTTAGTTCCTTTTTGTTCACTATTATTTTCTGTTCACCGGTATTTTTGGTTCACTATTATTTTCGATTCTCCGGTATTTTCGATTCACCCGAGTTTTAGTTCCTTTTTTGTTCACTATTATTTTTGGTTCATCGGTATTTTTGGTTTACCTGACTTTTAGTTTCTTTTCGGTTCACTATTATCGGTTTACCTGTATTTTCTATTTACTATTATTTTTTCAGCTCATCTGAATTTTAGTTCCTCTTCACCTTGCTCATTTCATTTTTAGTTCACTATTATCATGGTTCAATTTTTTTGTTCAGATTTTTAAGAATGTTTATATTTGAAAAATGATCATTTTTTAAATTGTTACGATATTTTTTCGAAAATGGTTTATATAAAGTGACACCGGGTTGATTTTGTTCTAGGTCCGTCCCTCCTGTAGTAGTCATGGCGGCCCCTGGGGAGATGCAGCGGCATGAGCTTGAACGGGACATTTTGTTGAACTGGGCGCGCCTGAAGACTCCTCCTAGAACGTCGTTGGGAGCAGACAGAGCCTCGATGGAAGTAAAATGATACTGCACGCAGACACTCGGTGAAGAAAGAAGGGTGCAGTACAGATGAACGATCATTCCTTACACGAAAAGCATCGGCTGGTGAGAGTGTATGGGAAACGATATTTGTACAGAAATTCCATAAGCTACAACATACTCTCGACCCCCTCGCGCCGCCACCCCAGGGTGACGTCGGGGGGAGTCAATCCCAGCGCCGCCCACCCCCTCCTCTCGACCGGCGAAGCCTGCCGCCGGCCTTGGCCGCGGTGGCGGCGGCGCCCGGCACAATAGGTGCTTAGGCAGGACTCAGGAGGACGTGGTGGCGGGTCTCGGATGCGATTGGGGCGCTTCGGCGGGGCGCTGCGCACGGTGACCAGGGCTGTGGAATTGGCTTCGGCCAGTTTCGTCTACTACTTGCGGCGGTTCCAGATGGGCGGCAGTGGTGGCTGTGGCGCCGGGCAGCGCGGTCTTCGTGGCCGGACGGAAATGAGGCTCCTTGAGGATCCTCCTTGGTTTCGGCCACCTCCTTTGTTGCTCAGACCGGCGGCGTGGGGGCCTATCGGTATTCTCGAATAATGGTGGCGGTCCTAGGGTTCCATCTCGCGCAAGGATGAAAATCTACCTAACGCATGTCCTTCTCGATCTGGCCAGAGTGACGGGTTCCGGAAGGCTCTGACGGTGATCTCCCACGGGCGTTGAGACCGAGAGATTGCTGGATCAGGTGGGATTCGGTCGTGCCGGAGGAACCGGTGTGAAGCTCTGCTTTGTTTCCATCAAGGGCAAATCCATGGTGAAGTCAAGGGGAGAATGTCATGAAAATTGAGGTTGGAGGTTTGGCAATGGGGCTCGGAGCCTTTACGTCGATGAGGATCTGGCTTGGAGTTTCAGGAATCGTGGCAGCAGTATGTAAGCAGGGGAGACAGCGCAGGTGAAGTTCAGTGTCTTACCTTTCAGGGTGAAAATCCAAGGTCTGGTCTTAATTGGTTGTGCCTGACAATGACCTTGTTAAAGACATTGTTTTGAGAGCGGGGATTATCTCCAGGGTGAAGACTCAAGATCTTTGGTCGGGCGACGACGGTGCTGGTGCACTATTTTCTTCTTGGAGGTGTCGTTTTTGGAGTACTTGACTTCATGTGTTGTATTAATGGTGCTTGTGCTGTTGCTGTAAGGACTGAACTCTAGCGGGAATTTTTTTTGGCTGTGTGCATCTGTCAGGCCTTTTGGGTTTGGCGTTGTTGCAGAGGCTGGATGTAATTGATATTTTCTTGATATTAACATATATTCCTTATCTAAAAAAGATAAGCTACAACATGTCCTGATTTGCCTGAGGGTCATATCTTGAGGTAGAAACTGATTCTACATACACAATCTTGATTCCACAGGCTCTCCACATCACACCCGATAAATTAATGCTACTAGTTGAATTTTGTCGCGGCGGCACGCCGCGCCCTTGGCGATAATTTTTGTTAAAGTTTGTATCTCAAAATATGTTGATATCTATGAAGTGGAAACATTAAGAAGAAAACGTTTAAAAATTATTTGAGTTGAAAGAAGTTTGCGCTTGAAAAAAGTTGTGAATTTAAGAATTGTCCGCATTGGAATGTATTCAAATTTGAATTCTTTTAATGTTTACAAAATGTTCGGAGCTAGAAGGCATGTAAAGTTGGAAGATATCTAAATCTGAAAATTGAGTTGAATTTGTCAAATAGATCTTAGAAATTGTACAATTTGGAAGTTATTCAAATTTAAATTCTTTTAGTGTTCACAAAATTTTCAAGATTGAAGTTTTTTTTTTGAAGTATGCAAATTTGAAATTTGAGTTGGAATGCCTAATTGTGGTTGTATTTTTTTGTGAAATTATTCAGATATTGCCCTATTTGAATTGTTCAAACCTGTTTGTTTTATTTGAAAGATGAGCATATCTAAAATCGTAGCAGTTTGGAATGTTCGAATTTGTGTAGGTTTATGTTTGTGTTTTGCCATATTTAATTAAGCTCCGTAATCAGTGGGAATACAGTATGTAAGTTTTTTTTTAAACATTCAACTCCATTTAATTAGAGGGAATGTATTTAGATTGTCTGTAAATATTTGGCAAGTTGAAATGTCAAAAAATGTTTGTATTTTGTTGTAGGTAGTTTTTATTTTAAAATGTTAGAATTCGTCGAAATTTATCGTCTGGAGTATCTACAAAATTTTAGAGATTTGAAATGTTGAAATTTACGTAAGTTTATGTTTGTGTTCTGCCATATTTAATTAAGCCGAATAATCAGTGGAAATACAGTACGTAAGTTTTTTTTTGTTTTTTGCTTTTTCTTTGTAAATTCAGCTCCATTTAATTGGAGGGAATGCATCTAGGTTGTCTCTAAATATTTGGCAAATTAAAATGTAAAAAAAATGTTCGTATTTTGTCGTAAATAGGTAGCATGTATTTTTCTGGACATTTCGATATTTTTTTAAATTTTTTCTGATGAATAGATTTTAATTTATTGATTTTGCATTTTTTTATCGACTTTATGTAAGCAAAATATGTTTAGAATTTTCTTTTTAAGTTCAACTCCATTCATTTATCCATGTAAGAAGAGTGAGTGCATTTGTTTTTTTGGTAAATTTTGAACAAATTGAAATGTTTTATTGATTTTGCATTTTTTTATCGACTTTATGTAAGCAAAATATGTTAGAATTTTATTTTTAAGTTCAACTCCATTCATTTATCCATATAAGAAGAGGGAGTGCATTTGTTTTTTTTTGGTAAATTTTGAACAAATTGAAATGTCTAAATATGTCTGTGGTCTTGAATTTTTAAATCTTTTTTGGCGATTTTGTGTAAGCAAAATATATTTATTTATGTTCTTTTAAATTCAACTCCATTCGTTTGTCCATATCGTAAGAGCGAGTGCATTTTTTTTGATAAATTTTGAACAAATTGAAATGTTTTTTCGTGGTTTGCCATCTTTAGTTACCCTTTTTTTTATTTCGAGTTATTGTTCATATTTGTCCGGTAGAATGATTTGAATTTTTTGAAAAAAAAAGAGGCATTTAAAAGTAGTGAAGATTTGGAAAATATCGAAATGCGAAGGAAGTTTACGTTTAAAAATTGTTCAGGCTTTGAAGATTGTTCAAATTGGGAAAATTTTCAGATTTGATTTCCTTTTTTTAGTTTGTAAAATAGTTAAATTTGGAAGGCATTTAAATGTTTAAAATATTCCGATGTATGTACTGTGCATGCGTGGTAAAATCGAAAGTTGGAAATTTCACATTTTAAAATTGTGCAGTTTTGAAAATTAATAAAATGCAAAGAAAGCTTAGGGACAAAAATGTTTAGGTTTCGAAATCTGAAAAACTCGGGAAGTTTTCCAGATTCGATGCTTTATCTACGTCAGTAAAATGATCAGTTTTGCTAGGCATTTGAAATATTCAAATTTGGAGATACAGTTGAAGTTACTGTTTTTGCAGCATTTAGTACCTCTTGGAAGTTGTTTAAATGGCCTAAAACTATATCTATAAAGTGTTGTAAATTATGTAAAGCATCTATTTTTTTGTTGTTTTTTGATTCAGTTATATTTATTTGAGAGATAAGTTTACAATGTATTATCTAAAAGTTTTAAGGTTTGAATTAATTTGGAAAAGGTCCCAAAGTATTTAGAGTGAATATGTCGGATTTTTACATTTTTTTTTGAAATTGGGCTGAATTGATTTGGAGCTGCATTTGAAATCTTACAAAAGTTTTGAAAAAAAACAAAACAGAGAGGGAAAAAAACAGAAAGCCCAAAGGCAGCCGCGAAGCAGCCAGACTGGCCCAACAGGCAGCCCATCTGGCGAGCCCAGGCCTAGCATGACGACGGCGTGACGTCATCAATGGGCGGAGCTGCCGCGGCGGCGACGACCTCGCCGGCGTCGAATGACGGCGAAGCAGGACGCATGGCTGGGGGCGGTGGACGCGGCTCGACGCGCGGTACCCAAAAGCGGCGGCGCCGCTCCGTTTTCGTCCCCGTAGCGTCGCCGGCGGCCAGCAGACGCGGCGGAGGGAGCGGAGACATTGCGGCGTCGATTCCGCCGCGCGTGGTGCGGCCCAGCAAGTGAAACTAGCCGGAGATGGCGAGTGCGCGACGGCGAAGCTCCGGGTGTGCTTGGATCTGACGGGGGAGGGGCGTCGCAGCGAGGGTACGCGTCGGCGGCGCCGGCGACCACCGTGGCGCGCATGAGGGAGAAAGGGGAAGGGGTTGTGCGGACACTTTTGCAAAAAAGTCCTTTTTGTTTATGAAATTTCAAATGGGTCCCTCGCAGCGTTAGAATCTGGACTACGGAGTAGTGTTCCGATTTTTTAGGCTTTTTTTTGTGAAATGGCCACGCCGAGGTTTCTGGCCGTCATATGGAGAGCGAACGGTGAGATAAGTCACGGTTACTATTCTTTGAACAGTAACCGTGACGTGGGCCGCTGTGGAGGCAGCGTTTTGCTCACCCTTTATATAGTTAGGTAATTCTTACAACCAGATGTCACAACTCTTATTACATGGGTAGGAGCTTAACTCAGCATAATCTCATTAAATAAATTAACCTAGCACACAAACAGGAAATACTTAATAATCCTAACTCTGCTCCACAGGAATTGCTTAGAGCCTACCGAAATTAATTATCCGTAGGTAGCACCGAGGTTGTTGCTAACACCGCTTCCAGATTTTGCATGCACAAGTAGCCATCTCCCAACACATGGACCGCCTCTATATCCAAAAAGCTTCGAA
Source organism: Poa pratensis (assembly GCA_947311845.1). NCBI lineage: Eukaryota > Viridiplantae > Streptophyta > Magnoliopsida > Poales > Poaceae > Poa > Poa pratensis. The sequence goes on from CAMZMU010000113.1 coordinate 35,983,832, forward strand.
TGTCCCCGGTTTTCATTTCAAATGAATAACTGAAGATTTTGCATATTTCCAAACAATGCAAGAAATTTTAGATACTGAAGATTATAATTAAATGAAAGCGCGTCTGATTTTTTACAAGGCTCCATTTTGAGCTCGCACAGTGACCCCCAATTGCTGGAGACGATCCTATGATAAATGTGACACAACCACAAATCCAGATATAATAATAATGGTTTTCATTCATAAACAGCTCATATGAGCCGTACGAAAACATGTAACACCTTGTTTATTTATGCAATACGGTGCTAGATAGATACACATACTCATGAGTCATTGTTGGATTATTAGGTATAATTTTCATGATTAATTCTAGAATAGTAAACATGATCGCAACAGCTACTAACATGTTAAACTCAAAAATACTAGACGTATTAATTAACATGAACAGCATCTAGACATCTACAAACACAGCCATCGGAACGTGACGAACGTACCGAACAATTGTAGATGAAGTAGTCGTTGGAGCAGCGACGGCAGCAGCTTGAGCGGCGACAGTAGCAGCTCGAAGAAGACGACGCTGGAGACAAGTCGCCCGTTGATACGTCCAAAACGTATCTATAATTTTTGATTGTTTCATGCCATTTTTATGCTTTTAGCACTTGTTTTATATTAAGTTTATTATTTATTTGGACTAACCTACTAATAGTTGCAAAAGTGCACAATGTTCTTGTTTTACTCTTTGATGTGTAGAAATTATCAAGAATACAAGAGGAAACCTTGTTGGAGTCGAATTGGGACTTTCCTGAAATCTGTCTGAGAACTTTTTACGAAGATTGCCAGTTTGACCCTCGAAGATGACGTTATATGGAGACCTGGCTGTTACGAAAGTTGTCACAATTTTCCATACGAAGATTTTAAGCCCGAGATCAGCCCAATCGGAGTTCGGACGCGGCCTGTAGGCCCGTTTTGGTGGAACCCTAAAAGGGGTGACGGAAATCCGAGAAGATATATAAAGGGAGGAAACCTAATTCGTGGAGGACTCCTCCACCCACGAATTTCAGCCACCAAAAGCCACGTTTTTGCCTCCCCCATGGATCCCATCTCCATGGGGGAGGGCTCCCAAGAAGCCATGAAGGAGGGAGGCTAAGGGGCGGCGCTCCCCAAGCTTGCCGGCGGCGGGGAAAGGAGTTCCCCGCACCGCCGCCGCCCTGCGCCGCCGCGCTGCCCCTCTCCGCCGTCTTCACCGCCATCTCCATCACCATCTCCTCCTTGTATTCAGTGGTTCATCCTCCCACAAACCTCTGTACCGTCCTATGTAAACATGGTGTTTGATGCTATAATATTTATCCTATGATTTACATCATGTTTCCGTAGTTTATTTGTCTTTTGATTGCTTAATTGAATGCATGAGGTTCATTAGAGTTGTATGTCTATATGGTGCTGTCCTTTGGTGTCCATTATATTTGTGCGCGCATGGATCAAACACCTAGGGTTGGTAGTATTTGTAACGAAGCGGGGGAAGTTCTGCCGGAGTGACAGAAACCTGAGAACGCGAACCGATTAGTTGCACGTATGGGAGTAAGAGGACCTTGAACTTAAGGCTATGGTTGGGGAAACCTTAATGCATTGTTAGTATTTGCGGATGCTTTCTAACAATCCAATCATATAGTACTTGTAATCCCAAGTAGTGGAGTGCATGTATATTTAGCCTCTCCCACATAGAAAACTGCATCGAAGACAATGAACCAAGTACCTTCACTAATTAATCTTGGACAAAGCCACCACAATTACCACCACTTTTCCACACTCATGGTACTGTTAGTATATGGTTACTTAGTGTATTTTATTGCTGCAGCACTAACATTTACTTTCTTGTATTTATTATCTTGCAAAACTACCTCTCATACCCGTATTGCTACCGTAGTTTTATTTTCTAGATAATGCAAACGTTTAGTGTGCGTAGAGTTGTATCAGTGGTTGATAGAACTTGAGAGAATACTTATCCTACCTTTAGCTCCTCGTTGGGTTCGACACTCTTACTTATCGAAAAGGCTACACGCGATCCCCTATACTTGTGGGTTATCAAGACCTTTTCTGGCGCCGTTGCCGGGGAGCCATAGCGTAGGTTAATGTTCTTGTGTGCACTTGTTTGCTTTATCTCTAAGTAGTTTTTATTTTCAGTATTAAGTTGTTCTTTATCTTACTATGGATAGGGAATGCGAATTACAAAAAAAATTAGGTGTAGTTGTTATCTAAAAACGTTTTCAAAAAGAAAAGTGATTGGAAAGATGAGTAATGGTTAAATGGGGGTCGACCTTGAACACTTGTGTTCATGCCTATGAAACCAAAACAAATCTTTCCATGGAAGCTTTTCATTAAAAACATGTAAATATTGTAAATATTGTGTATATACCTCTGTACATAAAAATAAAATGCTAATTATAGTCTTTAGTTAATTGAAAGTTGATAGTTTTACTTTGCTGTCCAGAAACAGATTTTCTGTGCTCCACCGTATTAAATGTTTAAAATCACCAGAACGTGATCTTGATCTGAAATTTCTTGAGTGCAAAGTGATGCTTATTAGCTTTCTTTCATTAGACTAACTTTTTCTGATTTAAGGTACGTAGATAGGTCGAAAAATTCGATCTTTACTGACTGTTCTGTTTAGACAGATTTTGTGCTTCTCTGTAAATAAAATCGTGATAAATCTCAGAATAGTATTTTGACTTGAAAATTTTGTGCATAAACCTGAGATTATTATCTTTCTTTCATTAGACTAAAGTTTTTCGATTTGAGCTACTTAACTATCTCGTTGAATGCCATCTTTACGGACTGTTCAGTTTTGACAGATTTCTTTGTTTATTCAATATTGTACTTGGTGTTGTTAGTTTCATTAGTTTTTCGACGGACAACGGAAATCATGAACACCTTAGTATATACAGTGGCTAATGTTGAGTAAAAATTATAAAACTTGTCAATGCTTGAACATGAGTGGATTTTATTTAATGAGTACTAACCCTACTAATGAGTTTTGTGAAGTTTTATGTGGATGTAGCTATAAGATCTAATCAATATGGTGATATGAGATGAATAAGAAGACGCAAGAGCTCAAGCTTGGGGATGTGTAGGTGCATCCCAAGAACATATTCAAGAAGATACAATCATCTAAGCTTGGGGATGCCCGAGTCATCCCCCTATTCATCAACTAACATGAGGTTGTCTCGTTCATACTCTATATTACCCGTCCACATGATATGTATTGTCTTAACTTGTATTATAATTGTTTTATATGTCTTGGTTTTACCTTCTTTAGTTTTATTAGGCTCCTTATTTGGTTTCGATTGCTTCTTTACTTTCACTTATAAATTCAAAATAACAAAAATATTTTCTTTTGTTTTGCTTCTTTGTTTGGTTCTTTATTTTAATTTTATTTGGGTTTTACTTTTGATTTTTATTTAGAGTTTTCCTTGCTGTAGCTAGCATGTTTAGGTCTTGCTTAGCCTCTGGTTTCTTAGTTTATCAAAAATAAAGTACCAAGTTTTATCCATTTAGCTTAGTTGATACATATGTAAAAAGTGATTTTCTGTTTTCGGTATCTACTGCTTATTGCGCGATTTTTCATATTTTACTGGAAGCTCTAAAAATCACGAAAAAATTACTGATGTTGTAGCACCTAATCCTCTGCATGTACAAAAATTGGCTAAAATTTCGGGCATGTTTAAGTGCACCTAAAAATTGCGTTTTCCAGCTGCTGTTTTTCTGGACAGATTCTGACTTTTGTTGCAAGAGTGGCCTCTTTTCGTTTTCATTTGATTTTTAATGGTTCTTATGTCTAACCGCAGAAAAGAATGGGAAAGTTTTTGTGTTGAAGTTTTTTCACAAAGAATGAAGGAACACCAAACTATGGAATATTGAAGAATTACCGAAGTCATAAGCTTGGGGATGTCCCCGCATCCCTTTTCATCAATAACCCCACGGTTTGCAAACCTTTAAACTTTGTTTTTTGAGCAACATAGGAATTTAACTAAACTTGAAGCGGCTGTATTTTATTATCTATTTATCTTAGCATCAAACACCAGTTACATTAATAAGTGGATCGTTACATATTTTATTTATCCTCTGTTTTCAATGTTTACTTGGTTAATGGATTACTTGTTGAAACTTAAAAATGATGTGTGAATAATACTGTTTAGTAGTTTATGTTTTCTTATGGTTAGTCTCAACTAGCTAATAGTGCATATTATGTTATTTTGATATCAACATGCATTGTCCTGTTCATAAGATAGTATGGTATTGTGGTATCCTCCTCTGAATATTTCACTTGAATCGATTTGGCACATGCTCACACATGTTATGACTGAAAAATAAAAGTCAATTAAGTCTTGATGATCTATTTTGCCTCAGAGTTTTAGTATTGTTTTTATGCCTCCGTTAATTTTATTTTGTCGCAAGCATGATTATGACCGTTATCGCTCTCGTGGTTGTCGCTTCCCAGTCTATTGCTAGCCTTCACTTGTACTGAGCGGGAATGCTACTCGTGCATCCAAATTCTTAAAACCAAGTTATCCCAAAGAGTCCACCAAAAAAATTCCTATGCATGGTATTTCAAGCCATTCCAAGTAAATTTGCATGTGCTACCTTTAAAACCTTCAAAATATTTCTCTTTTTGTGTCAATGTTTACTAGCTCATGAGGAATTAGTGTGGTTATTCTTTATTCTATTTGTCAAATGGACTTTTACACCTGGACTAGTGGCATATACATCCGCTTATCCAATAACTTGCAAAAAGAGCTGGCAACGGGGTGCCCAGCCCCATTTAATTACAACTTTAACCATTAATTCTCTTCACACCTTTGCCCTGATTCATCAGTAAGCAATGACAAACAGTGAAATACCTGCATGTGTGTAAACCAAAGAGAAAGGGGGATGATCTGCCTTGCTGGTAGAAATAACGTCCTTCATGGAAGCCACTCTTAAAAGTCCGTTTGACAGGTAGAATACTGTTCTCACCCGCTACCATTCGTTGACAATTAGCAAACACCTCTCAAACATTTTTATCTCTGTTTTGAAAAAACAAAAAGCTCTAGCACGTGTTAATCCCTGCTTCCCTCTGCGAAGGCCAATCTTTTATTTTTTATGTTGAGTCACCATCCTTTCTTTGAGCACTTCTTCGAGAGCATAGCTGTCGTTCTTAGTGTAATGTGCTTGTCCCAGAATACGATTAATTGAGGTATAACCATGATGCTTTTATCTCTGATATCTCTATATCTAGTCTTCACTTGAACTTCAGAGGTGCCTTGGCATTTATGTTTTGCTCCACAATTAAGGGCAAACGAGATACCACTATATCATGCTTTATTATGGTCATTATAATCTTGTTGATGTTTATAAATTTCATGTTATAAGCTCATAGTTCGTTGATACTTTTCATTAGGTAACATGGTTGCTACGTTTTATTATCCATACATCATGCAATTGTTAAAGACCTGATCATAGCATTTACAATCAAACATTATTTTGTTATCATTTACCTACTCGAGGACGAGCAGGAATTAAGCTTGGGGATGTTGATACGTCCAAAACGTATCTATAATTTTTGATTGTTTCATGCCATTTTTATGCTTTTATCACTTGTTTTATATTAAGTTTATTATTTATTTGGACTAACCTACTAATAGTTGCAAAAGTGCACAATGTTCTTGTTTTACTCTTTGATGTATAGAAATTATCAAGAATACAAGAGGAAACCTTGTTGGAGTCGAATTGGGACTTTCCTGAAATCTGTCTGAGAACATTTTACGAAGATTGCCAGTTTGACACTCGAAGATGACGTTATATGGAGACCTGGCTGTTACAAAAGTTGTCACAATTTTCCATGCGAACATTTTAAGCCTGAGATCAGCCCAATCGGAGTTCGGACGCGACCTGTAGCCCCGTTTTGGTGGAACCCTAAAACGGGGTGACGGAAATCCGAGAAGATATATAAAGGGAGGAAACCTAATTCGTGGAGGACTCCTCCACCCACGAATTTCAGCCACCAAAAGCCACGTTTTTGCCTCCCCCATGGATCCTTTTGTCAACACGCCATTCATCTCACATAGATCCGAATGTACGATGTCTAGAGGTGCCAAGTTTCTCTCCTCGGCCGCCTTGTGAGGCTTTCGAGGTTGCTTAGATTGCACACAGCTAATGCACTTAGAACCTTTGTCAATGGTGAAAGTAGGAATTAAACTCAAACTGGAAAGTCTACTCATTAAACCAAAATTAACATGACATAAACGAGAGTGCCAAACATTAGCATCCGAATCCACACTGCCACAAATATGGTTTACTGACTTATTACAAAAATCCGATAATGAAAAGCGGAACAAGCCTCCGCACTCATACCCTTTACCAATAAATTGTCCAAACTTTGACACAACTACTTTATTGGACTCCAAGACTAATTTAAACCCATCTCTGCATAGAAGGGAGCCGCTAACAAGATTCTTGTTCATAGTAGGGACATGCTGCACGTTTCTCAGCTGCACGATCTTACCCGAAGTAAACTTCAGATCTACCGTGCCAACACCACGAACAGAAGCATGTGATCCATTCTCCATTAAGACGCTTGAATCTGCGACCTGATAAGAAGTGAACATAGAGATGTCAGCACATACATGAACATTAGCACCCGTATCAATCCACCAAAACCGTACCCATCAGCATTGCCAGCGGTCACGACGTTGACATGCTTTGACGTCTTCCCTTTCTTGTCTGCACGATTTGGGCAGTCCACAGAGAAGTGTCCGGGCTCTCCACAAGTGTAACACTTTAGCTCAGATTTGTTCAGCATCTTCTTCTTCTTCTTGAAAGAAGTAGTCTTGGTAGGCATGTTGAAGGAAGGCTTGCTCTTTGCCTTGCTTTTGCCATGGTGAAAGTTCTTCTGCACCATGTGGGCGCTAGACTGACGTTCACCACCTTTCTCAGCAGTGTCCTTAGCCCGAGCCTTCTCCTCAACATCAAGAGACGCTATCAGGTTTTCAACCGATATCTCCTGTCTCTTGTGTTTGAGAGTTGTGGCGAAGTTTCTCCATGAAGAGGGCAACTTTGCAATAATGCATCCAGCCACAAACTTGTCAGGTAAGGCACACTTAGCGTGCTCAAGCTCCTTAGCAATGCACTGTACCTCATGCGCCTGTTCGACTACAGAACGGTTGTTAGCCATCCTGAAGTCATGGCAGCTCTCCATGATGTACAGTTCACTGCCAGCATCTGCTACACCGAACTTAGCGTCCAGTGCCTCCCAGAGCTCTTTGGCATCTGTAATGTGCATGTACACATCAAACAGCTTGTTGCTAAGTGCACTCAGAATGAGTCCCACAAAGGCAGTATTGGTTTCCTTGAACTTGTTCTGATCCTCGTCAGATATAGTTACTTCAAGTAAACCCTCACTAGACTCGAACACTTTTAGAGATCGCAACCACAGTGTGGTCTTGTACTGCCATCTCTTAAAGTCCACACCGGTAAACTTGTCCGGCCTCAGTGCATCAGATAGATGTCCCATTTTAACTCAGGAAATTGCCTATAACAAATATAAGGTTTTTGGATTGTTGGATTATTAGGCATAATTTTCATGATTAATTCCAGAATAGTAAGCATGATCACAACAGCTACTAACATGTTAAACTCGAAAATACTAGACGTATTAATTAACATGAACAGCAGCCAGACATCTACAAACACAGCCATCGGAACGTGACGAACGTACCGAACGATTGTAGATGAAGTAGTCGTTGGAGCAGCGACGGCAGCAGCTTGAGCGGCGACAGTAGCAGCTCGAAGAAGACGACGTTGGAGACAAGTCGCCCGCGGACCCGGAGATCGTCCAGGAAGTCGAGCCGTGATGAAGAACTTGAAAGCAGTCGCACGGAGCGCTTTCCAAAAACCTTATTCGCCCTCTCCCGTACAGGATCACAAGGACGAGCGGTTCCGGAGACCTGCTGTCCCGTTCGCCGGTGCACACCGGCGCACGGGATGGAGTAGACTATGGTGGCGGCGCAAGGCACGAGATTGGCAAAACCTAGATTGGTTCGGTAGCTGTGACGGCGCACACAGTGCACTTCAATATATAGTGCGGTTTGGGAAACCCTAACGGGTACAACGTGGGCCGGCCACATCGCACACGTTCGAGTTGGTTACAGCAGCCCACGGTCCGGTAGCTATTTGAATTGGCTAAGCTGTACACGTACGCTGACACGACTCGATTTTACTGAACAGCAAAAATATAGGCATCGGCTCATTCCCGCAACCCGCGGCGTGTCTTGTCGTGACGAGACGGACGGACGGCGGCGGAGGAGGAGGAGTGCGCACGAGAAAGCTTTCTGTTCTCAACTAGCACACCAAGTGGTACAACACTCCACCTTATAAGGTGGTGTTTGTCTCCTCCAACTAGCAATGTGGGACTAAATTTTAGCACCACTTTGCACCTCCAAAATTCTGCCATGCACATGGGCTAATTTGAGATTTCAGGATTTCTTATTGGGCTGCCCTAAATGGGCCCAAATTTTAACAGTCATGACGCAAGGTCTGTACGTAGCTTAGTATGGACTCTGCCCCAAGTAGTTGCCTGGCGGGTTGTAGCTGTAGATGATAAACACACCGTCGCCGCTGTCACAGACGACACGGGCGCAGCCGATGGCCGTCGAGTCCCGCCACACCACCTGCATGTAGTGCCCGCACGACTCACCGGGCGGCGCAGAGCAGGTATTGCTGCCGTGGTCGTAGTACTGCTTCTCCGACACCCATGCTTTCACGGCGTCCGCCGCAGTCCAGGTGGCCCCACCACCGCCGCCTCCGTAGATGTTCTCTCCGTACGGCCGGCCCGCCGGAGTTTGTATCAGCCGGCAGTCGCTGGGGCGCTGGTTCGCATATGCCTGGGCATACGCCGCCACCGTCTCGTCCCACGACGTAGGTCCGACGCCCACGGCGGCGCGCGCCGCGTTGTGAGGGTCTACGAAGTCCTGCGGCGAGGCGGAACGAGATCCTCTGACATTGGAGAAACTACTGCAGAGGGACGTCCATGCGTTTGAAACGTTCGATGTGCATCCGACGGCAGCAGATCGAATCCCTGGAAACATAGCGTGCGAGTTGGCCCAAAGCCCAGTTCAACGATCTCGCTCATCGCCATTAGCTCGTCTGCACGCCCAGCTCCATGGACGTGGTCGGCTGCACCACGCGGCCACGCCGTTGAGGCCGTCTCAAACAGCCTGGTCGCCGCGCTCAACCTCTACACTCACGCAGCCCTGGCGCACGACGGCCCGCGTCCTCCAAGAGGATGAGCAGGAGTACAATTTCCGCCGCCGCGCTCATTTCTGTGTTGCCGAGCCGATACGCATGCTGGCTGCGTCCTCCAAGACGAGGATGTCGAGTGAAGGTCCAGGAATTCGATTTCGTGTCCGGCGCGCTTATTTCTGTGTTGCCGCCGCCTGCGCATACTGGCTGCGTCTTCCAAGACGAGGATGTCGAGTGAAGGTCCAGGAATTCGATTTGGTGGCCGCCGCGCTTGTCCTCTATACAAATCCATGACCAAGAGGTGAACGGATAATCTGAACTAATACTTTCAGAATCAAATGGCATCCACAAATGAACAAGAGGTGAACTGAACATTCAGAACTTGAACGCAAGAATACTTTGAGCACCATTTAGTTTAATTCAATCCCTTTTTCCATAGATATACTCCCTGGTTTGCATCTGTGCCGTTTCGGCACAAATGAAACTGAAAACACCTGTACAAAAAAGGCAAGGCAAGCAACCAAGGGAAAGAGCAGCCGCCTCCACGGCTCGACGGCTCCGGGCGTCGAGCCCGTACAGGGAGCAGGCTCGCTTCGCCGCCTCCACGGTTAGGCGGTGTCGCGCCCGGCAATGGCCGGCTCCGTCGCCTCGGCGTCGCTCCCTGACGGAACGGCGACTTCTCTTTCCTTGCGACTGGCCGACCGACGATGACGATGGTTGGAGCGAGGCGAGAGCATTGCGAACGTCAAACTGGGCCGCATGGACCGCTTATTTCCGCTTCCAACCGAGCGAAAGAGCCAGCAGGCTGTAGTTTACGCGAGCATCGTCGGATGCGCATCGAACGTTCCTAACGCATGGACGTCCCTCTGCAGTAGTTTCTCCAACGTCAGAGGATCTCGTTCCGCGGCGAGTTCTGAGCCATAACGATCACGGCGGACCCGAGAGCTAAGAGCATTACTACAGCTAGCTTCGGCGAGTACGACTCCATCGCTAAGCCTTAGAAGATCTAGGAAACAAGTGTGTAGCGATGGATAAGATAGACTAGTACGGCGAGTTGTGTACTTATACTAGTGCACAGAGCTCGATCGATCCATGGCTAGCTTCTCAAAGCTAAGCTTGGAGTTATTGTAAAAAGGAATATCTGGAGGAGTTGTACTGGTCAAATTCCAATACATGTGCCCTGTGGAAAAAGTCATTCCAAACTGTGTGTGGAAACTATATTTGGAATTCTACATGTACGTGTTGTGCAAACTGTGGAAAAAAAATGCGTTTTTATTGGCAGGATCGGAGCTGGTCGGTGTCAGTCAGACAGACACCTTCCATCGAGATCAGTCAGACCGTCCTAGCCATGACGTACGTTGGTCGTTGGGTGCTAATGAGGGTGTTCCACGGGTGCTGCTGACGTAAAAAATGTTGCTCTCTCTCAAAAGAAAATGACGTAAGGGAAAGGAACCTTCATTCGGCACAACTCGAGATAATTTAAACATGCAAGTAACGATGGTCTGTTGCGCGTAGTGGGAAATTGCTTGGATGGTCGAAAATTCTGAGATCTCTTGGCATCCGGAAGATCTTTTGCTTCAGTTTCTGTCGGCTTAGCTTTTACTTTCAGACCGTTTTTGCTTTTATTTTCGTTACAAAGGATGCTTGGCTATATTTCGTTATCCGATGATAATGAAACGCGATCTCTATGGGATCGCGTGGAAAAAATATAGAAAAATGAACCCACAAAAAAAGTGCATTTGGAAAATGAAGAAAATAAAATCCGGGTCTAGTGACGGACATGTGCTGAGATGGCTCGTCAAATGAATCAGAAAATCATGAACACCTTTCTTGAACCGGCAGCATGTAATCCTGGAGATGGATCTACTATTAGACTGTGGATGGATAGATGGTCTGATGATATTCTCAGAGTCAAATTCCCACACTTGTGCTCACACTAGTGGAAAACGGGGCACTAGTCCCGGTTCCAAAGGGCCTCAAGTCCCGGTTTGGCAACCAGAACTAGCCATTCGGGACTAGAGCCCCCCCCCCCCCCCCCCCCCCAAGTCCCGGTTGCTCACGAACCGGTACTAAAGGGCCTCCATGTGGCCTCGGAGGAGCCCGCGGGGAACCGGGACTAAAGGTAGGCCTTTTTTTTTTCTTTTCGATTTTTTTCAGAGTTTAGGGTTTAGGAGGGGTTTAGGGGTATCGGATGGTTTCATCGTACGGAGATCACGTCGATGCGCCAAAAACACGTTTTGGTATATATAATTTACTACATGAAGATCAAGTTGATGCATATATATAAACGTGCAATTACATAAGATCATATTGATGCATATATATAACACATACAAATTAAGTAGTACGTACATGAAGATCATGTTTTCGTATAAAGTACTTAATTATATGGAGATCACTATTACATGGAGGCATACTATTTTGCATCATAGTGGTACTCTCCGAATTTAGGTATGACCTCCGCAAGGAAAAATCCTGCCAATTTCTCCGCAATTGCTTTGAAGCGGTCCTGTATTGGGAGCGCGTTCCGCTTTCTTGCCATCTTTAAAAGAATGAGATCAAAATGAATGAGTTGTGTGTATATATATCAAATCATAATAAAATAATTATGAATAAAACTCAGCACAACTGATGGTAACAAAATAAAGTTGTGAATAATGTTTACGTACATCTTTATTTTTTCGGTTGTTGAATCTCTCGTTGGTCCTCATGTGAATGTACTCGCAAACGTAGAATCCACATAAATTAGTCTCCTGTGCCTGTTTATGGCAAGACTGCACAAGAATAGAATTCAATCAAACAATAATCAAGTATGATAATGGTGCGTGGACCTAGGTAGTACTACTTACGTCGTTCAAACGCCATGTCAGTTTCGGTTTCCATTTACCGGGTTCTTCTTCCTTGATGAACGATTTCCAAACACTGTCCGACAAAGAAAATAAACAAAAGAGTTATTAATTACTTGATATCAGGAAATGAACGAAAGAGGCGATAAGAATTGAAATTACTCTGAGAGATATCAAAACAGGTCTTGTATTATATAGGATCTCTCCTTAATGAGTCAAGGACTTCAACTTCTCCAGCGTGAATTTTAATGACGATAAGAATAAAGTGGAACCTGCACACGTTTATATACACAGTCATTGATAACTCATCAGTTAAAACTTAACATCTGGTGAGCAAAATAGAATGTGTACAAGACAGTAACACTCACTAGAAGTTGTAAGGAAAAAGTATTTCATTTTTTTCACGTTGTCGCTTCAAAAATCTTAGCAAATTCCCCGGTGTCTCCTTGTTATAGAGGCGATCTTCTATGGTGACTTCATGAACTTAATGAACCCAATGTCCGTGATTTCATCCCTTTTGCATTCGAGAATCTTCAATCCGCATAATATAGCGCACAAAAGATTATAGTGAGGATAATTACAGACAATGAACGAGCTGAGCTAAAGACTTAAATTACAGAAATAAATCACTTACAGACAATAGCAACTGATGATAGATTTGTCGAGAGCCCGGAGATTGTATAACTGAAAAAGTTCGGTAAACTCAACGGAAACAGCGTCTTCTTGGAAGTAGTGCTCTTACTTAACCGCCACCATGATACTGATTGTCCCTTCCTTTGCGGCTTTCTTGTACCACTTATGCAAATGACGCATTTTTGTTGATAGGGACCCGACATGCTCTACCAAATTTCCACCGACAACATATTTATATGCTAGATCAGAGATGGGGTAATCAGTTGTCGAACCTATGTGTTGTTGACAACCGTGAGCGGCCTTGTCGTCATACACCTTGAGCGGGGGGACCTCCGAGCTAGGGAACTTGTTTCCTTTTTTCGGCCGCTCCGACTTATTGTCATATGACCTTCCAATAAAACGCTCATAGTCTGATGCCGGCTTTGGTGGAGGGTTATATAGATTATCAATGCAACGCACAACGAGTTCCGGATCTAGTGTCTTCACAAATGGTGGCACGGGCACTTTCGGTGCAAAATGGGCGACCACCTCGGCCCTCGATATGGCAGCGCTTTCCTCGGCAGTCCTTTCCCAAGGCAACTTCTCAAGAGGCGGCGGTGTTTTCTCCTTTCTAGGTTTCTTCCTAACCGGCGAACCTGTGTGGCGCTTCCTCGGGAGCCACTTAACGGGCGCTTCCTCACACGGCGAAGATCGAGATGGACTCGCTCTAGGGTCCCTCTCGGGTAGGTGTGGACTTTGCTGCTGAGGTGGACTGCTACAAGGAGGAGTCGGTGGCCTTGGCAAGGAGTCTGGAAAGGCGATGTATTTCTTGTTCCATAGGACGAAACCACGCTTGAGATCTCCCAGTGTCTTCTCCTATTCACCTCCAGGAATCTCAAGCTCCTAGTGTTTCAAATCCCGGCACCATTTCATCCACCCCGACATGAGCATAGCCAGCGGAATGCCACCAAGATGGTAACTTGCTCCAGGTTCATTTGGTAAAGCATAGCCGACCACCACCTTTAAGGATATGTTCCTCATTGACATATGTAGCTCAAAATCTGTCTTCTCCGTGACATCATCCACGGGGTAGCGAGCCGGCAGCGGTTCTAATGCAGATGCTTCTAGCTGCGTCGAACCCACGTTGCTTTCTTGCTGAGATGGGGCGGCATCGGCTTGAGGATCTTCTAGCTGCAGCTGCTGAGATGTCCTTTGCTGACTAATTGAGTCTATTTGCTGCTGCTGCCGCTGCACCTGACGTTCCAATTCCGATAACCGGTCTAACTCCTTCTACTTATTTCTCCCACGGCTTCTATAACCGTCAGCGCCCTCCGGAAACCATTCCTTCAAGGTGACACCGCCTCCAAGGCCTCGTACTCGTCCAACGTGTTCAGGATTCCCCAGGGCGAGTGTCAGCTCGTCGTTCTCCTCTCGGGATGGTACTCTCTCTTTCGAACTTTATTTACTGTGTCTTCAAGCAGCGGAACGATTGTTTCAATTTTTTCCTTCAATTTTCTCTGTGCAACAATCTGCCCTGTCTGTGGGTCCAACCCTACCCCATGCGCGAACAACCAGAACTTAGACCTTTCGGGCCAGTCCGCTGTGTGTGGAATGATCCCTCTAGCAATCAGTCTTGCTTCAAAGACTTCCCACTTAGGAATGGCAGTCTTGTAGCCACCTGTGCCCAACCTATGGTGATATTGCTTCTTCCCAGCATTTAACTTATTTATGGCCCATTGGGACACAGCGGTAGACAATTTATTATACGCCACAAATGCGGGCTAGTCATATTTTATCTTCTCTAGTCTTCAAGTGAAATCTGGATCTTCATTTTTATATTTTTTCCATAATTTTTTCTTCCAGCTCTGGAATTGTGTGGCCATCTTCTTAAGAGTCCATTGCTTGACTTTCTCCTTCTTGCCTTCCGTGAGACTTTGAGGTAGGTTGAAGTGTGTCATGAGCGTTTCCCAAAGCAAATCTTTTGTATGTTGTGGACATAACTAGATCCATCATCTTTCGACTTATGCCATTCTGCAATGCTGATCGGTAGCATGTCCCTAACAAGAACTCTAGCTTGATTTACAAATTTACGGCAGTTCTCTTCTGGTTCCAGCGGTTCGCCATTATCCTTAACTTTGTAGATGGGTAACCTTGGAGCCTCGCCCAACATCCTTTTCATCGGGACTCGAGGACCTTGATTTTTAGCAGATTTGCTCGATGATCCGGAAGGCTAAAAGAAAAGTGATTCGTTAATAAGTGCAATACAAATCAATTAATGCATCTAGTGATCAACATAGCCTTAATATATACAGCTCGCCGGAGTTTCTTAAGGGCACTTCATCATCTCTTCTTTCTTCAGCTCAAGTCACTCACCGGAGTCGTTCAGAAATTGTGCGCTGAAATCATCGTCTTCTCCACCGGAATCTTCTCCACCGGCATCTGTTCCACGGGCACTCGCATATATAATTTGTTGCATTCGGTCTTCATTCTCATCGTCTCTGAAGGGGGCGTCAATGGCTCAATGTCACTGCAATCAATTATATAGCAAATTTAAAATTCATAGCATCAAGATTACAAAGTACACAAATTTTAAACAACAATTACAAAACAACATGCATGAACCCCTAATACATCATGCATAATATCACTAATACATCTCCCATGCATGAACCTCTCAAACTAACTTCGACCGGGTCCAGAGCCACGGCGTGCTGAGCGGCCGCCGCTGCGCATCCAAAGACAAGGAACCCTCACAGGGTCATAACTCACGTGATAAGGAACCCTCTGAAGAAACTACCAGCTATTGCTATACTACCTATCCAACAAATACATGTAGCGACGGACGTGCTCGTCCTCCTCCCTGATACGGCGACATACCACCTGCTCGGGCGCCGGCTCCCTCTGCACCGAGCGTGGCCCACATGACTACCACCAAAGAAGATCCGGGTTGACGACGTCACCCGGATTCCTCACCAAGCTGCGCGTCCCGGAAGGTAGCACCTCGCAGTGCCAGCCCGGCGGAGCCCAGTCCCGGACATTGCCCCTCTGGTCCAACAGAGACATCGTCACCGAGAAAAATAAACTAGAAACACAATTTTCAAACTCATTTTAAACAACAAATTTACATAACAACAATTTAAACAACAATTTTCATACTC
The DNA here is from genome assembly GCA_947311845.1 of Poa pratensis. Lineage (NCBI taxonomy): Eukaryota > Viridiplantae > Streptophyta > Magnoliopsida > Poales > Poaceae > Poa > Poa pratensis. Next base: position 35,999,700 of record CAMZMU010000113.1, read on the forward strand.
TACACACTAACAAAAAATTTAGCTTAACTTCTATTTTGTATACTTCTAACAATTTTTTCCATTATCTAATTTTTTTACATCTAATTTGCTAACACTAACAAAAAAAATTTGCTAACACTAACTAAAATTGGCTAAATTACTTGCTACTGTGTATAATCCTACACAATTTTAAAATTTGTACACAATTTCTTACACTATTTTAAAATTTCCTACACAATTGCCTAAATAACAAATTTGCTCCATTATTTTAAAATTTCTACACAATTTCCTACACAAATTTTGCTAACATCTAATTTGCCAACACTAACAAATAAACCCCAATGCAAATTAACTAGTACTATATGCAATTAGAATAACAAAAAAAGAATGAAATTCTCACCTTGAGGCCGGCCGAAGCTACGGCGGCGTGCCGGAGCGAGGTCGAGGTCAGGGCACGCGCGCCGCCTCTGCTTGCGCCGGAGCAAGGTCGATGTAGAGGCGGCCAGAGTACGGGACTGCCGCGTCGGATTCTGGCGTGATAGGGGGGCAGATCCGCGGGGCCGGGGCGCGACGGCGCCGTGGGCAGGAGCCGCGCCGGGGAGAGAGGGCGCCGGAGCCGCGCCGGTGAGAGGGGGCACGACGGCGTGGGCGTGGCAGGGATTCTGGCCGGCAGCCTGGCGGCGCGCGCGTCTCCTTCTTCCCTTCTCGCGGCGTCGTCGGTCTGGATGAACTGATCGAGAGAAGAAAGGGGTAAGGGAATATATACAGACAACCTTTAGTACCGGTTCTAGCCACGAACCGGTACTAAAGACCCTTTAGTACCGGTTGGTGGCTAGAATCGGTACTAAAGGTCTATATTTGGGCCGCTTAGAATTCGCGCACGCGAAGCCCACCTTTAGTCCCGGTTGGTGGCAAGAACCGGGACTAAAGGGGGCTTTTGGGATTTCTTTTTTCTTTATTCTTTTTTCTAATTTCTTTTATTCTATTGATTTAATTGTCCAAATTTGACAAACTTTATATCAAACTTAAGCCCTGGACATGTAGAATCTTTTGGTACTGGTTATTTCCAAATTTGACTATGTTGAATATATTCAAATTTTAAATGGATGATTTGAGAAAATTTGACATAGATTTAAATCCATATCATCAAAAAAATTAAACAAAATACATGCTTTTTCAATTGTTTTTTTTTCTAATTTCTTTTTCTGTTTTCTTTTATATACTTTGATTTACATGCTTTTTAATTGTTTTTTTTCTAATTTCTTTTTCTGTTTTCTTTTATATACTTTGATTTACATGCTTTTTCAATTGTTTTTTTCTATTTTTTCTGTTTTCTTTTATATACTTTGATTTACATGCTTTTTTAATTGTTTTTTCTAGTTTCTTTTTTTGTTTTCTTTTATATACTTTAATTTACATGCTTATTATTACACATCACCAACTGTTTTCAGAACACTGTTACATTATTACATATACGAACTTAGGGTAATGGCGCTCGCAATTTTAACAAAATTGTCCGTGCGTATTAGGGGGATCGGCGGGAGGAGCCAGCCCCGTTCGTGGCCGCCTGGTTCTCGCACGCACGTCTGCGGCGGAGGGTACGAGCCATGGAGGATGAGTCGTTCAGCGCCCAATCCAGCTCGGAGGCCTCCTTCGCCTTGAGCTGGCAGGCAGTCCAGACTCGCTGGACACGGTCGTCGCGGACAGACTGGAAGGAGGCTTCCATGGCCTCCTGCATCTGCGCCCCACAGCTCTCTTCTCCGTCGTCGCTCCAGTCAAAGTCGTCGTCCTCCTCCTCATCGGCGGGAGGAGCGGCGGCGCCTGGTGGAGGTGCGGCGGCACCTGGTGGAGACGCGTCCAAGTCGCCGTATGCGGCCGCGGATCCCCGCGCCGCCCCTGCGCCGTACGCATCCTCGTCGGGGTCGGGGACGTCGGACCACGCGCGCTCGTACGCCCTCCGCACCGGATCTGGCACCGGAGTAGGAGGCCGGTAGCTGGGCATTCCTCTCCACGCCGGGCTCATGGGCATATGGCGGGATAGGCTCATGCGGTAGCGCCCAAGCGCGCTCTGCCGAGCATGCTCGACCTCGTCCAGAAGGCGCTGCGGCGGGCGTGGCGGATCCATCTCGTGGAGACGATACGTTCGTGGCTAGGAATGGTGGATTAGGGTTTACCCCGTCGGCGACAATACATATAGACCTCCAGGTCAGCGCTGGGGGAGGACACGTGACCAGGGTGAGGACACGTGGCCAGGGCAGCGCTGGGGGAGGACACGTGACTGACACGAGTCGTGACCGCAAAGCCGCTTTTAGTCCCGGTTGGTGTTACCAACCGGAACTAAAGAAGCACACGGATCGTGTATTTCTTTCAAGCGCTTGTGAGCTGTTGGATCAGGGGTGTGTTTCTTTTGAGGGCTTGTGAGCTGTTGGATCAGCACTATCACGACCACTTCGTGAGCCACACGACCCTATATATAGCCCACCTCTCAGACATGTTTGGCACTCAGTGTGTACTCATTGTAGTTCATTTGGTATACAGAGCATTCGGATTTCCTGCATACATCCGACGGTGCATTTGATATGTGGACACTCACGAGCCACCGTCGGGCTGTATGCAGGGGAAACCGTGTGTTTTGTTCTGTCTACAAATCCTTTAGTTCACCGACCAAATACAAATCATTCGGATTCCCTGCATACATCCGACGGTGCATTTCTTATGCGGGCACTCACGAGCCACCGTCGGGCTGTATGCAGGGGAAACGTGTATTTTGTTCCAACTTTTTCGAGCGCTTTTAAGACGTTGGAGTTTTTAGAACCAAAAATCAGAGTTTTCTTCTGAGTTTTCAGAACACAGTTACAAAAAGGTTTAATACATTATTACACATCACCAACAACATCCCTATTTAGTGTTGTGGTATAAATTTTCTTCGTGTGTGTCCCTTTCTTCTGATTGCGCCGTAACCATGGACAATCTTCATCATTTAACACGATGCTTGGGTCAGTTTTCACTGTGAAGGGCGGAATTTCATCAAACTTATTGTAATCTTCTGACATGTCTGTCTTGTCCTCCACTCCCACGATGTTTCTTTTCCTGAAAGAACTATGTGGCGCTTTGGCTCATCGTATGATGTATTCGCTTGCTTTTCTTTTCTTTTTTTCGGTTTGGTAGACATGTCCTTCACATAGAAAACCTGAGCCACTTCACTGGCTAGGACGAATGGTTCGGTGTGGTACCCAAGATTCTTGAGATCCACTGTAGTCATTCCGTACTGCGGGTCTACCTGTACCCCGCCTTTCAGGTTGAACCATTTGCACCAGAACAAAGGACCTTAAAAGAAGGTCCATAGTCAAGTTCCATATCTGCTCTATGTAACCATAATATGTGTCCTTTTGCCCATTGTTGTTTGTTGCATCAAAGCGGACACCACTGTTTTGGTTGGTGCTCTTTTTATCTTGGTCGGCCGTGTAAAATGTATTCCCATTTATCTCGTACCCTTGAAAAGTCAATATAGTCGAAGATGGTTGCTTGGCCAACAAGTATAGCTGTTCTCCAACAGTGGTGTCATTAATGAGACGTTTGCAACCAACCGCCGAAAGTCTTCACGTGTTCTCCATCAATCCAATCTTCAGGTTGCTCCGGGTATTTCGAGCGTAAAATATTCTTGTGTTCCACGATATACGGAGCCACCAAGCTGGAATTATGTAGAACTGTGTAGTGTGCTTGAGTGAAAGAATGTCCGTCCATATATATTGTTGCTTTCTTTCCTAGCGTGCCTTTTCCACGCAGTCTCCCCTCATGGCGCGATTGAGGAACACCGATCGGCTTAAGGTCAGGAATAAAGTCAACACAAAACTCAATGACCTCCTCTGTTCCATAGCCCTTGGAGATGCTTCCTTCTGGCCTAGCACGGTTATGAACGTATTTCTTTAAGACTCCCATGAACCTCTCAAAGGGGAACATGTTGTGTAGAAATACAGGACCGAGAATGGAAATCTCTTCGACTAGGTGAACTATGAGGTGCGTCATAATATTGAAGAAGGATGGTGGGAACACCAACTCGAAGCTGACAAGACATTGGACCACATCCTTCTGTAAACTTGGTAGAGTTAGTGGATTGATCACCTTCTGAGAAATTGCATTGAGGAATGCACATAGCTTCACAATGGGTACTCGAATTTTCCGCAGAAGCCCCCTCAATGCAACCGGAAGTAATTGTGTCATAATCACGTGGCAGTCATGAGACTTTAGGTTTTGGAACTTTTTCTCTGCCATGTTTATTATTCCCTTTATATTCGATGAGAAGCCAGACGGGACCTTGATACTGCTCAGGACTTCAAAAAAGATCTCCTTCTCTTCTTTGGTAAGAGCGTAGCTGGCAGTACCTTGATACTTCTCTGGATTCAGGTCGTCTCGTTCGTGCATACATTGCTGGTGCAGCCGTGCATCCGGTGTATCTTTCGTCTTCCCATACACGCCCAAGAAGTTTAGCAGGTTCACGCAAAGATTTTTCGTCACGTGCATCACGTCGATTGCAGAGTGAACCTCTAGGATTTTCCAATAGGGTAGCTCCCAAAATATAGATTTCTTCTTCCACATTGGTACGTGATTGTCCGCCAAGACCCTTTCCAAAGATTACTTTTAAATCCTTGACCATATCATATATAACATCCCAGTAGGGCGGGTAGGCTTCGTCGGTATCTGCTCACCTTTGAAATGCTTGCCTTTCTTTCTTACAGGATGATGTTTTGAAGAAATCGACGATGCCCCGGGTACATATTCTTGTTTGTCAAATATATACTTTCAGTCTCACCTAAACAGTGCGTGCATGCATTGTATCACTTGTTTGACTGTCCTGAAATGTTACTAAGAGCAGGCCAATCATTGATGGTTACAAACAACAACGCTCGTAGGTCAAATTCCTTTTGTTCGTGCTCATCCCACACAGGTACACCTTCTTCATGCCACAACTGTAAAAGTTCTTCAACCAATGGCCTCAGGTACACATCAATGTCGTTGCCGGGTTGCTTCGATCCTTGGATGAGCACTGGCATCATAATGAACTTCGCTTCATGCACAACCAAGGAGGAAGGTTATAGATACATAGAGTCACAGGCCAGGTGCTATGACTGGAGCTCTGCTCCCCAAAAGGATTAAAGCCATCTGTACTTAGACCAAATCTTAAGTTCCTTGCGTCATCTGAAAATGTCGGAACTCTCTGTCGATTTTTCTCCACTGCGACCCATCAGCGGGGTGTCTCAGCATCACGTCTTTCTTACGGTCTTCTTTGTGCCATCGCAACAACTTGGCATGCTCTTTGTTTTGGAACAAACGTTTCAACCATGGTATTATAGGAGCATACCACATCACCTTGGCAGGAACCCTCTTCCTGGGCGCGGCTCGCCCTCAACATCACCAGGGTCATCTCGCCTGATCTTATACCGCAATGCACCGCATACCGGGCATGCATTCAAATTCTCGTACTCCTCGCCGCGGTACAGGATGCATGCATTATCTTCTGCACCTCTAATCCTAGAGGGCAGACAACCTTCTTTGCTTCGTACGTATTGGGGGGCAATACGTTATCCCTTGGAAGCATCTTCTTTATTATTTTCAGCAACTTTTCAAATCCCTTGTCAGATGTCCATTTCTGCCTTCCATTGCAGCAATTCCAGTGTGGTACCTAGCTTTTTCTGGCCATCTTCGCAATTTGGGTACAACAATTTGTTGTGATCCTCTAACATTCTCTCCAACTTCAACCTCTCGTTGTCACTTCCGCAATTTACCTTCGCATCAAGAATGGCCCGACGAAGATCATCATCGGGCTCATCAACAATGGGCTCTTCTTCAGCTTCGTCTTCTCCCATTGTAGTACCACCGTGTTCAGTGAACATAGGATAGTTGTCATTGCCCTCTTATTCTTCATTGCCTTCCATTATAACCCCTCTTTCTCCGTGCTTGGTCCAACAATTATAGTCGGGCATGAAACCGTACTGTAACAGGTGGACGTGAAGGATTTTTGTGGTAGAATAATCCATCGTATTCTTACAGGCACTACATGGATAACAAATAAAACCATTCGACCGTTTGTTTGACTCAGCCACGTGGAGAAAATTATGCAGGCCAATAATGAACTCGGGACTGCGTCGGTCACCGTACATCCATTGTCGGTCCATCTGCATTATATAAGTATATCAAAAACCATTACGCTACATCATGAATAGATACGTGACCAAATTAATTAGTTCATCACATTAAAAGCAAAGTACACTACAAGAAATATGCCAACTTATGACTATTTGATAGTGACTTTGGAAAAATTGGTCATAAATCTATGACCATTTTAAATCCATTGGTCATGAGCCAGCTGGAAGGGAAAATTTGGTCATAAATCTATGACCTTTTTGACAAAAAAGGTCATAGGCTTCTTTAGACGAGATGGTCATAAGCGGGAGGGACCCTTTGGCAGTGGACTATTCTGACTGGTAGGACCCGCCTCACTTTCACCTGCCATGTGGGTCCTGCCTCCACACCACTGCCACGTAGGTCACGACCCCACACCCTGCCACGTAGGAACCGCCCCCACACCCAACTGCCATGTGGGACCAGCCACATGTGGGACCCACGCCCATGCACTGACATGTGGGACCCGCCCTCGCCCGTCCTGACATGCGGGGCTCGACACAACCCGTCCTGACATGTGGGCCCCACGCCCACGCACTGACATGTGGGACCCGCCCTCGCTCGGCCTGACAAGTCGGACCTACAGCTGCGCCCTGACATGAGGGTCCGGCCCCACACCAGTCTAATATCTGGCAAAATATTTGCACAAGCTGGGGGTCGAACCCGCGACCATGTGCAAGCAAAGATTGCTCACAACCGCTGGGCCGATCGAATCGTGTTGTTAATAGCATAGAAGCCAGCGTATCTATGGCGTACACCTTTCTAGTTACTGAAAGAGGCCTGGGCCGGTGGGGCAAGCCCGCAAGGTAATGGGCCAGCTCCGCTGGTACTTTTTTTTCTTTTTTTTTATTCTTTTATGTTTTCTTTTATAACTTTTGATTTTGAACTCTAATTTAAACCAAATAAAATTTGAAATTTTTATAAAGATCTCGTCTGTAATTATAGATTACCATGGACTATTTTATTCAATATAAAACACAAAAACCCCTAATCTTATACTTGCTTTATATAGGGTTTTGTGGATTTCGAAATAAATTTTAGGATTATTATTTAAATACAAATGCAAGATAAAACAAATGCAGGGTTTAAAATTATGCTATGATTAGATGGAAAAATTCAATTCTAAAATTTGTGTTTTAAAATTATGCCATCCCATAATGAACACATGTGCCAAATTGAGGCACATTTGGACAAACTATGTCATGAAAGTGGCAAAAACATTGCTCTTTTGTCTTGAAAGCTATGAATATTCGTTCGTGATAGCCACTTTCTGATAACACTTTTTCTATAAAACTTTCTTATTGCAAGTTTATTTTTTTTCTCGTAACTAGGTCACATATGATGACGCTACGCGAAGGTTTTCCATTATTTTGATTTTTTTGAATTTCGTGTGCTCATTTGAAAATCTAGTCGAATTAGTGGCCGTGACCGTTTGTGTCTAGTGGTTGAATCATGTGGATATTTTGGCGTATCTCTAATGAAATGGATACTTGTGAGCTTAAAAATGAAATTTTGAAAAAATAACGGGCAAGCTATGTGGCGACTACAGTTCAAAAACTAGCGGTTTCCAGCTGAATCGGCACGGTACCGTTTAAATGGGCATAAATAGGTAAATAGCTCGGAAATACATGCGTTTGGGTGAATGTACAAAGAATGATGTCTACTTTGTGACAAACATGTATCGGTGCCATTTTGGACGACACTCTCGGTAGCCGCTTCACAAAAAACGCTATTTTAAGCACTTGAAAAGTGAAAAGTGGGTATTTTTGTGAAACATATCGAAATCTTTGTTCGGCAACATTGTTTGCCATCTCATATTTAACACATGTGCCAAATTGGGGCACATTTAGACAAACTTTGTCATGAAAGTGGCCAAAACATTGCTCTTTTGTCTTGAAAGCTATGAATGTTCATTCGTGATAGCCACTTTCTGAGAACACTTTTTCCATAAAACTTTCTTATTGCAAGTATATATTTTTTTTCGTGTAACTAGGTCACATATGATGACGCTACGTGAAGGTTTTCCATTTTTTGATTTTTTTGAATTTCGTGTGCTCATTTAAAAATCTAGTCGAATTCGTGGCCGTAACCGTTTGTGTCTAGTGGTTGAATCATGTGGATATTTTGGCGTATCTCTGATGAAATTGATACTTGTGAGCCTAAAAATGAAATTTCGAAAAAATAACGGGCAAGCTATGTGGCGGCTACAGTTCAAAAACTAGCGGTTTCCAGCTGAATCGGCACGGTACCGTTTAAATGGGCATAAATAGGTAAATAGCTCGGAAATTCATGCCTTTGGGTGAATGTACATAGAATGATGTCTACTTTGTGACAAACATGTATCGGTGCCATTTTGGACGACACTCTCGGTAGCCGCTTCAAAAAAACGCTATTTTAAGCACTTGAAAAGTGAAAAGTGGGTTTTTTTGTGAAACATGTCGAAATCTTTGTTCGGCAACATTGTTTGCCATCCCATAATGAACACATGTGCCAAATTGGGGCACATTTGGACAAACTATGTCATGAAAGTGGCCAAAACATTGCTCTTTTGTCTTGAAAACTATGAATGTTCGTTCGTGATAGCCACTTTCTGAGAACACTTTTTCTATAAAACTTACTTATTGCAAGTTTATATTTTTTTCGTGTAACTAGGTCACATATGATGACGCTACGCGAAGGTTTTCCATTATTTTGATTTTTTTTGAATTTCGTGTGCTCATTTGAAAATCTAGTCGAATTCGTGGCCGTAACCGTTTATGTCTAGTGGTTGAATCATGTGGATATTTTGGCGTATCTTTGATGAAATTGATACTTGTGAGCCTAAAAATGAAATTTCGAAAAAATAATGGGCAAGCTATGTGGCGGCTACAGTTCAAAAACTAGCGGTTTCCAGCTGAATCGGCACGGTACCGTTTAAATGGGCATAAATAGGTAAATAGCTCGGAAATGCATGCCTTTGGGTGAATGTACATAGAATGATGTCTACTTTGTGACAAACATGTATCAGTGCCATTTTGGACGACACTCTCGGTAGCCGCTTAACAAAAAACGCTATTTTAAGCACTTGAAAAGTGAAAAGTGGGTTTTTTTGTGAAACATGTCGAAATCTTTGTTCGGCAACATTGTTTGCCATCCCATAATGAACACATGTGCCAAATTGGGGCACATTTGGACAAACTATGTCATGAAAGTGGCCAAAACATTGCTCTTTTGTCTTGAAAGTTATGAATGTTCGTTCGTGATAGCCACTTTCTGAGAACATTTTTTCTATAAAACTTTCTTATTGCAAGTTTATATTTTTTCGTATAACTAGGTCACATATGATGACGCTACGCGAAGGTTTTCCATTATTTTGATTTTTTTTTAATTTCGTGTGCTCATTTGAAAATCTAGTCGAATTCGTGGCCGTAACCGTTCGTGTCTAGTGTTTGAATCATGTGGATATTTTGATGTATCTATGATGAAATGGATACTTGTTAATCTAAAAATGAAATTTAGGAAAAATAACGGGCAAGCTGTGTGGCAGCTGCAGTTCAAAATCTAGCCGTTTCCAGCTGAATCGACAGGAAGCCGTTTAAATGGCCGAAAATAGGCAGAGAGCTCAGAAATGCATGCTTTTTGGTGATTGTACATGAAATGATGTCTAATTTGTGAAGAATATGCATTGGTGCCATTTTGGATGACTTTCTCGGTACCCGCTTCACAAAAAACGCTATTTTAAGCACTTGAAAAGTGAAAAGTGGGTTTTTTTGTGAAACATGTCGAAATCTTTGTTCGGCAATATTGTTTTCCATCCCATAATGAACACATGTGCCAAATTGGGGCACATTTGGACAAACTATGTCATGAAAGTGGCCAAAACATTGCTCTTTTGTTTTGAAAGTTATGAATGTTCGTTCGTGATAGCCACTTTCTGAGAACACTTTTTCTATAAAACTTTCTTATTGCAAGTTTATATTTTTTTCGTGTAACTAGGTCACATATGATGACGCTACGCGAAGGTTTTCCATTATTTTGATTTTTTTTGAATTTTGTGTGCTCATTTGAAAATCTAGTCGAATTCGTGGCCGTAACCGTTCGTGTCTAGTGTTTGAATCATGTGGATATTTTGATGTATCTATGATGAAATGGATACTTGTTAATCTAAAAATGAAATTTAGGAAAAATAACGGGCAAGCTGTGTGGCAGCTGCAGTTCAAAATCTAGCCGTTTCCATCTGAATCGACAGGAAGCCGTTTAAATGGCCGAAAATAGGCAGAGAGCTCGGAAATGCATGCTTTTTTGGTGATTATACATGAAATGATGTCTAATTTGTGAAGAATATGCATTGGTGCCATTTTGGATGACTTTCTCGGTACCCGCTTCACAAAAAATGCTATTTTAAGCACTTGAAATATGAAAAGTGGTTTTTTTGTGAAACATGTCGAAATCTTTATTCGGCAACATTGCTTGCCATCCCACAATGAACACATGTGCCAATTTTGGGCTCATTTGGAGAAACTATATCATGAATGTGGCCAAAACATTGCTCCTTCATCTTGAAAGCTATGAATGTTCGTTCGTGATAGCAAGTTTCTGAGAACACTTTTCCAGTAAAACTTCCGCAACGCAATTTTATAATTTTTTGTGGTAACTAGGTTACATATGATGACGCTACGCGAAGGTTTTTCATTATTTTGATTTTTTTTGAATTTTGTGTGCTTGTTTGAAAATCTAGTCGAATTTGCCGCCGTAACCATTGGTGTCTAGTGGTTGAATGATGTGGAGATTTTGGCGTATCTCTGATGAAACGTATACTTGTGAACCTAAAAATGAAATCTGGGAAAAATAACGGGCAAGGTATGTGGCGGTTGCAGTTTAAAATCTAGCAGTTTCCTGCTGAATCGACACGAAGCCGTTGAAATGGCCAAAAATAGGTAGAGAGTTCGGAAATGCATGTTTTTTGGCGATCTTTCATAAAATGGTGTGTGCTTTAAGAAAAATGTGGATCGGTGCCATTTTGGACTGTATTTTCGGTAGCCGCTTCACAAAAAACCTTGTTTATTTCACTTAAAAAATGAAAAGTGGATTTTTTTGTGAAGCATGTCGGAATCTTTGTTCGGAAACATTGTTTGTCATCCCAAGATGCAGACGTGTGCCAATTTGGGGCACATTTGGACAAATGAACTTATAACTTATATATGGACTTCTATATTTGGACAAATGAACATATATATGCAGACGTGTGCCATCGGCAACCATTTCTTTTCTTGTACATATATATAGATTTAATGTTTAAAAAAAGCCATGTTACAGAAATACAACAAAAAATTGGTAGTTTATTCACAAAAAACCTTTTTTGCACTCGAAAAATGAACAAAGCAAAATGCACAATAACAACACACGCAGATTCAACAAAGACACTGGAATGTGGGACCCGAAACATGGGTCCGGGTTGGTTTCCACACGCGCGCGGAAAAATTGGAATTTATAGATATCCCGCGCCGGCCAGCCCTACCCGCGCCGTAGCCAAACGAAATTTTCGTTTAAGTTTCCCCTCCCCTTCTCTAACCCTAGCCGCGCCGCACACATCCCTCCTCCTAGCCGCCGCACACATCCCTCCTCTCATCTTCCCCCATCACCCCAGATCCGAAGCCAGATCCCCACCGCTTGTCCTCCCGGCTCCCGCCGTCAACCCCACCCCATGGCTGCCCGGATCTCTCTCCAGCTTTCTCCCCTCTTCGCCACCCCTAGTTCCTCGCGTGCACCTCACGGCGGCGGTAGCAGCTAAGACGTGAGCCGTCGGGGTCGCTGTGGAGACGGCCCCGATGGACTCGAGCCGCGGCCGGGGATGAATACGACGGCCGAGCTAGCACCTCTATCTCCTCCCGGCCATGAGAGCCTCCCCACTCCCCCACGTTCTTCCTCCTCGCGGCCAGGACGCGAGCCGCAGCCGTCAGGGAGGCTGATTTCGTGCCGCGCCTCCTCTCCAACGATCTTGGCGCCGACCTGCTCCACCTCCGTTCACTCTCCTCCAACGTCCTCCAGGTCCTGGTAGGCTTCGTCGGATCTTGCTGCCTTTCTCTCTCTCCCCACTCGCTCTGTCTCGATTTTTTATCTGAATCTGTCTATTTGCAGGTGGACGCGAGGATGGAACAGACGGGAGCTAGAGGCTTGCTTGGATCCGAAGTCTCCGACCTCCGCTACAGCATGAGGGTGAAGGCCCCATGAGGATGCCCACCAATGTTCTCAACATAAGCACCGGGTGTTGTTTGATTCCCATCCCCAGATCGTGCATCTAGGGTTAGACATGTTCCTATTGTTCAGAACATACAATAGATGGATGCTACCATGTGCTATTGTTCAACAGTATTGTTAATCTAGTAACTGAATAAGAATTGGTAATCTAGTAACTGAATAAGTAGAAAATAGAAAATACACGGTGATGTACTACTCATTCATCTTAGCTCTTTCAGACTTCAAGAAATGGTTGTCTGAATAAGTATTGATAATTCTTCTATTTATGTCCTGAGTTATAGATATGTTATTGTAAAATATGGTGCAGCTGTCTGAAAATTTAATCCCTTGTTTCTGACATTTACTTAGTAGTATTGTTTACTATGTCTAGCATCTTTTTGTGCATGTTCTTAAAAGGATAGTTATCTCTTCATAAAGTACCCATCTATTCAATTATTTGGCATGGTGTAGTGCTGGTTATTAAAAGGATAGTTATCCATATGAAGTGATTGTGAGCATGCAGAAGTGGTGCATGGAGAAGCAAGTTGCAGAAGTGGAACAAAATGAGAAGTTAAGCAACACTGCTGTGGAGCTGCGCCACCTATGCTGCTTCCTGTCAATGCATATTAGTTGATAAGTTTATGGTCTGCTTTGGATGCAATCTCGTTTATATCCTATCTTACTATGGATACATGAGCATATGCTTGTAGATTCATGTATTTGATTATGATATTTTTTTTTTGTTCTTTGCAGGTCCTAACTTACATGGTCTGTTAGGAGGCAGTCCAGTACCACCGCCGGTTACAACTTACAAGGCCGTTGACTGGGAGGAGAACACTCTGTATGACTACTTGCTCACGCCCCCTCCGGTGAGCTCCTCATGCCCCCTTCGAGTACTCCTACTTTCTCCATGGAGCTGTGGCGATTCGTTTGTTGTAATTGTTCAATTTTTGTCCTAGTCTAGCACTGGATGATAATGTATCTTTCATGTTGTACATGGTTCAGGAACTATGCCAACCTGCATTTTGTCCTACTAGTGATAGTATAATAATTTGACAATACATAAACATTTCCTTTTTTTGTTATTAAGCCTTGAATAGCTAGTGAATATTACTCTTATGGTCACCCTGACTATTTATTTGGAGTCTGATGTAAATGACCATTATGTAAGTGACAATGTCACTGTAAATTCTAGTTAGTAAAGAACATATTGCTGCCTAATTCTAGCTGGTTGCTAGTCTACTTGTTTTCTTACATGAGTTGTTATTATCCTTTGGTATCCTTTTATATTGCATTTCCATTGGTGCAGCAATGCTGTTATTATTTGTTTTATCCTGGAACTCTGTTTTATGTTGCATACAATATATCCTTTCGTATCCTTTTTTATTCCAAATGTTGTGCACTAACTTAACTTCTGAATTCTAGTAGTAGTACAAGAAGAGCAGGAAGAGCCAGTGCTACTGCTGCTGCTCCACACGCCAGACAATTGCACCAGCGATGAAGGGTTGTCATCAAGCATCACAGAGATAGTCAGGAAGAAAGGAAGAACTGGAGGCAATGAAAGAACAAGATTGCACCATGTTTTTGATGTGATGTTCCAGCTCCTTCTCCACTGGTCCAGTACTGGTGAGTTGCTTTTGTTTCCACCTCTTATTCCTACCATTTTTAGACTGCTTGATTGTCAAGTTAGAGGAACTGGTGTACATCAGTAAAGTAAGAGTAGGTTAGCTATTGTATCAAAGAATTAAATATATATATATATATATATAAGAAGGAATTCACTGATAGCTATGCCTCCTAACGGTGTTGTATCACAGAAGTAAAATTATGTAAAATGCAAGCATTGCTGCCAATTACATGTAATGTCGTTTCTCACTAATTAATATACTACTGGTTGCATAATGTTTGCTTTCTGGTTGCTGGCAGTTACTAGTATTCACTGTCATCTATGCCTCATTTTGCTTTTATTTGTTATTTATCGCGCTCCGTCACTGGTATTTTGTCCTAGCTATGTTTTTCTCACTGTTCTGTTTTGTGGTTAGCAGGTATATACAGTACTAAAGTGGTGTTCCCCTCTTCTATGAGTTCCTGGCTGAAGAAATTCTAAGAAGCTTGAAGCCCTAGTTAGCATATAGTACCCAGTAGTTTTGTAGCTATTAATCTAGTGTTATTTCGGACGAATTCATGTGTTCTCTGTTCTGCATGAAATATTTTGGACGAATTTCATGTGTTCTCTCTGTTCTGAATGAAATATCGAATGTGTATATGATCTGGAAAACGTGTGAAAGACTAGTGGGACCACTTTTGAAATTAATCTGAAAAATTTCGAAATTCCTGACGTGTGGGACCATTTTGAGACTTGCCTAACAGGTGGGACCAATCTCACTAGTGGGACTAGCACCCAAATAAAATGGCTGAAATAGAAAATTAATAAATTGTAAGAGGCACTGGCCCAAAAAATAAAAGGCTGAATTGTTGGGCTTGGCCCATGTAACCGACCAGAATTTACATGAAAACAAATAGTAAATAGGCTGAGTTGTTGGGCTTGGCCCATGTAAAGGATGTAACTGGACTGGGCTGAATCTGTTATATGACCTTCTTATTTGGTCACAATCATGCCACGTAGGATTGGCCACGTAGGATTGGCCAGACAGCGCGTGACCAAAAAAATTGGTCATAAGAGTTATGACCATCAAATTTGGTCATAGATGGTTATGACCAATTCAAAAAAAAGGTCACATATGACCGTTTGAGACGCTCCGTATGTGACCTTCAGATTTTGGTCATAAAAAGGTCATAGATGAAAAATTATGACCTTTTAGTGACCAAATTTGTGAGTCACTAGTTGACATATTTCTTGTAGTGGTAGAGTGGTGACCAAATGTAATACACAGTTCTCATAAAACATACATTAATTGAAACTAACATACAACTATCTAAAGAATTTAAATCCAACAACAAATGAGATCAAAATCGCAACTAAGATAACTATTGAACCAACATCATAATGATACCAAGCCTCTTGATTAATGGCATATTTTCTAATCTTTTTAATCTTCAAGCGCATTGCATCCATCTTGATCTCGTGATCATCGACGACGTCGGCAAGCTTGAACTCCAATTTCATCTTCTCTTCTAAGCATTGGAGACGAAGATCTTAACTTCTTTTCAATTTTGCTTTCAAATCATTGTTTTCTTTTCGAAAAAACTCGACAATAGGGTCGGTTGGATATTCCGGTTCAACTACCTCCTAGATAAAAATATATCTATGTCAAGTTGGTTGGCATAATTGTCATAAACACGAAATGAAACAGATAGTTATAAAAGTATACCACATCCGAATCATAGACCGGACGAAGGCCGACAGGGATGGATATCAAAACCATGACACTATAGATATAAAAACAATCGTACAAGTAAAAAAATTATACAAGTAACTATGCATCTAAATCATACAAGTAAGATTGTTTTAAATAAAAAATAAAAACAAGAGGCTCACCGAGGTGGTGCCGGTGACGGGACGGCGTGGGCGATCGACGGCGGTGAGGACGAGGACGGGACGACACTAAAACCCACAAATCATAATTTAGTTTGAGCTCAAAATTCATATAAAATAAATGAAATCCCTAACTTAGGCATTTCATCAACACCTAGCTAGCACTAGAAAAAAAATGAGCTAAATGAGCTAAACTAGCAATGAAATGAGCTAAAGTAGCAATGCCGGAAGAAAGTATGAAGTTGCTAACCCTTGGATAGATGGGGCGCCGTCAATCTTGACAAATGGTGGAAAAAAATATGGACGAACTCGACCTTGGGAGAGGAAACGGAGGAAAAAAAATGGAGATGAACTCGAGCTGGAAAAATGGAGCTAGGTGGCTCAGGGTGGAAGATGATATAGGGATACCTTTAGTACCGGTTCAAATCACGAACTGGTACTAAAGGTCCATCTTTAGCACCGGTTCATGATACAAACCGGTACTAAAGGGTGCTCGCGCTGGCCCCACCTCTACGGCCGCCTGCTACGACCCTTTAGTACCGGTTCGTATCACGAACCGGGACTAAAGATGTAGTTCGAACCAAGACTGTAGCTCGCTGGCGTCCTAGCCATTTGAACCGGGACTATTGCCCAATTAGTCCCGGTTCGTAATGGAACCAGGACTAAAGGGCCGAACCGATGGCCCTATTTCCACTAGTGTCATTCGCCAAAGACCAGAACATCTCACTTAAGAAGGCTATTGAAGTTTGCTGTGATGAGGAGATCTATGATATGTTTCACACCCCAGTTTCTATTATTGCTTCTCAGCAATGTGAGCAGTTAAGCAGCAGTTTGGAGAGCTGATCTGATAATGCTGATATGGACAAATGGCAACTTTTTGTGAAAAACAAAAATTACTCTTGCAAGAGAGTATATGCTTCACTTTCCACTGCAGAAGCAGCTCCTGTCCCTATGAAATGGATGTGGAAATCTTGTGTTCTCCCAAAACATAAGATATTCTTCTGGCTCTTACTCCAGGATAGATTAAACACTAGAGACCTCCTAGCGAGGAAGCAATTCCAGATAGATTCATTCAACTGTGAGCTTTGTGAAGAAGGAGTGGTTGAAGACTATATTCGTCTCTTCTTCGAATGTGACTTCAGGAAGAACTTTTGGTTTAAGCTGAACATGGAATGGAATACAGATCTTGATCTTTATAATATGTTGATGGATGCCAAGAGGAGATACAAGCTGATATGCTTTAAAGAATCTTTGATTGTAGGATGCTGGAGTACAGGGCCGGGCCGGCAAAATCTGGGACCATGCGCGGAACTCTAAAATGGGTCCCTATCTCACACAAAAATTTGAACTAATAAACAAGTATTTAGTATATAATAGACAAGCCAATCCCTATCACTATGCACCCCATTTGATAGAGATCTACTAGTATAGAACAGTGCAGTAAACCTTTTATGGTATATGTCCTTATGACCTTTCTAAGATTTAATTAAATTATGTTTTTTCTTTTCTCTTTCATTTCTGAGAACCGGACTGATATTTCCACATAATAATTCAAATCTACCAAAAGTTAATTAAAAATTTAAGATTCAGAAATTAGGAATAGAAGCCGAAGCTAACCAGAAAGGAAGACTCGCGGTGTACATATTTTCGCGATCACAGAACCAAAAGAGGAATTATCGCTGGCGCTATAGAGGCTGGATGCAATTGATTTGTCGGTGGTCTACCATTTGCTCCATCGTTCCTGTTATGGGTGAGACGGAGAGCGGTCTGGGGAATCGCGAGAGGCTGAGCGAAATAGCGAAGCAATCATGACGCATGGCCGTATCGTGACGCTGTCGTTAGGCATCAGGCAACATAGACCTGGGAATCGCTAGAATTTTGCGATCGATCATCGATACTCACCGAAGATGTGGCCCAGCGCGCTGGATCCAGCCGACTAGCCCAGTTCCTTTCAGATTTCTAGGTAAGTGTATACTTTCTAAAATAATTTTGGAGCTGACATGTGTCATTTTAATTTTTGCGAAATGACTCATGTATATTTTCTTCTGACACATGCGATCTTGGTGATGTCCAGCATGCGAGTCGCACATGTACAGCTGTTTTTTTTATGATAGCAGCGAGCGCTGCGATCTTTTTTTTTTTTTTTGATTAAGAGAGGACAACAGGAGTAAAAGTCTTAGTTACAAGCGTCCATGGGCAGAAATGACGGAACGGTAGGGAAAAGAAAACAACTACTCCCTCCATCTGGAAAAGGATGTCTTGGATTTATCTAAATTCGGATATACGTAGACATATTTTAGTGTACACATACATCCGAATTTGGATATATGGAAGATATCCTTTTCCGAACAGAGGGAGTATACAGGAGAGAAACGTCAAACTAAATAGCGGGCCGGTCCAAGCAGCTCCTTTTAGACCCACTGTCAGCAGCTGTAGAAAGATCTAAAATTAAAATTATATATAATGATAGAGTTGGGATTCCAACACAGAACCTGCTGCTGCTTCCTACAAGCACTAACCAATAGACCAAATCACACTTCATTGTATTTCCAACTAAGTTTATACTTATGTATATACGCCTATAGAACTCTATAGTTTGAAGATAGGTGGTTTGAGATTTGCAACATGAAATATTCCAAAACCTCACCAAACCTTCATTTTGGTGTGACTAAGAATGATCTAGGCTTAGTTTTCCATTTTGGTGTTTAAAACTTGTGGAAATACTGATTTGGTATGAGTTCGGCCGAATTTGAAATAATCATAAGATATTCAAAATACAAGAAAAAATGATATTCCAGTGCACATGGTCTTATTTTATCATGTACTAACATATCCAACTGATAAACAAGGTCCACACACAAATTAAATAGGAAATGCTTCAAAATAGGGTGAAATGGCACATCTCACACTATGAACTCTATAGTTTGAAGATAGGTGGTTTGAGATTTGCAACATGAAATTTTCCAAAACCTCACCAAACCTTTATTTTGGTGTGACTAATAATGAGGCAGACTTAGTTTTCCATTTTGGTGTGTAAACTTGTGGAAATGCTGATTTGGTTTGGCTTCTGCCGATTTTGAAATATTCAAAAGATATTCAAAATAGAAGGAAAAAATGATATTCCAGTGCACATGGTTTTATTTTATCATGTACTAACATCTCCAAGTGATAAACAAGGCCTACACACAAATTAAATTGGAAATGCTTCAAAATGACATGAAATCACACATCTCATACTATGAACTCTATAGGTTGAGATAGGTGGTTTGAGATTTGCAACATGAAATTTTCCAAAACCTCACCAAACCTTCCTTTTGGTGTGACTAAGAAAGATCTAGGTTTAGTTTTCCATATTGGTGTGTAAAACTTGTTTAAATGCTGATTTGGTTTGGCTTCTGCCGATTTTGAAATATTCAAAAGATATTCAAAATAGAAGAAAAAAATGATATTCCAGTGCACATGGTTTTATTTTATCATGTACTAACATCTCCAAGTGATAAACAAGGTCTACACACAAATTGAACAAGAAATGGTTCAATATGGTGTGAAATCACACATCTCAAACTATGAACTCTATAGTTTGAGATGTGAGATTATGAAGCACTTCTTGTGTAACATGTATGTAGACCTTTTTTCTCAATTGGAGATGTTAGTACATGACAAACTAAGGCCATGTGCACTAGATTTGCATTTTTGTGATGTATTTTGAATATCTTTTGAATATTTCAAATCTGGGTCAACAAAAGTCAACCGAATTTGAAACATTCAAAAGATATTGAAAAAACATCAAAAAAAATGCGAATCCAGTGCACATGGCCTTAGTTTATCATGTACTAACATCTCCTAGAGTTTGAGATCATTTGGAGAAGGTCGAAAAAATGACAGGTTTAGAAATGAGACTGTCTGGGCTACCTTTTGAACCATATTTTATGTACTTGCTTCACAAAAAATGTCATTTTTAGCACTTAAAAAGTAGAAAATGATATTTGTAAAAAGAATTTGGAAAATTGCTTCGGCGACGTTGTTTCCCATACCATGGCACACATATGCGCTGAATATGGGAACTTTATCACAAACTATGACACGATAATGGCCATACTGATGCCGACATAACCATGTCAAGATCGCGCCCTCAAGGTGTTTGACAGTAGTTTGACGGCTCCGCTCGCTCGTGATAGTCGAAGAATCCCTCTCTCGTGCGTTAAAACATACCCATTAGTACGCTCGGCTAACACTGAGCACGATAAAGTGGACTGGGAGGTCGGACTAGATCAGTTTTTCACGAAAACACGATAGAGCTAGTTCAAAACTAGCAAACACGTATAACTGGAAAGTTGTAGGAAATCCAGTTCTACACACAAACATATAAAGATTGCTTCCCAATTAGTTGGGAATCGGTGGGAACATGTTGATGCCAACATTGGCATACTCAGATCGCGCACTCAAGGTGTTCGACGATAGTCCAACGGCGCCGCCCGCTTGTGATCGTGGAGAAACCATCTCTCTCGCGTAACACCTTGCCCATTAGGACGCTCGGTTCATCCTGAGCACGATAGAGTGGAAAGTGAGGTCGGACGCAGGTGAATCGAGCACTGCGGCATTCACGTATACGAGCTAGCCAGCGACCCATCAACTCACGTATAGCACAATGTTTAACGATTTTTTTCATTTTACACAGGCCAAACGACACAAGAATTTAGAAAATCGGTTTGGCAAAGTTGTTTACTATATCATTGGCAATATCGGAGATTTTTTTCACATTTAAATTCGAAAGTTGACTTTTTTCAAATTATGCACTTTTCTAGATCTAGATGTCAGATCTTGAAATTTGTTTTTTTTACACATGCCAAACGACATAAGAATTTGGAAAATCGCTTTGGCAAAGTTGTTTCCTATATCATTGGCAACATCGGAGATTTTTTTCACATTTAAATTCGAAAGTTGACTTTTTTCGAATTCTACACTGTTCTAGATCTAGATCTCCGATCTAGATTTCAGATCTAGAAATTTGCCGTTTTTACACAGGCCAAACGAAACAAGAATTTGGAAAATCGATTTGGCAAAGTTGTTTCCTATATCATTAGCAACACCTGGAAATTTTTTCACATTTCTGAATTTTTCAAACTTGAAATTCGAATTTGCACCGTTCGAATCTTAGATTCAAAATTCGAAAATCCAAACATTTTCCTGAAATTATTAAATCTATGACATATGGGTCCCTCATCGAATCATGACACAGAAGCAATTAACCCTTTAATAAGGGCTTAAAGAGCCGTATCGCGCCTTCACGATTTGGGCATGTCCATTTGTAGCCTCTAAGCTATTTCTCGAAAAGACGACGTTCTTCAGCTATTGACATAAAAAGATGTAGTATCTAAGCTATTGGCCCGTAAAAAAAGTCAGCACGATCCGATTGGGACATGGGATATATTATGAGTGTCATAATATGTAGACATGAGATATTTTATGAGTGTCCAAGAAAACATCTGTGATGAACAACCTATTGCTTTCGACTTTGAGTATTTTATTGAATAGTTTTGTGACTTTGCGTATTCTAGTTTGCCTGCAATATAAGATCTTTGAGGAATATGTTGGGCCACCAACGTCAGATAGTTCCCCATTGATTCCACAGATGAGGACATATCTCTCGGCAAGTAAGTTCGCCAGTACTTTCCCTCTTCTGCAACTACAGTTTTTTTCTTTCTCGAATGGAAGTATGATAAGACGTGTATGCAAGGATGGATTTATTTTATGCGCTACATATCGTTGTTGCATATGAATGAGAACTATGTGCCATTATTCTAGACACACATTTATAAGAACAACAATCTGATCAATATGTGTAATATTTTCGTTATCCTGTGGCAACGCACGGGCATTGTGCTAGTTAATGTAATTGATCACAACAATCAGTACTTGGCAAACCAATGAGGCAGCCAGATATTTCATTTATTTCATATTTCATAGTTAACAGATTACTTAGATGCTTGCCAAACGTACCGGGACACAGTGGCGAAGGACGAAAAAAATTGAGGTCAGGCAAACTCTAAAGCAAGAAAAAAATGATGCGATAAAATTAAAATAGTGTGACACATTAGTAATTTATATGATATGAAGCATAATCACTTAGGTGGCTCACGTTGCCCGTCCCTAAGAAAAATACAAGCTTGATCATCACGTACAAACTTATGCATACCAGCTTAATACCCGTGCGTTGCTACTGATAAATAATAAACATCTTAAAATAAAAATGATTTTTAATGTAGTTAATATTTTGTCAAGCTCGTGGCTTGAATAAGACTACTAACTCCGTGTCAGGTTATAGCTTAACTATCCCCCTCTTTGAAAACAACACCTAAAGTGAAACTAAAATCATGGCATGCAGGTTGAAAGAAAGACACCATAAAAATATTACCTTTTTGAACAATTCACACACCTTAGTGGAGCAACATCAATAGTTTATAGAGGAGTATAGAGAAGCACATGGAAAAGCTTTCCTTTCATCCTTGCTCAGCTCTCCGTTCTGTATCAAGATTTTACATGTACTACTTGACACATATAGGAAATAAAGAGAAATCAAAACCATGTCATTTAGGTTATTACACAATTAGTAATTTGTGCCAAAGAAGATCTCACTTCTCTACTCAGGCGGATCCACACAAAAATTGCAATGTACACTCATGCTGGAGTAAGATGGTTGAAAATTGCAGTGTACACACCTGCCGGTTTTCGTCCGGTCTCCGTTAATTAACTGGGCAATTTTCTTCTCCTTAATTAATAGATTGAGCCAAACCTTTTGCCTCCGTTTCAAAAAAATTATAGAGACCAAAATTCGTAATAATTGCTGCAACCACTGACCTTTGTAGACCCAGCAGGTGCAAAAGCCGTTGGAAATTGTAGAGCTACCACAAGTGGCAATTTGGTATAAAACTGAAAATTTAGATACATATCATCTGAAATAAAAATTGGATGACATTGCACATGGAAAACCAAAAACACTTCGAAGATTTAAAAGGTTTCCATTTTCACCAAATATGTTATAAACGATAGGCAAAGAAAACTATTAACAAAACAAGATCAACCGACGGGGACACGGGATTTAACGTGGAAAACCCTTCCAACAATGGAAGAGAAAAACCACTGGCGCCAGCCAGCAAATCTTCACTATGATCGAGTGAGGTTATAAATGTCGGTGATTTACAACATGCGACTTATCCCAAATGGCGGCTTACATTAGGTATATATGTTGGTAAACCCTAAGTCGGATGCAGTCTGACTCGGCAATGATCCGTACC
The DNA here is from genome assembly GCA_947311845.1 of Poa pratensis. Taxonomy (NCBI): domain Eukaryota; kingdom Viridiplantae; phylum Streptophyta; class Magnoliopsida; order Poales; family Poaceae; genus Poa; species Poa pratensis. The sequence continues at coordinate 36,022,866 of CAMZMU010000113.1, forward strand.
TCCGGCGACGGGCCTCCTTTCGCTACGGTAGAAGTTAGCGAAAAATCCCGAAATTTTTGAAAAATTAAAGTTTAACGAAAACCCTAGTTAAACGGTCAAATCAAGAACCATTTTTTTTTAATTTTGAAATTTTTACTTTTCAAATTTGTCCGGTAACCGTTCGGGATTTCCAGTAACCGCGGTAACCGGTAATCCCGACCCCCCTCGGGAATGTTTTTCTACCGGGAACCAAAACCTTGGTCATTAGAAGCTTCGGGAAGCTTCTCTACCAACTTCTTATATAGGAAACCAAGCCATGGCACCTCACTCATTTTCTTCGAAGATGCTTGGAAGACCAAGATACAAAGTCAACATTTTCCTATCACAGCTGATTCGTGGGCGCCTACCTTCAGGAGAGAACATTGTCTATGCGGAGAGGTGGAGGGCGCAAACCACATTTTCTTCTGGTGTTCCTTAGCAAAATTTATGTGGGCGTGCGTACGTGAGTTGCTTGCGTGTTCTTGGAACCCAGCTGGGGATGGTCATTTCATATCGATTTCAAGGCGTCTGTCGGGTAGGACGTGGAGTGGTTTGTATCTGTTTCGCGGGTTTATGCTGGGCGCTGTGCCACAAATAAGTAAAATGACTACTGAACATTTTTTTCATTGGGCACCCGGCTGAGTGCATCTTCAAAATGACTGTTTTCTTCCAGAGCTGGCGCATCCGAAGCAAGCAGGGTGAGAAGCGCGTGTTGGACTGGGCGATTTCTGAGTTGAGAAGGCTTGATGCTAGGATGAGGAGCGACGCCTAGTGTCTTTTAGATGATCCATGTGCTCTATCTCTGTTAGTTTGTTTGTGGAACTTTTATTTGAACCTGTAACCTCGCTTAACTCCCTGCTGTGGAGGTTGAACTTGGTGTATGACTCTGGTGGTTGGCTTTCTCTATAAAGCTGGGCAATAGGCTTCGGTTTAGAGAAAAACAGAGAGATCAGTACGCAGTGATGCAATGCCAACGCTACAGTTCTGAAAGCCATAATCATGTAGAGTGTCTGGTACTAGAATGTTCAGTTCTGTTCACAAGCTCAGTGCACCCAAGCAGTAAAATACGAAAAAATAGCAAACAAAATCAGAAGTCTATTACTTTTTTTTCCAAGCAAAGAAATGACATTTGCAATGGGTGACCACATGGCATATGTGGTGAGCAACCCAAACAAAAATGAATATCAAGACTTTTGCGATGGGTGTTCTAGTCAAAAAATAAAAAAAGGTTCTCCAAAATGCTACAAAATTGCCTTTTTAGAGCACCAGCTATGTCAATTTTTTCACGAGCCAAAACTCCATGTCCTTCTGGCAGTTGCTATTTTTTTATCAATCTGAAGAGAAAAATCGTTAAAGCGGACGTATAATAATCAATGATAGAGTGCAGCATCTAGAAAATAATACTCATGACACAATGCAGCTACCATCATCTTAGAACTAGAACTGGAACTAAACCAGTACAAAAAAAAGGAAATGCTCGTGTGTTGCTACAAAATTTGCAGTTTTTCCTATATATCGTATCGGTTATTTAAACTCATGTGCCATCATTACACATAACTGTGTGCAAAATTTAAAAACTATCTCAAATTATACATTACATGAATCAATTTTATATCCACATAATGGTTGACAACTGGTAGTGTTAATAGCTTAATAAACTCAGATACTTTTTAAGATAAAGAAGTAATGATAAATAGGTGGTTCTGTCCCAAAAGACCATGACCATACGAGCATCATCAGAACCAGGAGAACGGAAAACAACAGCAGACTTAAACATCAGACGAAGCTCGCTCGCGTGATAAGGGTCCGTGAAGCCCTCAGGTCAAGAGGATGGAAGAGAGAACAGATCACCAGCAGGTCAGCCATCCACCCCGTCCATTAAGCAACACTGCACTTGGGTTTGTCCACACGCGGATGCTTGCTCTCCATCGCAAGCTCCTTTTCCTGTTCAACATAAGGCAAAGGATACGTCAAGAAGAAATTTTTTTGGTCAAGTGCTAGTGGGAAGAGGTTAGAGTTGTTTAGTGAAGCCGGTAAGAGAAGTGATGCTAGAGTTAGTAGATTAAGGCATCTCGTAAAAATTATGTAAGGACCGAGTCAAGGATGACTACACAATCTACAATGCATTTTTTTGTACTGCAGGTTACCTGGAAGATTGGCCAATTGACTTGTCAGTAGATTACAGCAAGCAGCCAGTAGTCGAATAATGCAACGTCAGTGTGAACTAGGAGGCTGCAGGTGGGCTGGTGTGACAGTTGTGTAAAATAACTTAAGCTCTTCATATACAGCAAGTGGACAAAACAAAATGGGAGCAAGATCTGCTACTTTCTTTCCCCAATCTCTTTCATGATTAGACCACCATTGATACATCCAGTCAGGGCACAACTTAAGCTCTTGTTTGGATGCTAGTTTCACCGGAAAACCATGCACACACTCCATTTCTCCAGCAAGATATTGGGCATACCTTCCCTTGGCCTTGCTCTTGTGATGCTGGTCTGCTTGGGCTCTCCTGCCAGTTCCTGCACACAGCATGAGGAGGCCTCCCTTCTCCAGTTCCTCGTCGAGCTCTCACAAGACATCGGCCTCTCTGCGTCGTGGCGGAATGGCACAGATTGCTGCAAGTGGGAAGGGATCACCTGCAGGCAAGATAGGAAGGTCATCCATGTCTTGCTGCCTTCCAGGGGCCTCAAGGGGCACATCTCGCAGTCCCTTGGGATCCTCACCGGCCTACAGTACCTTGATCTCTCTGGCAACTCGCTGTCTGGTGATCTGCCGCTGGGATTGCTATCGTCCAGCAGCATTACTACCATTGATGTTACTTCCTCCGATCCGTTATAAGCGTCGTAGGAATACACACTAGCTAGTACAAATGCATGCATGTCTGGCGAATCTTATTTCGGATAGGAGGGAGTAGCTTTAACCAGCTCAACGGAACACTCCACGAGCTGCCATCTTCAACCCCTGGCAGGCCTCTGCAGGTACTAAACATCTCAAGCAACATATTTGCAGGACAGTTTCCATCCACCACATGGAAAGCAATGGAGAATTTGATTGTACTCAATGCCAGCAATAACAGCTTTACTGGGCCGATACCAACTCTATTCTGCAAAACCTCGCCATCCCTCGCTGTGCTTGATCTATGTTTCAACAAATTCAGTGGCAGCATCCACCCAGGACTTGGTAATTGTTCCAAGCTGAGAGAGCTCAGGGCCGGATATAACAACCTCAGTGGAAGACTCCCAGATGAACTCTTCAATGCAACCTCATTGAAATACCTGTCTTTCGCAAACAATGGTTTATACGCAGTTCTTGATACTGCACGCATACAGAACCTCAGAAATCTTGTAGCCCTTGATCTCGGAGGGAACAAATTCAGTGGAAAGATTCCAGATTATATAGGTCAACTCAAGAGACTGGAGGAGTTTCATTTGAACAACAACAACATGTCAGGTGAGCTGCCATATTCTCTGAGCAAGTGCACAAAACTCATGACAATTGACCTGAAGAGCAACAAACTCAATGGAGAACTTACCAATTTCAATTTCTCCAACCTGCCCAATCTCAAAACTTTAGATCTTTGGACCAACAACCTCAGCGGTACAGTTCCAGAAAGTATGTACTCATGCAGTAATCTGACAGCACTGCGTTTATCTAACAACCACCTACATGGTCAGCTCTCATCGAGAATAGGCAATCTGAAACATCTGTCCTTCTTGTCACTTGGTAGAAGCAATTTCACAAACATTGCAAATGCGCTTCAGATCCTTAAGAGCAGCAAGAACCTTAACACCCTGCTTATCTCGTACAATTTCAAGGGAGAGCTCATGCCAGAGGATGACATGATTGGTGGCTTTGAGAATCTTCAGGTTTTGGACATGGATGCTTGCCAATTATCTGGAAAAATACCTGTATGGATATCAAGAGTGACAAAACTGAAGATGTTAATTCTAAGAAGCAGTCGACTCACTGGACCAATACCAGACTGGATCGATTCCTTAAGCCGTCTCTTCTATATAGATGTGTCAAACAACACACTTACAGGAGACATCCCGTTAACACTTACGGAGATGCCAATGCTAAAATCAACTGACAACACAACTCATTTGGACCCAAGGGTCTTCGAGTTGCCTGTTTATACGGGCCCATCACTTCAATACCGTGTGGTTACATCTTTCCCAACAATGTTGAATCTAAGCAACAATAACTTCACAGGTGTGATTCCCCCACGGATTGGCCAGTTGAAAATGCTTGTTGTACTTGATTTCAGCTTCAACCAGTTATCTGGACAGATCCCTCAATCTATTTGCGACTTCACAAACTTGCAGATGCTAGAGTTGTCCAGCAACAATCTCACGGGTGCTATCCCAGCTGCACTGAACGCCCTGCACTTCCTTTCAGCATTCAACATTTCAAGCAATGACCTAGAAGGGCCTATTCCGTCTGGAGGCCAGTTCAATACATTCCAGAATTCTAGTTTCGATAAGAATCCAAAGCTGTGTGGCTCTATGCTCACTCACAAATGTGGTTCAGATTCAATATCTCAGTTCAGCAGAAAAACACGAGCTAGGAAGGCTGTTTTTGCAATTGCATTTGGTGTGTTCTTCGGAGGCATTGCAACTCTTCTGTTGTTGGCGTATCTCCTTGTCTCAATCAGGCAGAAGAGTTTTTGGCCAAACAATAGAAGGGAGTGTAACAGAGAAGTTGAAGCAACTTCATTCTACTCTAATACAGAGCAAACATTAGTGTTGATGCAGATGGCACGAGGCAAGGATGACGAAAATAAGCTCAGATTCAATGACATTTTGAAAGCTACAAACAACTTTGACAATGCGAGCATCATTGGATGTGGAGGTTATGGATTAGTCTACAAGGCAGAGCTGCCGGATGGCTCCATGTTGGCAATCAAAAAGCTGAACGGTGAAATCTGTCTGATGGAAAGGGAGTTCAGTGCAGAGGTTGATGCACTCTCAAGGGCACAACATGAAAATCTTGTACCACTATTGGGATACTGCATCAAAGGAAACTCGAGGTATCTTGTATATTCTTACATGGAGAATGGTAGCCTGGATGATTGGCTTCATAACAGGGATGATGATGTTAGCTCATTTCTTGACTGGCCGACTCGGCTCAAGATTGCACAAGGAACAAGCCTGGGACTTTCTTATATCCATGAAGCATGCAACCCACAAATAGTGCACCGAGACATCAAATCCAGTAATATCCTACCGGATAAAGAATTTAAACCTTATGTTGCAGATTTTGGGCTAGCCAGATTAATCCTTCCCAACATAACTCATGTTACAACTGAACTGGTCGGCACTATGGGTTACATTCCTCCCGAGTACGGGCAAGCATGGGTAGCTACGTTAAGAGGAGATATGTACAGTTTCGGGGTAGTCCTGCTTGAGCTGCTCACCGGGAGGCGACCTGTTCCAGTCCTATCTACATCAAAAGAACTCGTCCCATGGGTTCTACAGATGAGGTCTGAGGGCACGCAATTTGAGGTTCTGGATCCAACGCTTAAAGGAACAAGGTATGATGAGCAAATGCTGAAGGTGCTTGAAACCGCTTGCAACTGTGTTGATCATGATCAATTTAGGAGGCCTGCTATCATGGAAGTAGTCTCTTGCCTGGACAGTATAGACGCTGACCTGCACACATAAAAGTTAGTCAAGATTGGATGGATTCCACATGATATGCATAGAATATATGTAGTTTTCCCAGCTTGACTTACTACTGATTAGCCATACAGTTTTTTTAGAGTGTCCAACAGTCATTTTAAACTTGATGTACTTTACTCGGAAAACTTTTGTTGTTCATCTTCCTATCAGATATTTCTTGAAGCATTATTTTCGATAGTAATCAAAATCTACTGATAGTTGCATGTTATCCTGTGTATTATGCATGTTAAGAAATTCTACAAAGTGTGCTCCTGTTTGAGGGACGAGGTGCCCACGGACTCTTTGCAGCCTAGAGCATCAGCTGCGTACTTGGTGGTGTCCAGGGTGAGCGCTTAATTCCAGTATGCAATGACACCACTCCAATTAGATTGTGCATGATGGTGAATTAAACCACCGTGAGGACGGCTGTGGGCATGACTTTCATGGTAGTAGCAGGGTCCACGGCAGTGATATAAGTTGGCAACAGTGAGGTAAGGTCTTCGCCGCCCTCAAGCAGGCCGCCCAGAGCTGCACCCGTGAACACAGCCATAACAATGACCTACGATTCCGGGTGGATGCTGATGAGGCAGTTACCGCCGCTGCGGATGATGGAGTTGATGTCACCTCCTAGGCATACTGTCGAGCAGGTAGTGGGCATCACGGAACAGAGGTCCATCTTTTTTTGTGATTAACAGAGGTCCACCGGATGCATTGCTGTCGCAGCCAGGACACTGGCCAGTGTGGAGTGCAACGCCACTGTTGTGTGGAGACATGTGTGGATGTGCACGCGTAGAGCCTGGGCTGGTGGTGGAGATGGCGCGACCTGTTGAACGGGTGTGGCATACGTCCAGCGTGAAGGTTGGGGTCGAGGTCACAATCGCTGGCTCGGGAACAACGAAGCAGCGCTCTGGGCAGTGACGCCCGGTGGTCATGGGCGAAGTTAGTGTTACCGACGATGCGCAGATCCCAAAAGAGAACTAGACTAAGTTTTTCTTTATCCAATACCAAAGCTCTAAGTTCAGACAAAAGACAATAAAAGAGAAATGGACAGAGATCTTCTCTTAATCTCTATCAGTTGGACTGTCAGTCCACCCAACATGCTTCACGCATTTACCCCTCTCTCATAGCAGTAGCATTGTTCTTTTTAGATGGCTCCTCTCCCATATTTGCTGGCATGCACACCTTGGCGGGTGGTAATTATGTATAAAGACTATTATGGTACTATTTGCCAAACCGAAAATATCAAACTGGATGGGAGGGAGACAATTCATAACCAGTATGTAGATACTTAGATACTTAGGTGTGTCATTGGATGATAAATACAGTTAACCCCATTCGTAAAATTAGGGCATAGCCAAATTATAATTTTTCAAACGACTCTTCACTCTTGACAACCTAGCTAGCTGACCCTCTGCCTCTCTAGCACCAGAAACCACTCTGGCTCCGGCGGCAACAGTTTTTCTCTTGCGTGCCAGCGACCACCTCATCTTCCCTCAAAACTAATAAAAGATATGGTCTCGAACAAAACATTCAGAGAGTTCTCTCAAGAAAAAAAATATCAGATGATCACATTGAATAAACAAGCTAAGATGGTTGTCTCTTCGGAGGCACTTTCTTATTCTTTTAAAATGCTGACATAATTGTTGACTGCGAAATATATAACACAGTACTAAGTTACAAACACAGCACAACTGAACGTTAACTAACAAAAATCAGTCCAGCGCTTGGATAAGTAAATAGTTAGTTATTTACCATTGATAGGACACATGAAATTTTCAACCATGCTTCATGCATTTACCCATCTCTCATGCTAGTGAATCTACTATGCGTGGAGACTGACAAGAAAAGAAAATAGCAAAAATTGCCCAGCATCCCATCCCAGCAATTATGTTTCTGAATCTCTCCCACTCTCCACCAGCCCTGATTCACTTCTACGAATCTCCCTCAGCTGGTTGGTCAGTCCACCAACCATGCTCATCCCTCTGTCCTACTTACTGAAATGCAAACCTATGGCAACCTGAGTGGGATGGAGATAATTCACAACTAGACTACTCCGGTGGGTGAGAGGCGCACGATAGCAGCACGCGACAAGCAATGGATAAACGGCAGCGGAGACTCACCGTGCGCTGGGAATGGGGCGAGGAGGTGGTCCTCTGGGTCTGCGGAAGAATCCGCTGATTCCGCCGTCCCCGTGAGGCGGCGGAGGTGGCGTCTCCTCCCTCGCATCCTCCGGCGATCGAGACGGGTCGAGATGTGCCTGCTGAATACATGCGGCGGCGTGGCCGGCGGGATAGGGCGGAGGCGTGGCGGCAGGATGGGGAGAATAGAGTACGGCGGCTGATTTTGCAGGTGCCCAGTAGCGGCGGTGGAGGCAGAGGAAAAGACTAGAGAAAACGGAGAAGAACAAGAAGGAGGTGACGTGGCAACAAGAATCAGGGTGACGTGGATGCCACCTAGAAAATAACCAGTTCCACGTTAATTAAACCATATCCAAAACCAAGTAAGATAGCAAAGGGGCTTACCGAGCTCAAACTTTTTTTTCTCCCAAATGTTTTTTTTTCAAAATAGTTGTATCGACTTGGCTACCAAGAGAGCAGCACATCATCATCCAAAATATTATACGGATCGTAAAGTTTCTTTGTATAAAATGTTACGGTACTACAGACGATCATGAACTGTTTTCTTATTCTGAGAAAAAAATATTCTTAATCATCTTATTTTCTTAAAATATTTCTAGAGTTTGAAAATACTGAGCCTGAGGGGTTAAATTCTTTACCGAATGCTAGGAAAACACATTAGTCTTTCAATCCAAGTGTAGGTAAGTAATTGTTGAGGAGTTGGATTTATGACTCGAGGTCTGGCAGTTGCATTCCCAAGAGTACCGAATGCTGTAATGCCATGCCATCCGCTGCTCCATCTATCATGTGACCAGATCAGTGCATGAACCTTAACAACCCAATGGGAAAAAACGATGCAGCAGGACATGTAATTGATATATTTTCATCACAAACTTGGTGGAGATGATCCTCCGCTCCGAGATACTAAATACAGTACAAGGCTGCGTCTGTCCCGAGCCGAAAGCAAATTCAGATACATTGCTCAAGCGCGTGGTGTCTATAGATGCGTTGGGTCCGGTCCGGCCCACTGACCCGCTGGACCGAACCTGGGTTTTGCTACCATTAGGGTTAGGGGTTGACCCGCAAAAAAAAAGGTTCAACACGAACCTTACCCGTTCGACCCCAGGTTCTCACCGCACCTCAGGCGAACGCCAGGGCGCCGCCGGCCGCCCTCCGCCGCTGTGCCCTCGCCGGTACAGAGTAAGCTCGTGAGGGGTAGAGCACGCCGCCGGCGACCCCTGTCGGGTCCTCCCTGCCGCTCCCCTCCGCCGCTCGTCCAACTCGTCCCCGCCGCCGGCCGCCGGAAAGCCTCGACGAGGGTGCTCGCAGCCGGGACCGGGAGCGCCAAGAGCTCTTCCCCTACCCCTTCTCCGGTAGTGGCTCTCACCCGGCCTGCCTCTCCACCCTCGCCCCTCGGACTCCTCTCCCGGTCTCCCACCCGCCATCATCGAAGTCCAGGACTCAAGGTACAGAGTTCTTGACCTTGATGTTGTTGTTGTCAAACAATATATGTTGATTTTTTGGTGGATTAGAGTAATTCCGTCCCTCAATTTTTCATAGAACCCAGCTCTTAAGTCAGTTTACACAATGAGTTGTATGTAATTTATTTGGTTGGAAGGAGTAGTAGGAACCGAACAATCGAACATGGCCGTAGTGTGCTTGGAAACTTTGTAGTGTGGTGAATCTAGTAGTAGTAGTTAGCTGGTCAAAGTGTGTGACGATGATCTGGACACTTGTGCTTGTGCCTATGTTGTTTCGTTTTCGTATTCTGCTACTTAGTAATTTGTTAATTTCTTCCTGTGGTCTCGTTGGTTGTTAAGTGTACAACTTGCTTAGTTTCTTAACCACTGACATAACCAAATGATGCCATTTGGAAATTGTGGATTACTTCAAGCTACTTAAGTAGTTTAGCTTCACTTGCTACAGAAATAAAATGCTTACATACTGAAAACTGTTTTTTTGTCAAAACATAGTGGTAGGTGGTTTGGCCACTCATCATTTGGCTTTGCAACTCTGTTGCTGAATGTTGAACACCATAGGTGCACAGTACAAGGCGCTGCAGTTAGAACATTTTCAGTAACATTGTTACTATAGTGTTCCTCTGGAGATGTCCACTGTTAGTGTTGCGTTTTTTGGTCAGAGAGCATTCAGTTAAGCAAAGAATGGCGATGTTTTCGTGTCGAAGATAATTCTAGGCGAGGGAGAGGTTGGTAGCCAACTACTTGTGCATGTCTGTTGCTGATTGTTGCGTGCCGTAGGTGCTCGGCCGCGGCTATTAAAAAGTGTTATGTGTACCTCATCAACAAGGTGCATGCCACTTGATGTTGCTTTTATTTTCTGTCACTTGTATATTTTGATGATCTAGTCCATCGGTTGCATTTATATATACTCCATGTTTCTCCAGATGCCAAGCCAAGAGCAAGATCATGAGCAGCAACATGCCCAAGAAGATGGCCCTGTCATTGGCAGCGAAGGAGAAACACGTAGTGAACAGCGGGAAGGTCCTAGACAAAAGAAGAAAAGATGAAGTGGTCTCCAGTTTCCAGGCACAATGTGGTAGCTTCTTTGGTGTCAAGGTCCCGGGCAGCACGGGCTTCCCGGGCTTCTCCGGCTGCAACACGATCTTCTCCGGCTGCAACACAGTTTATTGAGAATGACTATGGCAGATATTCTGGTGAGCACATTTGTAAACTGTACATCTTGAGTGGATTTAAATGCTGCTGTTCAGTCTTATTTCAAATAACTTTGCTTATATATAGAACCTGCAGCTAATGCAATGTGCCAATGTTCAATGTTTTCCAGAGCATATGGATCCTGACATGCATGAAGATGATGATGAGCAGGAAGTCCAGAGTGATGAGCAGGAAATCCAGAGTGATGAGCAGGAAGTCGAGGGTGATGAGCAAGAATTCGAGGGTGAATTCTTGTCGAGAGTGTTGAGGCACTTGTCTGTTCGCAGGATTGGTATCGAGGATCTTGTAACCTAACCAACTCAGCTCCATTTGTTTGATGTAATTCCATTTGATTGAAACTAATATGTTCTGAATTCTTTATTTCAGCTACTCACTCGCGGATGAGCGCAATCACCGATCTAGTTGACCTACAAGATGCTGAAGTCGACTCGCCCTTGGCGTAGGTATTGTGCTTTCTTGTTCTTTTTTCTTGGAATCAGACTAGATGTTTTTTTTGTTGTTTGCATGGCAACGAAACATGTAACTTTGCAACAAGTTTTGATTCTTTTTTCTGGAATTAAGAACAGAACACTCCTCTTGATCGAGAGGTGTTTCTATTTCTTGAAATTTGCAAGCTTCAGTGTGAATAGAACTGAAGGTAGTTGTCTCTACTTATTTTAGAACTGAAGGTAGCTTCAGCAACTTAAAACACCTCTCTGAATATTATTTGACAGTAACCTTTAGTAGTTACTTAATGGTGACAATTATTTTATTTTCCTGTAATGGTCCTGATTCACAGTGCCAAAAGTGATTTCAGGCATCCTTATTTGCAGAACGATACAATAGGGGCATCCTTATTTAATGTTCTTCTTCTCTTCTTTGCAGAACAAGTAGAAGTTGCATCCAAATGGTCTGAGTGGAATTTTGAAGGCTGGACATTAACCAAAACTGAAAATGAAACGCTCAAGGGCTGTTATCTATTTGGGGAATGAGCAGGTGATATACTGGTGGAATAAAACAACATGAAATTTGGTGAAACATGGACACTACAGTTTGGTTGGCCTCGGCGGCTTTTTGTACTGTCAACAGTTGTTGGTATTTATATTTGGTTCGATTTAGCCGAGTAATATATCCATCAGTCCTGCTGTTTTAGAATGAGTTAGTATGTGGAAGTTTTACTGTTAACAGTTTGTTGTGCAAGCTTGTACTGCTGTTCTAAAACTCAGCAGCACGTACAGGTTAACCTACAGGGTACCCTGAACCTAACACAGGCAGGTGCGGGCCGACCCTTACCCTGACATTTATTCAAAAGGTTCGGTGGTCCAGTACCAGGGTCAAACCGGACCGGACCTAGCTCATCTATACTAGCAACTTCCACCTACCTCCTCAACCGCCGACCATGCAAAGCTAACGCCCACACCACACCCTATGAGCTTCTTCATGGCCACACACCCGAATATCGGACTCTTCGTGTTTTTGGCTGCCTCTGTTACCCCAACATTACCTCTACGGCACCACACAAGCTTGCTCCCCGATCCCTCCCGTGTGTTCTACTCGGCTACCCTGATGGACGCAAAGGATACCGCTGCTACGACCCTATTTCCCGGCGACTCATTTTTTCTCGCCACGTCACTTTTGTCGAGCAAATTTTTCCTTTTCGTTCCCTGCAGCTTGGCGGCACCGTGACACCTCCTGGCGATCACGTCGATCGCAACCACATCGATCTGGAGCATCTCTCTGCACGCGTCCCTACGAGGCCATGCAGCCCAGCTGGTGCGCCGCGCGGCCCATCTTCAGCCACCGTGCGCCCGCACGTCCCAGCACCCCGCGCGTCCCCAGCGCCTCGCGCGGCCAATCTTCGGCCGCTCCAGCACAGCTGGGCCCCGGCCCATCCTCAGCCACCGTGCACCCGCGCGTCCCCAGCGCCTCGCGCGGCCCATCTTCGGCCGCTCCAGCACAGCTGGGCCCCGGCCCATCCTCAGTCGCGCCTGCCTCCTCGCTCGCCCCTGCGATCGCCGAGTCCTCGCCGCCGCCTGCGCCTCCTGCTCGATCCGCCATGTCAACTCGCGCCAGCCACGGTATTCTTAAACCCAACCCTCGCTATGCCAACATCGCCACCACCCCCATCTCGCCTATTCCCTCCTCTGTTCGAGAAGCACTTCGGGATCCCCACTGGCACGCGGCAATGCAAGAGGAATTCGACGCCCTCTCCTCGAATGGGACTTGGACTCTCGTTCCCCGGCCGTCGCGCACTAACGTTGTTACCGGCAAGTGGGTTTTCAGGCACAAGACACGCGAGGACGGCTCCCTCGAGCGGTACAAGGCGCGCTGGGTCGTTCGTGGCTCTACCCAACGCCCCGGCATCGACTACGGCGAGACCTTCTCCCCGGTTGTCAAACCGGCGACGATCCGCGCCGTGCTCACTCTGGCGTGCTCTCGTGACTGGCCAGTTCATCAGCTGGACGTGAAGAACGCTTTTCTCAACGGCGTTCTCGACGAACAGGTGTACTGCCATCAACCCGCGGGGTTCCTCGACCACACTCGTCGCGATCACGTGTACAAGCTCGTCAAGTCTCTCTACGGCTTGAAGCAAGCACCCCGAGCGTGGTTCAAGCGCTTCGCCACCTTCGCTGTCACCACCGCCTCCCGCTCCGACGCCTCACTCTTCATCCTACGGCGGGGTTCCGAGATGGCGTATCTCCTGCTCTACGTCGACGACATTGTTTTGACGGCTTCCTCCACGACGATCCTGCAAGCTATCATCGCCAAACTCAAGGTCGAGTTCGCTATGAAGGACATGGGGGCTCTGCACTACTTCCTCGGCATCCGTGTTCGGCGCACACCTCGTGGCTTCTTCCTCAGCCAAGAGAAGTACGCTGACGAGATTCTCCAGCGTGCCGGCATGACCCAGTGCAAGCCCGCGTCTACACCGGTCGACACCCTCCCCAAGGTCGCTGCCAATGCCGGTGCTCCCGTCGATGATCCCTCCGAGTACCGCAGCCTCGCTGGTGCTCTCCAGTACCTGACCATGACGCGCTCGGACCTCGCGTACGCCGTGCTGCAAATCTGCCTGTATATGCATGATCCCCGCGCTGGTCATCTCGCCGCCATCAAGTGTATTCTACGCTATGTCCGGGGAACAACAAGCTCCGGCCTTCTGCTACCGGCTTCATCCTCCCTTGACATCATCGCCTACTCCGACGCGGACTGGGCAGGGTGCCTGGACACTCGGCGCTCCACCTCCGGCTACTGCGTCTACCTTGGTGGCACGCTGGTCAGCTGGTCCTCCAAGCGACAAGCTACAGTCTCGCGCTCGAGTGCAGAGGCCGAGTATCGCGCAGTTGCCAACGCTGTCGCCGACTGCGATCTGGTTGCAGCAACTTCTTGGTGAACTCGGCACTTCTCTCCCCAAGGCTACGGTTGTTTTCTGCGACAACATATCGGCGGTGTATATGTCCACCAATCCAGTTCATCATCGAAGAACCAAGCACATTGAGCTGGACATCCACTTCGTGCGTGAGAAGGTGGCCCTCGGCGAATTTCGGGTCGTTCATGTGCCTACCACTCAGCAGCTGGCCGATATCATGACCAAAGGACTACCTCCGGCTTCGTTTCAGTTCTTTCGGTCCAGTATCTGCGTCTTGCCAAGCGCCGACGTATCGACTGCGGTGGGGTGTTAACTGACGAGATATTCAGCATGATACGTTAGTTTGTTTGTTCATATTTCTAACGATATCTAGTCTACAGATAAGCCTCGGCCGGCCTAATCTTGCCCTAACTTGATTAGCAAGATATGTGCTGTTTGTATGCTATTTATAGCAACCGATTGTCATTAATAAAATCAGTTGCGCCATTGCCTTTCTCCTCCGTAGCTAGTTCAGGCTCTAACATAAGCTACTACATGGGCTAAACACGCAATCCTTCTCAAAAGTTGTTTTATATTTCTAATATTTCTACTTCTCCTCTATTGAACACAGAGAGAGCAGTTGAATGGCAGTACTAGGGTTTGTCAATTGGACGGGCGATTAGTTCATCATTGCAATTTGGTTTTTTGCTTGAACCGCCATTGACGGCTGGACGCACAAGGATCGAAGGGCGCAATGTCGCGTAAGTTTACTCCTCAACTCACAAACGTACAGCCAATTAATATACTTTACTTGTTCGTTCTGTTGTGGCAAAAATTAATTGTGTGCATTGTTCTCAAATATGAATTGGGTTCTCACGCGCCGCCGCCACCCACCCTCGCCGCCCCTTGCCGGAACGCCGCCGCCTCTCCCTTCTCTTCTCCCCATCAATTCTCCCCTCCCTCCCGAGTCGCTCCCCTCCAGGGTGGCTCCGGAGGACGCCCACTCACCTCAAACCCTAGACGCCACTGTCCACGGCCCCTGCCGCCGCTGCTGCCAACTCCGGCGGTGGTGGCGGCGCCCATCCCGTCAAAGACGGTGGGCAGGCGAGGTGCCCCGCGGCGGCGGCTCACGGAGGCGGTGGGGCACAGGTGGCGGGCACGGGGCGGCGCGGTCGGTGACCCGCATTTGAGGCCTGACGGAGTGGCTGCGTGGAGGCGGTGGGGCGCCGCCGCTGTCGGCCGTCCTGGTGGCGGTACGGATCAACTAGAGCCGGCGATAAGCTGTGTGCTGGTATACCCTCTCTGTTGCTACCGTTCCCGCTGGGATTGGTCTTGCGGCGTCAGGGCCTGCGAGGCTGATGAATAATGGCGGTGGTCCTTGTTCCTCTTACGACAAGACAAAGATCTGCTTGACGCCGGCCCTCCTTGATCTAGCCGGAGTGTCGAGTTCCGGAAGCCTGCGCCGATGGTCTCATATGGACGTTTATGCCTAGAGACTGCTGGATCGGATGTGTTACGGTCGCGACGGAGGGAGCGGCGTGAAGCTTTGTTTCTGTTGCCATTATGGGCAAACCATGGTGAAGTCAGAGACGAAGAATGTCACGAAAGCCGAAATTGGAGGACTAGCAATGGTGATTCGAGCCTTTGCTGCGAGGAGGAACTTGCTTCGAGTTTCAAAAATCGTAGCAGCGGTATGTAAGTGGGGGCGACAACACAGGTGAAGTTTAGAGTCTTATCTTTCAGGGTGAAAATTGGCCTTTAACTGCATGGGCCTCTCGTACGCCTCGCCAAAACGCCGTATGGCATGTGCTAGTTCCGGCAGGCCCTGCGTTCGATCATCACCGCTGCTGCCCTGCACTCACCCCTCGTCCGTCCTTCTCCTCTTCCTGTTCGCCGTCGGGAGCACTGGCTCCAGTGGGAGCCCAATACACAACTCGGACAACCCAGCCGACAGCTCCGGAGACGGCGCCGTCGGGTAAGCCGATGTGCAACGCAGTGGGGACCATCTCCGCCTGACGGGTGCGGTGGAGGGCATCAGCGGCCGTTTGGTGGCGCTCAGAAGCCGATGCGCAGCGCCCAGGGCATCATCCTTCGTTCGGCTTCTAGTTTTTGGTGGGCGCGAGGAGCACGTCAAGGCCGGTCGTAGAATAGCCACGGTGAGATCGGCTTGGCCCTCCTATTTTTTGGGCGAATCGATGCGATTCTTATACTGGACGAACTTCACAGCTTGGGGCAGTTGTCGCGGGCGCCCGTTTTTGCAACTCTGTGCGGGTCGCCAGGTTATATGCAGCGACCATTGACGTGACGGTTAACGACTACACAATGCGGCGGCGCTGTGCTATGAACCTAGGATGCAGCGATGAGGTATCAATTGATTGGAAGCAGTATACGTTTTTTTTAATGGCATCTACTCGTTGTTGAATAGGAGACTAAGAGAGGAGTCCTGTTACGATACAGATTGGGCTGGGAGGGAACTGTTCGGTCAATTAAATCTAGCCGGTGGCAATTCACACGTAATTATCACGAAATTAAAAAGGTGTGTTGAGTTGTCAAACATTGGATCGATCTAGAGCGTTGATCAAATATTAAATGATTGTGATTTAATGTATCAATACAAGTTTGCTCTTTTAATAGTAACTAGTAATTTTGCACGCGCAATGCGCGTCTTGACTAATAACGATATATTTACGAAAACACATGCAAACAAATTAATAATATGGCTCAGTCATGAATTAATATATATTTTCTCGCAAGAAATGATATCTTTGTCCCGAATGTCACTCCAAATCATCCAAAATGAGAACACATGTTTGGCTGAACATATTTTATGATGCATCAAACAAGAATTTACAAATAGTTAAATCATGAATATTATCCATTTATCCCAATTCAAGTTTCTAAAAGAGTGAAACGCACCGGATGTCACGAAGTTGCGCAGAAAAGAAGTATTGGTCACCAAGTTGCGAAACGTTAATTCTTGATCACAAAGTTGTGGATTTGCCAAACTTTAGTCATTCCGTCACGGCGGACGTTAAGTCGATGACGTGGCAGTCTGTTTTTTACAAAAAACCTTTTAAACTTTTGTTTCTTCTAATTGTTAGGTCCCTTTTCAATTTATTTATTGGCGATGGTAGCTAGCTGCTCGAGGCGACCACCGTGCGTACTGCTGCAGCTCCAGGCCGCCGCGGTGTCGGCGTACCGGAGGAACGGCACCCGCCAACGCCGTCCCCTCTCTCCCCTGCCCTCTCGCCACACGCCCGCTAGATAACAACAATTATTATCGATGAATCTCAATTAGAAAAGAACAATCCTCACCGCTAGACAGCAGCAATCCTCGCTACTAGCTCAGTTGAAAAAGAAAAAATAGCTAGCATGAACAGCACGCATCCAGCGATGAATCTCTCCACGAACATGCAGGTGGAGCTTCTGTTGCGCCTCCGGCCGAGCGCCCGGCGGCCGGCGTGGTGCCCAATTTTTCTGCTGCTCGCCTCTTAGCGCCACAGCCTGCTGCTTGTGCCCGGCGTCGCTGCTACTAACTCGCTCTCGGCTACAAGCTGCTGCTTCTTACCTGCGGCGGAGCTGCTGCTGCCTGCTTACTAGCCGGACCGCTGCCTTCCGATTCACCGCTGCTGCGAGCCCGCCTACCGCCGTTGCGCCTGGTTCCCGTCGGCGCCGCCAGTTCGGGGAGACAAGGAGTGGGGAGGGAGAGACGAGAGAAACCAGAGGGAGAGGATAGGAATAGGATCGATGTCGTCCGCGCTGGTCACGAGCGCGAGGAATGCCAGCAGGGCCGGGGCGGCGTCGGGCCGGTGGATTCCAGGCTGAGAGCCAAAGTTGTCTTTTTTTCTAGGGACCTAGCAATTGGAAGACACAAAATTTGAAGGGTTTTTTGCAAAAAACAGACTGCCACGTCACCGACTTAACGTCTGTTTTGACGGAATGACCAAAGTTTGACAAATTCACAACTTTGTGATCAAGAATTGACGTTTCGCAACTTGGTGACAAATATTTCCTTTCTGCGCAACTTCGTGACCTCCGGTGCCTTTCACTCTTTCTAAAACATAATAGTATGTGACTTGAGAAAAAATGCCGAGGATATCAAGCAATCACACCCATACAAGTACAGGTATGGGAAATCCGAAGAACCTAAAAGTGGAGAAGTACTATTTTCATAAGCCACCGTCAACCAAATAAATATATTTAGAGCGCTTGAAAGCATACACATCGTTCTAGGAGAGCGGCCGGGACAGGGACGTGCAGAATGGCGGAGGGATGCGGATCATGTCGGACCAGACTTGGGCAGGGATCTCAGCGGGGACGCAGGCAGCCGCGCCGCGGCTGTCCAGAGCTGCGCACACCAGCGTCGAGGCCGGTGAATTGCCACGGCCGGACGCGGTTGACTGCCGCTGCCGCGTGCACCGGATTGGCCCGGTGCTCACGCCGTTCTTAGTCAAGCAGGGCATGCTGGGCTGGTCAGAGAAGAGTGGGTTGGGGCGCTTAAGAGCAGCTCCATCGTTAGTTTGTTGCAGTTCCGATTGGGAGTTCAGAGCAGCGATACAGGCCAGTGTACCACCCGACCCTGTCCGGCGACGCTCGGTAAGGATTGAGGATGGGTGGCGCGCGACGGCCCCGGCGAGAAACGAGGAACCACCCAGGAGGCGCATTTGGATGGGGGGCACGCGGCCGCCGATGGGAAAAAAATATAAGTATAGATAATTAGATAGTCGGAAAAAAACTCGGGATTAAGTTTTTTCTGGTTAAGTTGATACTTAAGCGGTGGAAAAATGTTTGGAAGAAAATTATCTAGGAAAACTTGGCTGGGACCTTATTTGGGCTGAAGCTGGGCCTGAGTCGTTTTAGGGTTAATCTTAATTCTCCATTCTCATTCTAATAACCACCGCCGCCACCAGCAGAGTTCCTCGCCCTCGCCGGCGTCTCCCCCAGCAGCTCGCGCATCAGATGGACGGCCGCCGGCCCGTCCTCCCCTCTGCCGTCGCCTCCTATGCCCCTGCCACGGCACATCCTCCCCTCCGCCGGCCCCTAGCCTTCCGCCCCCAGCCGCTCCCGAGCAGATCGACCAGCCCCGCCCTAGCTTCGCCGAAGAGAGAGGCGGCGCGGCTGGCTTGCTCGCCGGCGCGCGCGTGCATCGGTTGGACGGTGCGCGGGGCTCCGTCGAGCTCGCCGGTCCGCGTCGCGCGCTAGGCCGACGGGGTGAGATCCGTCTGTCTCCAAGCCGGCGAGCCATCAGGACCCGACGGCGGCGGCGGCGTGAGCAACGGAGGCCGAGTCCCGCGCGTCCACGTCGTGCAAGCGACCTCGACGCCGCCGTGCAGGAGATCGACCCCTTCCAAAGGTAGCATCTTGATCTCCATCCCTAGTCGGAAGTTTGGTAGTACGTGAGCTGATTGGGGTGGAAGTTGCGCTGTGTATTGAATCACGTGGAATCGTACATGGGCGAGCAGATATCAGATGCTTGTGCTCTGCTGTCTATGTTTGTTTCTGAGAGTATTCCTTGTACTGGCAGGAGATGCCTGTTTAATTAGTAGTAGCGCAGGAGCTGATTTCACTGCCTACTAACTGATGCAAACCTGGGACCCTTGTTTCCAGAAACGGAGGGTTTCTGCTGCTGCAGTTCTGCCTGTGTTGGCTTCAGGTTAGAGCACTAGTGTGAGAAGAACTTGTGCCTTCGTTGAGCCATTTGTGTGTTCTTTACATGGGAATATTGGAGAACTATTTTCATGCTAGCTCTTAATCTTGTCGGTAGTCTCGCCACTCTAATTTAGTTCTCACATGTAATTCATATGTTTCAAACATGTAGTGGTGCTTTTGCGTTGCAAAGAAATGTGGTGATTAGCAATAATTTGATTGTTATATACATTTGTTGTGCAGTGTATCTTAGTTCTCCGTTACGTGACACTGCCATTGGCGATGTTATGTTTTCTTTTAATCAATGGCATGATACTAACTTTGCTCCTTCCTTGGCATCATGGCATGAACCGAAAGAGGATTAATGGAACAAGGTCTGCGCTGAAGGTTAAGGTTTGGCGACCCAAGGTTGGTGCTACCTGCAGTCTTGACAATGCTGGTATAAATCCCACATTCAAGTTTTTTTTGTTGATATGGTGCTTCTCTGAAGTCTGAATCTTTTAGTTACCATGATGGACAGATGGATGCGTGTAGGGGGTTCTGATGGAGATGACAATGTCGCTGCCGGTGGCGTCTGCCCGGATGATCATGGAAGCCGGCCAGTTCATGAGGCTGGTGCCAACGCGGGCGTTAGTGGCGGCGATATCGCCTGGGGAGGGGCGGGAGGCGGGCGGTAGGGAGGCGGGACGGCAGCGGGAGGCGATGGTTCCATCGCCCGGCGGTAGCGCCCGCTACCGCCCCGCTGTCGCCCGCGTTGGCGGCGGGTAGTGGGGCGAGAGGGAGGCGGGAGAGGGGCGGCGCGCTGGTGGGGCGGGCGAGAGGGAGGCGGTAGCAACGGCTAGCTGGCGTGGCGAGCTCTGATTCGTCCACGTCAGCTATCCGTTGCAGCTTCAAAAAATTCGAAATTTTTTTTGCAAAAAATTCAAAATTTCATCCCCAACCCCCTATAAATACCCCCACCTGGTTTCACTCATCTCACACCCCACTTCATCTCATTTCTGTCATCCACTCTCCATTTCCACTCCTCTCGACGCAATGTCTTCGTCTAGCAGCAGTTCGAGCGAAGGAATGGAGGGTGATATGATCGATGCATTCCAAGCGGAGTACGAGGAGGCGATGCTCAACCTCCAGGCGGAGTCAAGCCGGACGCGACGCCGTCGAAGGTTCATCAGGCGTGATCGTGATGGTGCCGGCGATCGGCTCTACGAGGACTACTTCGCCGACAACTGTACTTATCCTCCGAACTTTTTTCGGCGAAGGTATCGGATGAGGCGAAAGCTTTTTCTCGACATTGTAGATAGATTGGGTGAATACTCTCCGTATTTCACCCAAAGAGTTGATGCTCTCAACCGTCCTGGTTTTACTCCCCTACAAAAGTGTACTGCGGCTTTGCGCTTGTTAGCTTATGGAGCCGCTGCGGATACGGTAGATGAGTGGCTAAAGCTAGCTAGACAAACTTCAGCAGAATGTCTAGAGAAATTCTGTGAAGGCATCATTGACTGTTACGGGGAAGAGTTTTGCCGTCGACCAAATGTCGCGGATACTCAGCGTCTCCTAGCGAAAGCCGAGGAGCGTGGCTTTCCGGGAATGCTAGGGAGCATCGACTGCATGCACTGGCAGTGGAGGAACTGTCCAGTGGCGCATGCCGGTCAATTCACAAGGGGAGACATCAAACACCCTACCATAATCTTAGAAGCCGTTGCATCGTATGATCGTTGGATCTGGCATGCCTATTTTGGAGTGGCCGGGTCCAACAACGACATCAACGTGCTGAATCAGTCGACGTTGTTCACTGATGTGCTTAGGGGAGAAGCACCCGTAGTGAACTTCACGGTGAATGGACACGAGTACAACAGGGGTTACTACCTTGCCGACGGCATCTACCCCTCCTGACCGGTGTTCATGAAAGGGGTGACTCTTCCACAAAGTGAAAAGCATCGGCTATTCACAACTGCTCAATCAGCTTGGCGCAAAGATGTCGAGTGTACCTTTGGAGTGCTCAAGTCTAGGTTCAACATTATAGCAGTTCCCGGACGCTCCTACTCGCAGCGTACTCTTGGGTTGATCATGCGTGCATGTGTCATTCTGCACAACATGATCATCGACGATGAGCGTGGTACCAATTTGGACGACATTTATGAGACATTTGCGTCCAATGTCGGGCCGGCGATCCACAACAATGCACCACCAGGCCTAGCAGCCAGGATTCAGATGGACAACGAAATGAGGGACTCACCGATGTATACACAGCTCCAGCAAGATTTGATTGAGCATGTGTGGGCACATAGTCATGCCTAGATTATGTAATTTTTTAATTTTTTATGTAATTTTTTTATTTTCTATGTAATTTTTTTATTTACTATGTAATCGGTAATATTTTTACTTGAATAAAATAATTTTATTGCATTATTTTGAATGTCTAAACAAAAGCGAGTGAAATAACTATAAATGTGCAACGGCTAGCTGACGTGGAGGAGAGAGAAGCTGACGTGGCTACAGCCTGCCACTACAGCCCGTGCAGTGGCACCGTGAGGTGAGAGTGAGGTGAGAGTGGGGTGAGAGTGGGGGTAAAAGCTGACGTGGCGGGGCTATAGCCAGGCGGTGCACTGGCACCAGCCTGAGGGCTGGCCTCTATGACAGATGGCTCCCACCCCTGTGAGTGCCACTGCTAGCCAAAATGAATTTTAATGCACATGTGAGTAGTCATATGTAATAAAGAAATCCGTGTACAGATTTGTTGAGGACTTGCTCAAGGGACAGACCCTTGGACGGTTGAGAAACTGACTTGGCATGCTACAGTATAATGCCTAACAATAGATCCATCTCGCCAAGGTTGCGCTCTCAAGATTAGGTTGCTGCATAGGTCTGCTGTCGTCATCGTTATATGTATACCGCTGTTTTGCAGCAATTCCGGTTAGATGGTCTCCACCGTGACGACTAGTGTGGCGGTGTCTTTTTCGAGACTGTTACTTGCAGTCATTTGTGTCAGTGCAGACTAGTTGGAGTGATGAAATTGTGCTGCACATTTATGATTTATTCCATCAGTTTTGAAGGTACAATGGTGATTATGCTACCAAGCCTGAAGATAGATGACCAAACATCATTTCTAATTAAGTACTACATGCTGGACACTATTTTTGAGGCACCAACTTTAAACACTATTTTTGGGTCGTACTGCTGGGTAACCGACACAACCCGCTGGACAAACTTCAGCTCAGGGTCCTTAATTCCAGCCCGGCACACGGCCAGAGCAAGTGTCGTCTTCCCGACCCCACCCATCCCCACAATGGAGAACACCTTGAGCGTCCCGTCGCCAAGTGGATGCATCTTCTCGGACAAAGTTTTAATGTGAGCCTCCATGCCAAAGAGCTGGCTGGGCACCGAAAGCTTCGGAGGCTTGCAGCGCCTGGCCGTAGACTCCATAGCGTGCGCGGCGCTCGCTGATGGCGACGGCACGCACACGGGGGGCATGAACGTTAATATCCCAAGGGGGAAAAAATCGATGCAGCAGGGCAGGTAATTGATATATTTTCAGCACAAACTTAGTGGAGATGGTCCTCCGCTCCGAGATACTAAATACAGTACAAGGCTGCGTATGTCCCGAGCCAAAAGCAAATTCAGATACATTACTCAAGCGCGTGGTGTTCTAGCAAATTCAGATACATCGACCAGAGGTGCGACCTCAGCAATTAACTGTATTTTTTCCAGAGCAAACAGAAATACAACGATTAATCAACACCGTCAGCAAATGAAAACACAAACTCTACTCCTCGCAGGCATCGAATCGATGTGCACAACTGACTCTGGATGGAGATCAATTCGTCTTCAGGACGGGTCTGTTTGGATTCAGTGCAAGCTCAGCCCTCACATATTCCAGTTCGGACTCACTGTAGAAACCTTTGAGCACAACTTCCTTGAGGCCAGACATAGACGGTAGCCCCGAAAGGAAACTACTGTTGACCTCCAAAAGATTCAACTTCAGCAGCTGCAGCTTAGGCATTGCCCCTCTTTCAAACTTGACTGATATAGGAGATATAGGATTGTCTCTGATTCTCAGCTCCAGCACCATCAGGCTCTGGAACGTCTCTGGACGGAAACTGAGATGGACCCTTTTACCCTCGAATGAACTCTCCAACACATGAAGGGAGGCCAGCTTTGGTAGATTCCCAAGGACTTGCATGGCACCACTGTGCTCTGATATTCTAGAGCTCCGCAGCTTCAACTTCACCAGATTCTTGAGCCCTTGGATCCATTTAGGCAATTTGACCAGGTTGCCGTATAGCTTGAGCTTCTGCAGGTTTTCGGGGAACGAGAACATTCCATCCAAGCAGCCAGATAATCCTGGCTCCCCCTCTGACCGAATTGATAGCGACTCCAAGCGGCTGAGAGCAACGACCGCGGAACACAGCTCTTGTCCGTTTTCCTTATTGACGCCCGTCACTCCCAACTTGCGCAAGCGGGTGAGTCCTTTTATGTCCTTCAGAATGGCCTTCCCTCGTCGTGCAATGTTCACAACGCCTAGTGTACGCAGGGCTTTCAGCTTCCTCGTCCCTCTTGGCACTAGAACACCATGATTCTCCAGGCGCATCACAAGAGCAGGGACTTCATTGCAGCAGAGCATAGTGCATACATCACCGCGGCTAAAGTCATCATCTTCATCACTGAATAAGTTAACATCTTCATTAATGAACCGAGCTGGTGCACACCAAACTAAACAAACTGCCATCAAATAGACAGGCAACAGGCATGCCCTGTAGCCCATTACCCCTTCCCCTTCATATCCTTCATACGAGAAGTCCTCATTCTCCGGTTTCATACCAGCACGAAGATTGTATAGCTTCTGAAGATTGATGATACTCTTCGGCAGCTTGATTATGTTCGTACCTCTGGCATCCAACGTTTGGAGCTCTCTCAAGTTACCCAATGAATTTGGCAAGTGATAAATCTTATCGCATCCCCTTAGTGAAAGGTATCTTAGATGAAGAAGCTTCCCAATATGCTTTAGGTGACGGTCATATACACCTGTTGCGTCTTCCAAGTCCAGCACTCGCAGTAGACTCATCTTGTCGGAAATAAAAAATGATTTCCACTCACCAAAAACCGTTACTGATCGTACACGGTACAAGTCCACTATGCTCTCGAATTCACTCTGATCTCCTTCCCAATTGCCGTTTATAGCAAGGTGGCGCATTGTGCCTTGGTTGTTTGAGCTGCAACCTTCCTCCAATGTAAAAACAAGATTTTGTTCTGTCGACTTTGAGATGCCAATTTCACGCATGAGATCATGAACTTGGCAGGAATCAATCTCTTTTGTACTATGGTTTGATCCTGGAGATGGTAGGATCATACTCCTGCTTATAAGTTCCATGAAGTAACCATCAGCTATTTCCTCCATAGACTTGCCTCGAACCTCCCTTGAGTAACCCTCCGCGGTCCACCGACGTACCAAGCGTCTCCGCCCAACTCTGTAATCTTCAGGAAATATGGGCATGTATAGGAAACAAGACTTGAGGTGATAGGGTAAACCATCATAGCTTCTCATAAGGATGGTTCTTATGGTCCCAAGCTCTGGATTCATCTCCAACTCGGCACTGATATGCTCATTCAATTTCTTCCATTCCATAACGGTTTTTTGTTGGTTTGCCAAAAAGCCCCCAATGGTGACTATTGAAAGCGGAAGTCCATTACATTTCTTTAGAATCAGGTTTGCTTGTTCAACCAACTCAGGATACTCCTCATCCATATTGGTTGTCTTGCCAAATATCTGAAATTAATACAAGTTCAGATTTTTAGTACTTCGAAAATGAAACTGGTATAATTTAGTCTTTCTAATTTAATCATGAGAATATGATGAAATGCAAATTTATTTTTTAAGAGGTACATAGTCTTATTAAATTAATTCGCTAGGTTGCTATGTATAGTCGAAAGATCTATTATTTAACTCTAACTACGTACATGGCCGTTCAAAATAAAAATAAAATAATAGAGGTAGGCCACATGGCATTCCTTAGTAAAAAAAAGATATAATCGGTCATATGTGTATGTTCTTAGAATCTACAAATATCCCTTTTTTATTCAAACCAATATAATATGAGATAATATGCTATCTGTACCTTCTCGATGAATAGGTCAAGTGCGTAGTTGCCTTTCAGACTTTGGAGTTCATATACATTTTCATGTTTCTTTGAACAATGTGTTGCAATATCCTTTACCCTTGTGGTGACTATGATCCGGCTTGATGTCTCTGTTGGAGGAAAATGCGGTATTATAGTGTCCCATTCGGCATTGGAGGATAGATCGTCAAGGACAAGTAAATATTTGTTTCCTGGTAAACTTTTGTCCATTTCTGGGACATCCTTGTAACCAAACTGCGAAGCTAAGGTTTGGAGGAGTTCGTTAACATTGAAAGGGCGTATAATTGTGGCACAAGCACGCCTCTCAAACTTGCTACTGAGCTTTTCATCTTGGTAGACATCTCTGACTAGTGTGGTTTTTCCAAGACCACCCATTCCCCACACGCAGATCACTTCAAGTTTGCGGTCTTCTGTTGTAATTAGTTTGATAATTTCTGCCTTCTCTGTCTCTCGCCCAATGAGCTGAGATTCCTTAAAAGCTGCTAGCATCGTCCCTGTGCGATTGAGCATCTTCCTATTGGCAAAGCTTTCACCAACAGGAGTCCCTAGATTTGAGCTCGATCCGGCCTCCGTTGAATCTGTTCCATCTTGACAACCCTAGACACAAGCAAGGAATGATTAGGTGTTGTTTTGTTTTGCCCAAAACGACATTCAATCTAATTCTAAATGTCCAATAAATTGGACTCTTCAAAGAATATCTGGCAAACTTTATAGCGAATCTAACTTAGAGCTCAAATGCAAATTTTTTTGGGGGGAAATGGTCAGTACTACCTACGATTGTCCAAATCACCATGGTTGCAGATGCATCATACTAGGTGATTGTTGGCATTTGGCAAGATAACAATCATGTCTAGCGAACTACCAACTGGAAAATTAGTTATTAGCTTTACACCACAACTAATATAAAATGACTGAATAAAAATTCTACCTAATATGACACACGTATATGTGCGCGTTCGGGTCCCCTAAACAGGTCGGTTCGGTGCTTCGGTCCTTATGGTTTTGAGAAAATATGCACCAATCGGGCCGAACAGACCGAAATGGGCTAGGACGTTGGCACACTGCCGCGCTAGGCTGGGCAAAGCTAGCTGGATGGGATAACTGCAGGCTACCAACCATGTTTGATGCGGAGTCCGTCTATTCGCTTGTCATGGCTTGCAGCTAGGGATGGGGCGGTACAGTGATGCATCAGGGCGGCACATAATTATAGCTTGTACAGAGAGCTCGGGAGGAAAAAGATCACGTGACCCAAGAAGGCAATCATCATGCACGCGCAGACTTGCTGCCTTGGGGAGGGCAAGGATCGATATGAGGCCAGGATTTCTGTGGAGGGGCCGGCGGCACAGCCGCCACGGACTGCGGGTGGATGAGAATTAGGGAATCAGGGGATAAGGGCAACTCCAACGCGGGGACGAAATGTGTCTGTTCGGTCCGTTTGAGGTTACATTTCCACCATTTGGTTATTTCTTTAAATAATTCTGGTTAGTTCTAATTGTTTGAATTTTTGTTCTAATTTTAATATGAATGAAGTTTGGTGCCACTAACGGGTGGGTCCAAGGAATGACCAGGCAACTATCCGCTGTGTGTTCTCTTGGATGTAAATCCAGCCCAAAATTGTGTTCAAAATGGGTTCGAGCGGACAACAATACGGAGACCAGTCTGTTTGGGTTGCCGCGTTGGGCCTTGCCCTATGTTCGCGCTGACACAAACGGACGTGGGAGAGTCAAATGTGTTTCCCCATTGGAGTTGCCTGAAGGGGTGGGCCTCCGCGCATCGGTTAGTTCAGTGGACCGAGGGTGCGGGACAAAATCACTGAAATATATTCAGTTTCTTAGAATGTGTTAACCGAGCTCAGTAGTTAAGGAATAGGTTTCATTGTCCTGACCGAGGGTTATATGGCATGCTTTAATTGCAAATAAAATGATACACTATATCCTCACCTCCCCCCATCCCCCAATCTACATCATTTTATAGGTCCTGACTTGATTACATAGCATTCTAACAGAATTCAGCATGGCCACGGGCGACTCTCATTGTAATCAACGCCATGGACTTGTCGGAAATCTTTGCAACAAGTCGTGTCTCATAGATCCACGTATGTTTTCGTTTTGAAAATCCATTTGCACTCAATTTGGTTTAGCCTTCTCAGGCAGTTTGGTACTAGTGTATTTTAGTAGATTGGTGGGGATCATCCCGTCAAACCTCTAAATCACCACATATCCGAAAATATCGTTTGTTTCTAGTGTATTTGACATGTTTTATCCCCACAAATCCCAAACTCTAGCACATTTTTCTCAATACCCAATCCACTACCCCTACCTAGTGGATTGGAGATTTGAAGGGATTGGGTGAAGGTTAGGGTTTCACCCAATCCCTGCTAATCCCAAAAAAACACTAGTATCAAACAAAGCCTCAGGAGGATCCATTAAGTTCCAAACTTTATTGTCGTGCATGGACTTCACGGTTTAATTTGATACTTTTTAGTGAAATGAAACACAAGTCTTTTGTGTTTTCTCGAAAGAAAAATATGAGTTAATTTGAATATCATGAATTCATTGACTAACTAGTAAGATATGAGAATTCTAATTGCTAAAAGAAAAAAAAGCATTTTCAATTACAAGTCTACATGACGGCTCTTCATTCCATAACCTATCTAGTCATAACTTTCATCACATATAATTTTGAGGTGGGATGTGCAACAGACCAAAATCCTAGGAGACATTTCTAGACTTGTTCTATGCATCGCTTTCAAATCCATGGCACAATTTTCAAATAGATGTACTACAGAGCGGCGGGGCGGCACGCTACCATTCCCAAGGGGTGGCAGCTCCTTCTCATTTTCTCCTCACTCTACTATCTAGTTGATATAGGTAGTCAATTAAAACAAGCCATATTTTTTTTGTCAAATTTGCAAGATTCAATCGTTATCCAATAACATAAACACAAACTGAATTTATTTAATAATTATCCAGAAGCTGAACCAGGAGCATTAGTTAGATTATTTTCGGAACTTTAAATACCTTTTTATAGAAAACATGAAGAGTCTGATCAGCAACCAACTTCGTATGCTCCGGTGCTCCACTCTCTGCCCCTACGCATAAGCTTGCAACTCCAATTTGCTCAGTGGACAGTATGATTACACTTCCTTTTTTGTTGTCTGGGAAGCATGTTTTAATCCGATACCAGTCTTCAATGTTTTGTACGTCATTTATCACAATCAAGTAACTCCTTTCATTAAGATATTTCTTGAACTCATAAGCCAAATAAAGTTTCTTTGTCATCCCCATGATCTTCAGCACTTGGGCTCCCAGTGCTGCGTTTTCTTCTTTATCGGCCTCTTGATGAAAATTGATGTAGAATTGTCCAAGTACGTTTTTCAATAACTCAGTTGAATTGAAAGGACGCACCAACTGGGCGACCCAGGCTCGACACTCGAACTTCTTGTGTATCTTTGGATCTCATAGGCCCTTTTCATGATTGATGTCTCTCCTAGATCACCGATATCTTTGCCCCACACTGAGATCACTCTAAGGTCATTGTCCTTTCTATTGATCAACTGAACAAGATCGAAATTTGCTTTGTCCCGCAGGCGCCTTGCTTCATTTGTGCCTGACATGGTTGTACCGGCAACAACTGCAAACTGTTCTCCAGTGGTTGCAGGTTTGGAGCTAGAGCCCTTGATGAGGTTGTAGCGCATGTTTCTCTGGCTGACATCCTCGACATTCGCTCTCAGCTCCTTCATCTGCTTGGCCACACGACGCCGATTGAGCAGCATGCGACGGATACGCCACCAGACTGCTTCTTCAGGCGGACAGCAAATTCCTGGAGGGTGTCCTCGACGTCATAGGCCACATCACGGACTTGCTTCACCCAGACCTTGACCACCATGTTATCAACTCCCTCATCATGGGCGGCCATAAGGAAAGCCTGCATCATCTCAAGCTCGTTGGTGATGAAGAGCTGGTCACGCCGGACTCCGAGCTGCAAAGCCACCTCCTCCGCCAAGGTTGATTTGGCATAGTTAAGGGCCCCACTCAGCACAGACTTCCCAATGCTTAGAGCTGTGGCCTCCATTAGCACAGGCAGATAGAGGCAGCACTGCAAATGCTGGGTGTTAGTGTTAAGCTTGAGCAGATCTTAGGGTCGGTGAACAAAGAACAAAACAATGGAGGCAAGCAAACCTGTTGGTGTCAACAGCAACTAAGACAACCCCTGGTGGCGGCAGTAATCTGGACAGCTATCAAAACGCCCTCAACGTCGAAGGATAGAACTCACCAAAGCGAGAAAGCATGTACAATCTGCAGTGCAAGCAAAAATCTATTTAGAACTTACTCCCTAATTAGCAAAGGGAATGCCCCAATTAAGATTGACAATACACCGACTAGAGTAGAAAAGAAAAATAAGAATTACCAGCAGCAAAGGGGAAGTGATGTCTGGGTGCATCGTGCTCTGACCTACCGAAAGCTCATTAAAGAAGAGAAAACTCGACTGAGATTCTTCGCTTCCGGTTGTTGCTATTAATTCCACTTCCATCCTCAGAAGCAAAGGTAAAAGAAGGGCAGGAGCAAAAGAAGCTTCTTTGCTTCTTGCTGCAGCATATGCATGCATAGTGCCTTTAGACATTAGTTTACTTTCTTTTTGGAAAGGTTGTTTCGATTACTCCTGTCTGATTCCCTTGGAGTTAGTTTGTTGTAATGGATAAAGCAAGTGCTCGAACAAAACTTGTTTCTCCCACAAATTAAGTCTGATTCTTGGATTTGGCGTGTTAGATTCTTGACTTGTTCTTATGCAACATTACCCATTAGGGCACTGAAATTCAAGAAAGCATCGGTGACGCTGAAATTTGTTAGTCAAAAAATTAGGCAGAGCTGGCACTGCTCAGAACTTAACGTGACAGCAGACATAACAGTAGCTTCTGCAGCAAGTTACCTTAGACATGCAATAAAATAGTTAAATTACTCAAGGCAGTGAACGGGAAAACACAGGAAAAGAAACTAAGATGAGGGATTGCCTTTCCGCAGCATAGGGAATGGCTGAAAGTCCTGTAAGGCATGCAAATAGGTGATTACGATACCATTTCTTCACTAATAACAATAAATAACCAATATAGTTAGAATTACAGCTTCCTGGGCCTAACACCCAACTTTTCTTTTTTGAAAAACCTAATACCCAACATATAGCAAGCAGTCTAACAAAAATCAATTGTTCATTATGGTGCACAGAAAATATACATTATAACAATTTAACTGACAAGTTGACATTTTATATCCATACTATCCATGATCAGATCCTAATACATTAACATGGATGGCAAACCAAAGAGTTAACATTCTACGAATGTTTTTCATGATTCAGCCAGAGTATTGTGCCTCAACTAAACCGGGAAGACCCATGCATTGAGTGGCTTGAGTGGCAAAATTGCCCAGAGCGTGAATTCAAGGCACTCAGGTTTGCCATGATCCACGACAAACTGAGCTCGGTATACTGGTGTCGAAATCAGATGCCGCTTGTGCTGAGCAAGCTATTTTCTTTCCAAGCAAGAATACAATATCAGCTAAGGATTTCTAGAAAGGTGCTGCTTCAAGGATTAAAATAATCTGTTACAGGTCACTCAGCAAAGATGTAGGTGTTCGGGCAGCAGCCTTGGAAATGAATGCATTTGCGATGCAGCATCGGCCTCGTGTCCTGCAATAGACGGTGCTATCGTGCAGATTTATTGCTGTATGGTTTTTCTGCCCGATTATCCTTACAAATGTGGCCATTCCACTCTTCGTTACGAAATGCAGGAACATCCTGGTCTTTCGTCTATGGTTCACAAGTTGACATTTTAGGCTTATGTGATATCCATCAGTTATGATTGAAGGTTACGCTACTCATATAGTCTTATGTGATATATGATATAATCTTGGGCTCATAAGAGCCTTCCATGCCCGGCCGGCACGTCCCGCCTGCTTGCCGACGGTGGCGCGCCTGGTAACCCGCTCCGTAGTGGTACAATCTACCCTACTACAACAGAAACTATTCTCCACCTCTCGCGGCGTTCCCCAGGGCGCCGCCGGGGTCTCCCGATCCCATCGCCAACCACCCTCCCCTCTCCCTGCCTTCCCTCCGCCGCTGCCGCCGGCGCCGGCCGCGGTGGCGGCGGCCCCCTGGTTCCGAGCGGTGCTAGGGGAGGTGGTCGCCGAGATCTCTCCGACGGTGCGGCTGGGGCGGTGTCGGCGGTGATGGCCTCGGGCAGTGGTTGGGGGCGGCGTCTCCCGGCCTGGCGGCGGCTGCATCTACCTCTGTCTCGCAGGTGGTGGTGGCAGGCTGTGGGTCTAGGTCCTCCGCCTGGACTCGCCGTCTTGCGGCGCGTGGGGTTTGGGGCGGTGCGGCTGGTGTGCCGGCTGGTCGCCTCCCCAGCTGAGCGACGTGGAGGTGGTGGACGCGCAGACGCCCTCTGCAGTGGGCTTCGACGGCGCAGGTGGCTGGGTCCGATTTGTGCCTCAGGGCCAGATCTGGGCCGGCCGGGACTGCTCCTATTTGAGTGCTGCGGGTATGGTGAAGATGCAGTCGTTCTCCCCTCGGTTGCTCTGACCGGCGGCGTGGGGGCTGGCTGGTTCTGCTGAATAATGGCGGCGGTCCTAGGGTTCCTCTTGCGCCATGATAAGGATCTGCTTACCACTTGTTTCTTCGATCTGGCCAGATTGTCGATCTGGCTACCGTGGCGTGTTCCGGAAGACTCCGCCGGCGAACTCCACTGGGCGATCATGCCTGGAGATTGCTGGATCAGGTGAGTTTCGGTCGTGCGCACCCATGCAGAGGGAGCGCTTCGAAGCTCTGTTGGTTGTTAATATCATGGGACATGTTCTCGTTCCATGGTGCTGGCGGAGAAGGTCATGTAAGTCAAGATCTGATGACTAGCAATGGTGGGTCGAATCTTTCTGGCGAGGAGGAATTGGCTTGGTGTTTCGGGACTTGGAGCAGCGGCATGTAAGTGGGGGCGACAACATACGTGATGTCAAAAGTCCTACCTTTCAGGGTGAAAATCCAAGGTCTGGCCTTAATTGGTTGTGCCTGACAGTGGTCTTGCTGAAGACATTGTTTTGAGAGCGAGGATTATCTTCAGGGTGAAAACCCAAGGTCTGGCCTTAATTGGTTGTGCCTGGCACTGTTCTTCTTGAAGGCGTTGCTTTTGAAGAATTGGACATCAGGTGTTGCTTTGGTGGTGGTTGTGCGGCTGTTGCAAAGACTGTAACTCTTTAGCGGGACTTTTCTTTTTATTTCTTCTTCTTATTGTCTTTTGGCTGTGTGCATCCGTAATGGCTTCGGTTATTGCGTTGTTGCAGAGGCTGGGTGCATGTTGTATCTTCTCGATCTCAATAAACATTCTTTATCTAAAAAAAAAATAAGAGCCTTCCATACAGATCATCATAACATATTCAGTTTATGATTTGCATCAGGCAGACCAGCATAATGCTGTACTAATATGCATCACACAATTCCAGTAGTGCAACTTTTGACTAGCACACGCTGTACAACTCATGGATCAGTTTGTGATTTACCTTGATATGAGATGAGATTCACTGGGGAAAAGTGCAGCTTTATGTAGAGAAATATTTCCTCTTGACTTGAGGTTACAGTCTGGCAATATGTTGCACAAATACAAGCCCTTCGCATAGTTGAGCACAGTAGATGGTTTGCTTGGGGTCTCCAAGCTCGATCATGAATCTGAAACAAGAAACAACATTAGATAATTTAAATAGTAGATACCATGGCCTGCAGTAGCACTGTAAAGCCACATACTCAAAAGGCCTTGATCATTTAAATGGTGATACCGTGGCCTGCAGTTGGTGCATAAATCAGCACACAATAGGCAATCTCAGTAAATGAAAAAAACGTATACATAGAGTGCATACATAATTTACATAAATATTCATATAAAACTAGTAAGGTTTCGTTGCAATGCACGTGAATTTTGGAAAATAAATTTAGTGCGAGGTTAGACCTAATGGGGAAATTTCTTTTGCAATTTTCATGAATATTGCAATTTATAAGTTGAACCCAAACAGCTTTTAAGAACAATTCCTCGGTTTTGAAATCCAGTAGAATTACACCACTGTTTCTATAAAATCCATGTGTTCTCCCCTTTCCTGCAACCCAAATAGGACTAAGTGTACTGCTTTTACTATTTTTTAAAGCATACATAGAGTAATTCAGTGGTTCAATATTATACAAATATGCTGGTTATTTGTTTAGAGTGAATATCTAACATGTCATACATAAATTTATATCCAGACCAAGGTGTGGACTAAAAGAGCCAAAGTAACAGACTTAATAAAAATTCTGCAGTGAAGGTGCGGCTTCAAGGAAAACAGATCCTAATTAAATCGCAGTCAGCACATATATTGTAAGGATTCACATCTCTCAGTTTGCAGAATATAGGAGTGAGGTGTTGTATCAAATCTGCAGCAGAAAGAAGAATAAAGCATGAAGAGTAAAATACGTTGAAGTAAATAAATAAGGTGTGGATGTACAGGGAACTGCAGTCCAAACTCACAGTACCTAGCATGTATGACCACTTGCCCAACTAGGGGACAGATCAGCTCGAGCTGTAAGCACCCACAGCGGACAAGTTCAAGCACCTGGAGCTTGCGAGTACAGAGTCCGGGCCCAATTCACATGAACTCAAGGGAAATGAGCTGCTGAAGTTTGATGCAAGTGTTGAGAAGATTGGTGGCATTTGCAGGCTCTGCTCTGCAGGCTTAATACTGCGAGCCATCTGATGGGTGCAGGGCAAGCATGGAAGAATAACATGAACCAATGTCCGAAGAAGACTAACTAGGCTTGGCTCGGCTTAACAACATCTGTGCATATCGCGAACTCGAGCCATTCAGCTTCACCGTTGTTCATGGTGTCCCCTACGGCATGACCAACGGTGGAAGCTTGAGGCTCTGTTCTGCACAGTTGGACTGTATTTGCATGTCGGAGTAGTCAGCAACCTCCAGGCCGCGCCGGTGCAGCGGCCATTATCTGACCCCATGGTACGGCTGGTGACGAAGGAGCAGAATATCGTCAGGGACACACTGTTTTTCTTTCTAGAGTGAAACGCACTAGAGGTCACCAAGTTGCACAAAATGTTAGGATTGGTCACCAAGTTGAAAAAACTCAAAACGTGGTCATGAAGTTGTAGATTAGCGAATGTTTGGTCATTCCGTCATAACGGACGTCAAGTCGCTGACATGGCCGTTTCTTTTTTACAAGAAACACCTTAAACTTTTGTTTATTCTAATTGTTTGGTCCTTTTGGATATTTATTTTTGCCCAGTGCATAGTTGACCGACGTGGTCCTGGCGGCGCCTCCATCCTCTGTCCATCAGCACAGGTGTGGCACTCGCCCTCTGTCCACCGGCGGAGATGGCGCAGGCCCTCTCTGACCACATTTTGGCTTCTCGCGGTGGTCACTTCGCCCGCGGGATTCGGGAAGGTGAGGCAGGGAATTGAGGACGCGCGGCGCCACGGCTGCTGTCGGCACAATACAACGCCCGCGCGGGTGGGCGCATGCAAGCCGTGGTGGTCGGTGGCCAGTTTGGTGGAGTTGGGCTGCCGTGGTGGAGATGCCTCTCCCTGGCGCCCGCGCGGGTGGGCGCATGCAAGCCGTGGTGGTAGTATGCATGATTTTGGATTAAATACACGCGCGTGCAGAGAGAAACGAGATAAGCATGACCACCATGAAAGATCTGTAGCCAGCCTCGTGCTGCTCCGTGTGGCCTGCCGTTGCTGCCGCTGAAGAGGAACATGGGCGACGTGGCCGGCGCGCACCGGGACCGCGCCCCGTGCCGGCTCTTGCTGAGCGGCAGATGCGCCAGCGCCGGCGGCACACCGGAAGCTGCTGCTGCTTCTTCGCCCACGCTAGGCTCGCCGCGTGTTGGTAATGTCGTGATAGGATAAGATGCAGGTAACCTGTTTGACAAAATGCGTGTTCTATGTTTTATCCATAAGGACGAATAGATGCGAAGAAAAACAATATAAGGTGCATTTTGTAAAAGAACAAACTGCCACGTCAGCGACTTAACGTCCGTCGTGACGGAATGACCAAACATTCACTAATCCACAACTTCGTGACCACGTTTTGAGTTTTTTCAACTTGGTGACCAATCCTAACATTTCGTGCAACTTGGTGACCTCTGGTGTGTTTCACTCTTCTTTCTATATCTTCATGTTTGCTCTGCAATAAACGGTGAAAAGTGAGCAAAATTAGGACAAGCTCGAGCGAACCCCGTATGGTGGGGCAACAGAAAATGATGTGCGGTGGCTCCACGATTGGACGGCGCCGGCCTTCTCGTCCGTCGGAACCCTAGAATCAATCAATCGGCGGCGGGAGATGCGGCAGGAGATGGGGAGAAGGGGGCGCAGCAGAGCAGAGATTGGGATCACATGTCCAGGATGA
Organism: Poa pratensis; assembly: GCA_947311845.1. Classification (NCBI taxonomy): domain Eukaryota; kingdom Viridiplantae; phylum Streptophyta; class Magnoliopsida; order Poales; family Poaceae; genus Poa; species Poa pratensis. The sequence continues at coordinate 36,058,887 of CAMZMU010000113.1, forward strand.
TGTTGGCCAGCAAACCAGAGGTTGAGATTACCTTGTGCTCGGCTTCTACCAAATTGGAGCAAGGCGGCGGCGACTGCGGCGTGGAGGAAACGCCGGAGAGACGAGAGGAGTTTTTTTTTTCCCCGCAAAAAAAAACTCTATTTTACAATATTCAAATTAAACTGGTACCATTTTATAAACGTTTTTTTTTGCACTTTTATAAACGTTATTTGCAAATTACTATACTAATGAAATAAATATCATTATTATGAACATTGTATTTCGTAACTTTTCATGTCATGATTTTTTTGTGGAGGTCAAATATTGAGGACTATTTAAAAATAATAGCTTCAAATGAACATTACTACTTTTTTTTATCACACATTAATTAAGGGCTACTTTGATTCGTATGATTTGTATAAAATTTGTGTAGTATTGACATACTATGCGAATTTTTCCTTCGGATGCAGTTTGATTCATAGGTTCAAATTTTATAGGAAAATATCACATGAAATCTTGTAGTGTAAATTATGTGGGAAAATAACATGAGCTCCAACTTCATGATAATTCCTTCACCATATCAGAGGAACTTGTTATTCTCATAGGATTCAATTAGCCATAACACTTCAATTCTATAGGATTCCTATTACTACAAAAAAAATCCTTTAAATCAAAGCAGCCCTAAACATAGGTATATCGTTAGGTGTGTGTCATATTGCCATAACCAGACTAGCACCGCCCAGTCTATGCAATTCGATCTGGGCGACTCTTCTATGCCATCCTCGTTCTTCCTCGCCTCATCGCCACAAGGGCCACCTCAGTGACGCGTACGCCAGAGCATCTCCGTAGTTCATGGTGTCCCCTACGGCATGACCAACGGGGCTGTACGGTGGAAGCTTGAGGCTCTGTGCACAGTTGGACTGTATTTGCATGTCGGAGTAGTCAGCAACCTCCAGGCCGCGCCGGTGCAGCGGCCATTATCTGACCCCATGGTACGGCTGGTGACGAAGGAGCAGAATATCGTCAGGGAGCACACTGTTTTTCTTTCTATATCTTCATGTTTGCTCTGCAATAAACGGTGAAAAGTGAGCAAAATTAGAACAAGCTCGAGCGAACCCCGTATGGTGGGGCAACAGAAATGATGTGCGGTGGCTCCACGATTGGATGGCGCCCGCCTTCTCGTCGGCCGGATCCCTAGAATCAATCAATGAATCGGCGGCGGGAGATGCGGAAAAGGGGCGCAGCAGAGCAGAGATTGGGATTACATGTCCAGGATGGTGTTGGCCAGCAAACCAAAGGGTTGAGATTACCTTGTGCTCGGCTTCTACCAATTCGGAGCATGGCGGCGGCGACTGCGGTGTGGAGGAAACGCCGGAGAGACGAGAGGAGTTTCAGCCACGAACAAACTCTAAACGAAGAAATTCCGTTTTACAATTTTCAAATTAAACTAGTACCATGTTATCAGGACGCGGGTACTAATGGCATATGGAGACAAGCGCACCTGATATATGAAAACAAATTTAGAAAATTCAAAAATATTCGAAACAATCTGAATTTTTTACGCTCAAATATTACCAAGTATTCTACTCGTGTAAATAATTTGGTCGCGAAATATTTTGCGTTGACTTCTGAAAAAAAAACACAAATCTCTGATGAATATAGCGTGTATATAGTGTCATTTTTGGCAAATCTTTAATCCAGCTTGCTATAAATGTTATTTTCTGACACAATTTTTGTATGGGTGCAATACTTGTGTAAATGCAGAGCGGTAGAGGCTCGATTTTGAAATAAGGAATGTTGTGTCATGGCGGTCCTGGGAGATGCAGCGGCATGAGCTTGAACAGGGACGTTTTGCTCAACTGCGCGCGCCTGAAGACCCCTCCTAGAACATCGTAGACGGGAACAGACAGAGCCTCGATGGAAGTAAAATGATACTTCACGCAGATGGGAACACGTACGACGCCCCAAGGTTGCCTTGGATCGATGTCCTGGTGAACGAAAAGCATGAAAGCACGAAAACAGCTATTCTTACAACCAGGTGTCACCACGCAGCACTAGTAGGAAAAAGATTATACGTGAAATGTTATCAGTGGATATTCTCTCACATAGTTTTGGAGATTTGGCAGAACATACCAGTGGCAGTGGCGCACAGGAAATTTTATGCGCCACTGGTAAGTTTCACCAAAACTTGAAAATTTCTGGGGGAAGGAGAGAGAATATCGATGACGCACCATAGGTAAATTTTTACTAGTGGCGCACTGTTGAGCTGGTGCGCCACAGGTAATTGGTGGCAGATATTTTGAGAACAGGTACAAATTAGCTGTGGCTCTAACATGTCGTGTGCGCCTCTGATAAAAGAAAGGAATAAAAAAAAGCCCATCTAACCTCCACCACACATGTCCACACGTAGCACCCACGCTAGCCACACACGTCTACACGCACGCACCCACACTTGTCTCAAAAAATCGCATGGGGCAGATCGAGATCAAAAAATCCCACACTTCTCTTTCTTCTTTTTCTTCTCTCTGCATATCAAGATCGAGTAGAGGATCCCACGCCGGCCGCCGCCTTGTCCCGCCCAGCCACGGCCGCCGCCGGCCGTCTGCAATTGCCGCCGCCGTCAGGCTCCGCCGCCGCCGGTCCGCCGGGCTGGGGAGCCGCGCCGGTCGCCGCCGTCGGGGGCAAGCTCGGCCAGGCTCGCCGCCACGGCAACCTTCCCCGCCTCTGCATCCTCTGCTCCGGCCGCCACCGTCCCACCTGCTCCGGCCGCACGAGCCTCTCCTCCGGACGCCACCTGCTCCTTCCGCCACCGTCCTCGCTCTCGTCCGGCCGGCGGCGGCGGGATTGGAAACCGGTGGTGGTGCACCGACGACCGCGACGCCGGCGTCCCCAACTCCGGGCGCCGGAGCAGAGGACCAGAGGGGCGCACGGGAGGCCGATGACCGCGCCGCCGACGGCCTCAACTCCGTCCTCAATGACAGATTTTTTTTGGAAATAAATTGATTAATTAGTGTATTTGGAAATAGGTAAACAAATGATTTTTTAAAAAAATTCTAATTGCTTATTAGTGGCGCACGGAAATGTTTGCTGTGGCGCATGAATGAAGAGGGGTAGCACATATAGGGGTGTCCCACGAAGCTTAGCTGTGGCGCTCGAAATAGCTTACCTGTGGCGCACCAGCCTGTGCGCCACAGATAAGTCATGTTACCTGTGGCGCATCGCTAGTGCGTCACAGGTAACACTTACCAGTGGCGCGAGTTTAGTGGCGCAGCACGGTGCGCCACTGATAGTCGATTTTAGTGCGCCACTAGTAGCCTTTTTTCTACTAGTGCAGATGGGCACACGTACGACGCTCCAAGGTTGCCTTGGATCGATGTCCATGAAGCTCAATCAAACCATCTACTGGGTGTCTTTGATCCGACTACCTGTAAATTCAGCTAAAAGGCTCACGACTTACCTGATCTGCCTGACGGTTATATCTTGCGCTATTTTCTTTTCCAGTCTATCGGCCCAAAGGGCCGAGTTTTCCACCTTAGAAATAAGAAGAAGTTGCTTCCTGTTTGTCGTGGTGATGAACTGCAATCTGCTGATTACTCTTCTGATTCAGAAGATGACATCGCTAATGCTAATGGTTCTGAATAAGTAATTTATGTTATGTGGTTGCCCCGTGGGATGTTGATGTTAGGCTTATATGCAATTGGAGAACAATTTTTGTATGTGGTTATGCATATATTGTTCTGTTATTTTTGGACTATATCCTTTATTCTTGTTGAAATCCTTTATTTTCGAGCTATATTTGGTATTTTTTCCAAACGTTATTTGAAATATAGCACGCTATAGCGTGTATAGCATCTAGAGTAGGCCGGCCCTATTTCTCATAGCAAGCTATTTTTTATCTTGCCAAATATAAAAAAATGTAACATCTATGATACCAAATGCATATAATATGAAAATATATTTTATAATGATTCTAATAATATTTCTTTTACATCCTAGATGTTGTTGATATTTTTTCCTATAACTTTAGTCAAAATTTATAAAGTGTGACTTTGACTAAACTGAAAATGCAGGATAATTCCGGATAGAGGAAATACTACTCCATCTGCTTAACGTGTGGTCACTTATCTTCTTTGCCACTATTTGTGTACCAAATTTTATATTACCGTTGTTAATCTATGTAGTGTTTTGGGAAAATGCAACTCCACACCTAGTTGGATGTCCCCTGCTTATCTGGGACGTCCAACTGCTTTACGATCCGTGCACAAACTATCAGTGATTTTTCAAATATCAATACATTATCAATAATTTTCGAATTTATGTAATTTATTTTTTAGATTCATGTATTAACAAGAATTTTTTGAACATGCATGAACTAAAAAATTAAAACCACGCATTAACATGATTTTTATTTTTTCAATACATCAATTAGTACGAATAATATCGTTCGTTGGATGCAAATTCGATGGTCATGATAGATGGTGGATATCCAATTAGGTGTGGTATGGCCGCGTTGAGTGTTTTGCCCCCTGAAGAAACATCCAAAAACTGGGTCACGCGTGCGCACCGGTAGTAGAGGAGTACTACATGGGACTGAACAAATGACGCATGTCCCCATGCGTGATGGACGACATCGACTGGCGGGGGTCCTGGTGGACATAGGTCCAGCAAATTAATTATTACTCGTCGCTTTTCTTGATAAGCGCCGTGGGAATCCATCTGACTCATCTTGAGACCACCGATTAATTCTACTAGTATTAGTACAAGCGCCGCGATCAATCCAGCTCTAGCTTGACGAGTTTAATTGGAGTAGCAGAAGCGCAATGATTTTTTAGAACAAAAGGGGCCTTGCCCCCGATTTTTCATTGCATAACAAGGAAAAACCTCCGAGGTAGAAGCGCAATGATCAATCCAGCTGTAGCTTGCTAGGTGCCATGGGAATGCACATGACTTATTTTGAGACCACTAGCCTCAGATGTATAAATCCAATACTACTTGAGTTTAAATCGAGATGAACTCGAGTTGGGTTCCTATTTATTCTTGAGTACCAGACTCGGTAGATCAGGAAGATTAAAATCACCAATATTGCAATCCTGATACTCATGCTTAAAAGTTTGTGTGGGTCCCTAATTGATCAGATGCCGGGTGAAGTAAAATTGTTTCCAGAAATTTAAGGGCCCAATAGAAGATTCTGACTCCTGTGTTATTCCCCTGGCGACACAGGGGTAAACTCTAGATGCCGCCAAAACAAGCCTTTGCCCGATCATCTCTTGCCGCCGCTGCCACCTGCATCGTCCGTTGTGGCGACATGACCTGCTTCCTAAGGTCGCAGGGGTGGGGTGGCGCCTGGAATGCAATGACGGGAGGTAGCCGGGGCGGTGGCCTCGAGATTGGCGGCGGACTTTCTCTGCGATGGGGAGGGAGGCACAGTGCGTCCATCGCTTGGAGTGGTGGATCGTGTGATCCCTTGGCCAGATTGGGGCGCCCACGTGCTGCATCGTTGCTGAACGTTAACCAATGATGAAGATGGTTGGACTTGGTGGAGGGCGCCGGGGCAGCGGCCCTGAGGATGTGGTCGACGGATCTACAACACGGGTGCAACAACAGTCAGGTCCGGTCTTAACCTTACATCCAACGTCTCTCCTCTCCCATCGACAAGGCTAAAAGGAGGTGCGGCAGCGATCGGAAAATCGACGGCGAGGTTCTCAACCTTCTTCTGGTGTCTTCCCCAGTGGCGTGGGCGGTCATTCGACTCTCTTAGCGCAGGGATCTGGCTAGCAAGATTTCGTTAGGCGGTAGATAGGTTGCTGGCCGTGACGGTTTCCATGACAAATATGCGCATACTTGGGGTGAAAACATATTATCTCACCTTCTAGGTAGATCAGGCAATGTCGACGTGGGTATGGGCTCGCGAGGATAGGGGATGCCTGGGTAGTTGATGTGACAAGCAAGCACAAATACTGTACGGTCTATGGCCTACCCGTGGACATGATCGAAGAAGCCACATGCTGCAATTACTATCATGCATGTTCTCGCGTGTCGACATTTCATTGGCCTGTCCAGTTTTCTGTGTTTTTTGATAAAGGAATTTTATTATTTAAGAGTATTAAGCATTACACCCGGACTCTGCACCGGGGAAGATACTGCTGCACCGACTCGCAACAGCCCCGGAGAGACACAACGGATCCTTGACACAATCTCGATCCCTCGAGGAGTTTTCTGTGTTGAGCGGCCAGGATTAATTTCCTACCCAATACGTTTGGTCTGGCAAGGAATGTCTAGATTTCCAGCTCATCGATCGCCTCCATGGAGTATATTAATTATATATAATCCCGTCTCCAGGTCCTCAGTCGATGCAGGATTCCGTAGTAGCATCATCGACTGACAACACAGACACGCAAGAAGAGCTAGCTAGCTAGAGTCACCAATGGCGGAGTTCGCGCTTGGGTTGACCAGGAAGGCGGTGGAGGGAACGCTGAGCAGGGTTACGCTGGCCATGGAGAAGGAGGCGGAGGTCACGGCGCGGGTTCAGCAACATCTGGTGTTCATCACTGGCGAGTTGCAGATGATGCAGTCCTACCTTAACGTCACCAACGCCGAGCGCGCCAACGACGGAGTGCTGCGGACGTGGGTGAGGCAGCTCCGCGACCTGGCCTTCGAGGCTTCGACGTCGAGGACTGGGTCGAGCTCGTCGTCCACCTGGACGGCAAGTCGGCCTGGTGGCGGCGCGTGGTGCCGTCCTGCGTCACCGAGCTGGTGCTACCTCCGCGGCCCTTGGACGAGGCCGCCGACGAGATCAAGCTGCTCAAGGCCAGGGTGGAGGAAGTGAGCCAGCGCTACACACGCTACAACCTCATCTCCGACTCCGACTCCAAGCCGGCGGAGCAGCCTGCTGCCGCCGGCGCAAGCGTACCGGCATTCCACATCCTACGCGAGGCGTGGGAGACCGAACGCGGCTCGGGCCTCCACAACTTGATCGCCGGTGACGATGATGACCCTCTGGTAATCTCGGTATGGTCAAGTGCAGGAGCTGCTCTTCTTGGGACGGCGACCTCCATTCTGATCAAGGCGTACGGTGACCCAACAGTCTGTCAAAAATTCAAGAGGCGCATGGGTGAAGCTGACGCATCCTTTCAGCCGCCACGAGTTTTGCAAGGGCTTGCTAGCCCAGTTCTACCCCGACGAAGATCAGTTCCATGAGATCAACTCGCAGCAAGTGGACGATCACTTGCAGCGAGTGAACAAGGAGAAGTACCTCGTCATCCTGGAAGAAGTATCCACCGTGGTAGAGTGGGATGCTATCAGGAAGTGTCTGCCGGACAGCAGTACCAACGGCAGCCGGATCGTCGTATCCACGCGGCAACTCGGTGTCGCGCTTTTGTGCGCGGGGCAGCCGCACCTAGCAGTATCCCACCTCAGATGGTCCTCCGATGGTCAATCTCTTTGCGCCTTCTTCAACAAGGTAAGCCCGGGACTACGGTAAGCCCGGGACTACTCCGGCCTGGAGTACATCTCAACTAGTACTTCAATTCCATTAAATTTATACTTTCATAGAATTTTTAACGTACACTCACTACGGGAAACCCACAAGACGCCGACGGCCGGCATCTACGCCGACGGCCCCGTACAAGGCGAGCTAGAACAGCCCACAAACGCGGCCGTCGGCGTACCAACCCCGTCAGCGTAGACAGATAGAGCCCGACGGCTGCCGTCGGCGTCACCAATGCCGTCGGCGTAAAAGGGCCGTAGGGTTTAGGCCGTGACGACACGTAGACGAGGGGCTTTACGGCATTGATACGCCGACGGCCACCGTCGGCGTCTACTTTTTTTTTTCTATTTTCCAATTAATATGAAATAATTCATATATTTAAATCCGTAAATCGAAATTAAAAAAATAAAATATCTAAATCGATTAGAAAAATGAGAGGAATCCAAATATGACATCCATATAATCTTTTTTACCATGCATATGACTTTTTGTAATATATTTTTGGTACATGCTTAATTAAAAAGTCATTTTTGATACTTAAAAAATAGAAAATGATATTTATGAAAATATTTTGGAAATTGTTTTTGGCAAAAATGTTTTCCATACCAAGACACACATATGTGTCAAGTATGGACACATTATCACAAACTATGGTACCGGGATGGCCATAACTTGGTCATTTGGCGCGAAACATATACATGTCTACCTTTTTGTGAAGCATTTTTTTGAAATATTTGTCAAAACTCAAGTTTATCATTTTTGCTAGCAACTAGTACACATAAAAGGACTCCATGACAAAGGATTTCATTTTTTGAGTATTTTCTCAATTTCTTTTATTTTTGTGAAAAAACGGTCAAAATGACCGCCGTGCCTATTCATTGAAAAGGGTCACATTTTTCAAAACTATCGATATTTCTTTGATAAAGTCACTACTTGTGTACCTAAAAATGATTTTTGTTAAAAATTTAGACCAAACTGTCACACACCTGTAGTTCAAATTTCAATTACTTTTGGAAAATCGGCATGAAGTCATTTAAATAGGCAAAATTAGGTAGAAATCGAGAAAATTCCTAATACTTGAGTATTATCCATCAAACATGTAGTACCCTTTGTGACAATAAGATGGGTGTCTTTTTACAACATATTTTTGGTATTTCCTTCATAAAAAAAAGTCATTTTTAGCACTTAAAAAATAGAAAATGATATTTATAAAAATAATTTGGAAATTATTTTTGGCAACAATGTTTGCCATACCAAGACACACGTATGTGGCAAATATGGACACATTATCACAAACTATGGCACGGCGATGACCATAACTTGGTTATTTGGCGCGAAACCTATACATGTCTATAAATGATAGACCTTTTTGTGAATCATTTTTTTGAAATGTTTGTCAAAATTTAAGTTTATCATTTTTGCTAGCAACTAGTACACATAAAAGGACTCCATGACAAAGGATTTTATTTTTTGAGTATTCTCTCAATTACTTTTATTTTTGTGAAAACGGTCAAAATGACCGCTATGACTATTCATCGAAAGTGGTCAAATTTTCTAAAACTATCAATGTTTCTGTGATGCAAAAGATAATATGGATGGCATATTTGAATTCCTCTCATTTTTCTAATCGATTTAGACATTTTATTTATGAAATTTCGATTTACGAATTTAAAGATATGAATTATTCCATATTAAATGTAGAAAGGAAAAAATAAAGTAAAATTCATTTTATTGTTATTTATTCGAAATATACTATTACATAATCATTGTTACTTTACTCAAACAAATTTTTCAAATTTAAACAATGAAAAGTGTAACATCATAACCGAGGGGTTAATATGATTGATAGGGTACTAATATCCAGTAAGTTCTAATATCTTATTTGGAATCTGGTTTGGAAGAAACTCAAAAGTTAAGTGTGCTCGGGCTGGAGGATGGGTGACCGAACGGGAAGTTTGACCAGGATAAGTACTTTGACATATGATTAAGTGTGCAATTAAGGATTAAGTATGTGACTAAGTGGGAAATTTCGAAATACAAATAAAAAAATTAAAAAAAGTTCAAAATAAAATTCTTGTGGCATAGGCCGACGGCAATGCCGTCGGCGTATGGGGAGCTGACCGAACGGCGGGATGCCATCTTATGGGTCCCACCACCACGTACGCCGACGGGGTACACATACGTCGACGGCCGGGTGGGTACGCAGACGGGGCGAAACGCCGACGGCCACCTTCGGGCTATGGCTACGCCGACGGCCTTCTGGTCTACGCCGACAGTGCCGGCCGTCGGCGTCTTGTGGGATTCCCGTAGTGACTTATTTAGGGAATTTTGTTCTAAGTCAAACTATTCAGAGTTTGACCAACTTTTTAGAAAAATGTGGCAATATCTATGACATAAAATTAATATATATTATTAAACTAATATATATTAATTTTATGTTGTAAATGTTATTACTTTTTTCTATAAACTTGGTCAAACTATAAATACAACAATATATGTTAAATCGTCTAGCCGTGCATTTACTCTGCTAGTTTCGGATAATTTCTTAACTCTGCATCATATTATACCTGCAGAACAAGATGGACCGAGAGAAAAAGGCAGGCGACGAGAAAGAAAATTTTCTTGGGCGTACGTTTGAAAGGGCAAGCCTTGAAGGCCGTTTAAGGAGGCAGCAGGTGGCATTTGTCTCCGTGTGGGGGATTGCTGGCATAGGGAAATCAGCTCTCGTCAGAAGCATCTACCAGAACCCGAAAGAAAAAGCAAATTTTGATGCTCTCGATCTGTGGTACAGATGTAGTATCTGAACTCATGTATCAACTTACACCACACGCACGCACACCCCTATTACACAAGCTAGACCTACAACTACACACACACGGAGCACGCGCGTTTTGAGTTCTGACAGTTGTGGGCTGTGGCACGAACGCGAGTGGGAGGCACTGGATCACCGTTCCTAACGAACAGTGTCGCGCGCACTGTTCCTTCAGCTGACGTGCCCGCTCAGTTTAATTTGGCGGACTTGTCATGGCGTTTGCTCCTGGATTTTCATTCAAATGATTTTCAAAACAAAGAAACTGCAGCAATTGGTATCATGGAAGGCCTAGACCCAGTACAAGAGTGTTGCAAATTTCTGCGTCAACACAGATGCCTCGTTGTTATTGATGGTCTGCGGTCCACACATGACTGGGACATGATCAAACACGCCTTCTCATCCGAGATCAACACTAAAAAAAGCTGTATTGTTGTCATTTCAAATGAAAAAAATGCGGCAGAGCATGTGGTCAGGGATGTGGCTGGTTCTCAAGTGCTCATTGTGAAAGGTCTACCAGCCGACGTGGCCCGTTCACTCTTCACAAAGGTTTGTTTACTCTCAAGCATTGCCCTGCTCTGTTCTAATTCAAGCAATCTAGCTAATTTCCTTTCCAACCACTATGCATATCAGTATACATGCACACATATTCCCAAGAAGAAAAAACTTAATCCCTTCCTCTTCACCTTCTCTTCCTATTGTACCTGTTCATGCCCCAGCCCTGATTTTTCATTGCGGTCTATTTTTAAAATGCAGCTCAACTTAAGTTTTAACACTTAAGGTAGTAGTATTGTTTCTACACACTGAATTTGAATATATTTCATAATTTAATTTATTCTGAATTTTAGGTAGCTCCGACATCTATCAAGGGTTTGACTCCTGATGACATGAAAGAGCTCACAGACCGTACCATCGGCATTAGTGGTGGGCTTCCCAAAGTAATAGCTGCTATAGGCAAAGAATTGGATAAGTTTTTTTTTGCGAGGAAACAGCCGGAATACATCAAGGGATTACAGAAAGGAACCCCACAAACTTAGAAATTACAGACCAGTCCTCCTGTAGATCGATGCCGACGACAAAGAGGGAGACGTGGCGATGACGCGCCGCCGCTCCTTCTCCACAGACGCTTTGGATGGAAGAAGATCCCCGAGCGGACGGGAAGTCTTCGGGCCTCGAACTCCGGAGAGCCTCCGCCTCGCTCCATCGCCAGCAACGCCTTGAAGATCCTCCAGCTGCTTCAGAAGTGTCGACCGGATCCGCCGCGGCGAATTCCGGAAGGGGATTGAGCGCACACGGCGACCCCGGGGGGCCGCGAGCACGCGGAAGGGGCGCTCCGCCGCGACGCTCCAACGAGCACCGCCGCCGGAGAGGAAGAGCACCTCCTGCAAAACGAACAGCAACACCAGCCGCGCCACCACCTCCCTGACGCCGCCGGTGAAGACCCTAGCAACGCCTATACTATGTACACGCCGGGGCCCGAGGTTCCCCCCACCTCCCGCCGCCGGAGCGGCCAACGGAGGAGGGGGAAACCGGCGAGCCGGCGGCGGCGAGGTGGAGTTGACGGGGTGGCTCAGAAAATCGCCTCTCGGTCGCGGGAGAGGATAAGGGTCCAGGGCTCCCTTTAAAAAAAAAAAAGAATTGGATAAGTTAGCCACAAATACGTGGCATGCTCACACTATTTTGGATAACTACAGAAGAATTGACAGTTTAAGGGGTCTATTTTCTTGGATGCAGTCCTACTTTGATGCTTGCTCAGATTCACTCAGGCCATGTATTTTCTATCTGTCGGTTTTTCCTATGCACCAGGATATTAGGCGAAGGCGTTTGGTTACACGGTGGATCGCAGAGGGTTACTCGAGAGACAGATTTAGTAGTACTGCGGAGGACTGGGACAGCTCCAGAGGCAGATTAGACGGTGCTACTGCGGATGAGAACGGGGAAAAGTACTTCTCTGATCTCATCGAGTTAACCATAATCCAGCAGTTCAGAACAAGCAATGTGTGTCAAGTTAATGGTTTCTTCCATGGATACATCACCTCACGGCCAATGGAAGATAACCTTGTCTTTGCATTAGAAGGGCGCTGCAAGCTGAACTCGCAACGCACAGGGCAACACATCACCGTAAGGAGCAACTGGCATAGAGACATCAATGTGTTCCAAAGGATCGACTTCACACGGCTACGGTCTTTGACAGTGTTTGGAAAGTGGGAATCATTCCTCATCTCTGACAAGATGAAGCGGCTTCGGGTGCTGGATCTAGAAGACACACACGGTGTAGAAGACAGACATCTAAAGGAGATGGTTAAGCAACTGACGAGACTCAAGTTCCTCTCCCTACGAGGATGCAAAGGGGTCAATCGTCTGCCGGTTTCATTGGGTGGCATGAGACAGCTACAGACTCTAGATGTCAGACATACCTCCATAGTCATGCTGCCACCGCAGATCTGTAAGCTGCCGATGCTACAATACATCCGTGCAGGCAACACTGAACCATGGTATGAAGGTGATGGCATGGTCCCAATTCAACATGATGAGGACTTGAAAACAACGCCACTACAAGAACCTGATAACAGGGGTGTTGAGGTTCCTACAAGGATTGGCAACCTGACAGCCTTACACACACTTGGTATGGTCAATGTCAGTGGTGCAGGTGGGGAGGCCCTCCTAGAGGAGCTCAAGAAACTTACACAAGTGCGCAGACTCAAGGTGTCCGGCATAAATAGGGGAAACATCCACCACTTCTTTTCTGCCATCTCAGGTCACCGCCACCTGGAGTCCTTGTCGGTGCGTCTTGACGAGAATATGTCACATGACATCCTTGAAAAGCTGGTGCCAACAGAGCGGCAAGCTCTGTCAGCACACTCAAATCTTGAAAAGCTGGTGCCACCACCATGGACCCTAAAGAACTTTAAGCTGTACGGGGAGCATGCACTCAACTTGAAACTATGGATCAAGATGTTTCAAGGTGTCAAATTGTGGGATATTGAGATGGTCATAACAACAGGAGAGGACCTACGACCCCTTGAAGAAATGGTGGAGAAAAAAATCTTACGCCGTCTTTGTGTCAAGCTAGTTCAAGATGGTGAACTTGACTTAAATTTGCCTAATCGTAAGTCCAATAAATTCCAGAACCTCAAAATTGATTGCAGCTCCAAGTCGCAGGTAACTTTTGCAAAGGGTAAACTTGTTGAGGTGCTTAAGGTTCGGTGCTCTAGTGGGTCGGATTTGCGAATTTCTGGGCTAGAGAATCTGAAGTCTCTCAAGGAGGTATGGCTTATGGGTAACTGTGGCGACACGCTCAAGCAAGAACTGAAGCAGCAACTTTCCAATTATGAGGAGGAGAAAAAACCTGTCGTCAAGCTGATGCAATCACGGGACGGCCGTGCTGATGATGGGTACTGATCGAGCACGACAGTCATTCTCTCTACATAGAATGGCGGTTGATATTTTTTCTCTTTTCTACCATTTGACAGACCGAAATCTCCCAATCAAATGGTTTTTTTTATTGTAATAATTTGGTTGTGTCCATCATTGATGCCTCGATTGGCTCTTGATATTCTGTTGTTGTATAGTCTGGTCGTATTCGATATCAGCTTGATCTTAATATATCACCCTGTAAAAAAAAGCCCGAGTGCTTTTTCTTTTTCAATCAACAATAGTCTGTACCTGCTCGAAATATATGGATTTGGCCCAAGAAGATTTCAGATTTCCTATTAAATCTCAAAGGCCCATGTGTGTCAAGAGATGGAAGTGCAATCTTTAGTCCCACATTGTTAGTTGAGAAAGGCTGAGACCACCTTGTATAGTGGAGTCTCAATAGTTCAGTAAGTGATTGGTATGAGGAGATAAACAGAACACCACAGGCGCTCGCCTCGCCTGGCCGGGGCGGGGTGCGCGTGCGACATGCGCGTGAATAGTCCGCCAAAATCCGGTCTGTTGGCTTGCTAGGGAGCGGCCTCCTTTTGTCGTTTGGAATTTTTGGTGTCTTGGCCGTTACACCTACGAGTTGGAAACTTAATAGGTTTAGATCATGATCGCGACACGAGACCGTTCGGTTCTCCTCCTATATATACGACCTACCGGCCACCACCGGAAATATACCAAATCGACTTATGGTTTTCGACTCTTCACGTTTTTGCGGCGTCATCGTAGTCTACTCCATCCCGGGCGTCGGCGTGCACCGGCTAATTTTGAGAAAGGGATTTTATTACTTAAAAGGTTTAAGCATTACACCCGGCCTCTGCATAACTAGGATGCACACAGCCAAAGTTCACCAGTTCACCAATATCCAAGACAGAAATTAAAGGCGAATTACATATCATGATGAGAAATTGTAAAGACGCCTATGTGCACCGGCTAATGGGAGGGAAGGTCTCCTGAACCAGTCGCCCTTGTGATCCTGTACGGGAGAGGGCAAATTATTTTTTTGGGAAGCGCTTGGCGCGACTGCTCGCTTGGCGCTTGGCACCTAAGCGCTTGGAGCTGGCTCTTGTAGCCGCTGTTGGTCTTAGCAACTCGGTCGGAGCTACCTTCATCGTTCTTGCGCTTGTTGTTGTTATTCTGGGATTGGCCTTTTCCACTGGGTGGGTTTTTCTTCCCCTTCCCTTTTTCTTCCCATCCGAGTCGTCTTCGTCTGACTCATCTTTTGTTGAATCTGACTCAGCATACTTAGTGGCCACCGCCATGAGGTCACTTAGGCTTTTGATCTCCCCGCGGGAACGCTTGAGCTTCTGCTTGAGTAACTCAAACTTGCAGTTCTCCTCAATGATCAGTGCTGTGATGCTATCGGATGAGTTGAGCAGCTCGGCGATTCTCCGTATACAGTGGTGGCATGACTCGCCATCTTTTTGAACGCAACATTTTAGGTCATCTACCATAGCTGGGAGCTTGCAGGTCCCTTCAAAGTTCTTGATGAACACAACCTTCATCTCTTCCTAGGAGTTGATGGTCTTAGCCGGCAAATTGTTGATCCATATGCGTGCGGCTCCCTCCAGCATCATGGGAAGATACCATGTGCAAATCGAGTCGCTAACGTCTAGGATGCTCATGGCCATCTCGTAGTCCTCAAGCCTGGTCGTAGGATTCGTGAGGCTGCTTGTGGCGTTTGGAACACCGCCGTTGGGTTTATCTGGTTTTCGCCGACATGAAGTTCGTGAGGCTGCTTCCTGCGGCGGCTGGCGACTGCAGCGAGTTCGTTCTGGAGGCGAAGTGCTTAGTTGGTGATGCGTTCCTTCTCTACGTTGATAAGCCGAGTCGGCCCTTGTGGCGTTTGGAACACCGCCGTTGGGTTTATCTGGTTTTCGCCGACAGGAAGTTCGTGAGGCTGCTTCCTGCGGCGGCTGGCGACTGCAGCGAGTTCGTTCTGGAGGCGAAGTGCTTAGTTGGTGATGCGTTCCTTCTCTGCGTTGATAAGCCTCTGCTTGTTAGCAATACACTGGTTCTCATGGAGGAGGCGCTGCTGCTCGTTGGCAAGCTGCTACGCCTAACCGTAGTGTGTCTGGCGAGCCTCCTCGATCTCTTGAGCTCGAGTCACTGCGCTATCGGCCGTGACGGGGGTCAGGAGCAGATTAGTCTGCTGGATGACCGTCTCCGTCCCGCTCCCATTTAGGGGACCTTGCGGGTTGCCGCTCGCTGCAGAAGTTGATGGGTCGACAGCGGTTTCTAGTGCCGCCAGGTAGACTCCGAAGGGATGAGTGAAACCGCCAGAGATGGTGTAGTCGTCATCGTCCGAGCCATCGCCCAACCTTCCCTTGAAGAGTGGAAGGATGGAGTCGGCACCGGTGGTGGAGTCGGTGTCGCCGACCAAGGAAACGTCGTCGCTGCAGACGATCGTGTCATTGGTGGAGCTGGCGGCGGTGCCGATGTAGCCGACAAAAATGTCGATCTTGCCGAAGGGGACGAATAATACGCACTGCAACGAGTCGCTGGCTGGACCCCAGTCCGAGTCGTCGATGATGGTCCAGCTATTGTGGCGGGTGACTTTCCTGATGGCGAAGTCGTCGATCCCGGGAAGTGATCCCGCCCGGAACACAACATCTTTGGTCGCAGGCCCCATGGTGGGCGCCAACTGTCGTTGGATTGATACGGCAGATGCCATCATAGGGTGCCCTATGTGAGGTGTGGAGCTAGGCGACTTAATAGTCATCCGGGTCAAGATTGGTACACACGATGAATCCAGGTTCGGCCCCTCACGGTGGAGCTAAGGACCTACTCCTGATTGATTGATATTGACAATGATGATGTCGAGATACAAGGTTGCGGTTTCGCTATTTGGAGTCGAGAGATAGGGATCGTAAAGTGTTCTCCTGCCCTTAGGGGGCGCCCAAGCCGGTTTTATATACACGGGCGGCTCCAGGTTTATAAGGTTACCGCCGAGTCGGTTCGGGGTCGGTGTCCTACTTGGAGTCTACTTGGTCTTCCGCCTTGCCTTCCAAGTTGAGTCACCGTCTTGTATCATGACTGCATCTTCGAGTCGTACTGGTCTTGAGCCGGCCCAGCTTGTACGTGTAAGCCCATAGAGAGGGGCGGCCGTGAGCCGGCCATGCCCCACCTTAGTCTTGTGGTCTGCCTCGCTTCGTGGGCCTACCCGGTAGGGTATTCCCTTGACAGTAGTACTACCTATGTTCGTAGAAACAAGGCGTATATATATATATATATTCTTTGAAATTCAAATAATGCAAAGGTTGACCAAGTTTATAAAAAAATATCAACAATTATAATATTCTATAGATATACTATGAAAATATATTTAAATATGTATCTAATAAGATTGATTTGACATTCTAGAGGTTGATAATTTTTATAAAAGTTTGGTCAAACTTCACATGGTTTGACTTTTGGCAAAATGTATACGCGGAACGGAGGGAGTATTTGTTAGCAACACATCATGCTCAGAGACCAAAAAAAGATGAAAAAATGTATTAAACGACAAGCCATGAATCATTTTCAAATTTTTGAATCATTTGTCAAATTCATGAACTTTTTTGAAATTCAGGATATTTTAAATTCGCAAACCATTTTTAAATTTATGAATTTTTTAATTAGTGTCATTTTTTAAAATGTTGGAGCTTTTTTATTTCACCCCATTTTTCAATTTACCAGAACAGACATGAGTGTCGCGCTTTTGTGCGCGGGGCAGCCGCACCTAGCAGTATCCCACCTCAGATGGTCCTCCGATGGTCAATCTCTTTGCGCCTTCTTCAACAAGGTAAGCCCGGGACTACTCCGGCCTGGAGTACATCTCAACTAGTACTTCAATTCCATTAAATTTATACTTTCATAGAATTTTTAACGTACACTCACTACGGGAAACCCACAAGATGCCGACGGCCGGCATCTACGCCGACGGCCCCGTAGAAGGCGAGCTAGAACAGCCCACAAACGCGGCCGTCGGCGTACCAACCCCGTCAGCGTAGACAGATAGAGCCCGACGGCTGCCGTCGGCGTCACCAATGCCGTCGGCGTAAAAGGGCCGTAGGGTTTAGGCCGTGACGGCACGCAGACGGGGGGCTTTACGGCATTGATACGCCGACGGCCACCGTCGGCGTCTACTTTTTTTTCTATTTTCCATTTAATATGAAATAATTCATATATTTAAATCCGTAAATCGAAATTAAAAAATAAAATATCTAAATCGATTAGAAAAATGAGAGGAATCCAAATATGACATCCATATAATCTTTTTTACCATGCATATGACTTTTTGTAACATATTTTTGGTACATGCTTAATTAAAAAGTCATTTTTGACACTTAAAAAATAGAAAATGATATTTATGAAAATATTTTGGAAATTGTTTTTGGCAACAATGTTTTCCATACCAAGACACACATATGTGTCAAGTATGGACACATTATCACAAACTATGGTACCGGGATGGCCATAACTTGGTCATTTGGCGCGAAACCTATACATGTCTACCTTTTTGTGAAGCATTTTTTTGAAATATTTGTCAAAACTCAAGTTTATCATTTTTGCTAGCAACTAGTACACATAAAAGGACTCCATGACAAAGGATTTCATTTTTTGAGTATTTTCTCAATTTCTTTTATTTTTGTGAAAAACGGTCAAAATGACCGCCGTGCCTATTCATTGAAAGGGGTCACATTTTTCAAAACTATCGATATTTCTTTGATAAAGTCACTACTTGTGTACCAAAAAATGATTTTTGTTAAAAATTTAGACCAAACTGTCACACACCTGTAGTTCAAACTTCAATTACTTTTGGAAAATTGTCATGAAGTCATTTAAATAGGCAAAATTAGGTAGAAATCGAGAAAATTCCTAATACTTGAGTATTATCCATCAAACATGTAGTACCCTTTGTGACAATAAGATGGGTGTCTTTTTACAACATATTTTTGGTATTTCCTTCATAAAAAAGTCATTTTTAGCACTTAAAAAATAGAAAATGATATTTATAAAAATAATTTGGAAATTATTTTTGGCAACAATGTTTGCCATACCAAGACACACGTATGTGTCAAATATGGACACATTATCACAAACTATGGCACGAGGATGACCATAACTTGGTTATTTGGCGCGAAACCTATACATGTCTATAGATGATAGACCTTTTTGTGAAGCATTTTTTTGAAATGTTTGTCAAAATTCAAGTTTATCATTTTTGCTAGCAACTAGTACACATAAAAGGACTCCATGACAAAGGATTTTATTTTTTGAGTATTCTCTCAATTACTTTTATTTTTGTGAAAAACGGTCAAAATGACCGCCATGACTATTCATCGAAAGTGGTCAAATTTTCTAAAACTATCAATGTTTCTGTGATGCAAAAGATAATATGGATGGAATATTTAAATTCCTCTCATTTTTCTAATCGATTTAGGCATTTTATTTGTGAAATTTCGATTTACGAATTTAAAGATATGAATTATTTCATATTAAATGTAGAAAGGAAAAAATAAAGTAAAATTCATTTTATTGTTATTTATTCGAAATATACTATTACATAATCATTGTTACTTTACTCAAACAAATTTTTAAAATTTAAACAATGAAAAGTGTAACATCATAAACGAGGGGTTAATATGATTGATAGGGTACTAATATCAGTAAGTTCTAATTTCTTATTTGGAATCTGGTTTGGAAGAAACTCAAAAGTTAAGCGTGCTCGGGCTGGAGGATGGGTGACCGAACGGGAAGTTTGACCAGGATAAGTACTTTGACATATGATTAAGTGTGCAATTAAGGATTAAGTATGTGACTAAGTGGGAAATTTCGAAATACAAATAAAAAAAATAAAAAAAGTTCAAAATAAAAGTTCAAAATAAAATTCTTGTGGCATAGGCCGACGGCAATGCCGTCGGCGTATGGGGAGCTGACGGAACGGCGGGATGCCATCTTATGGGTCCCACCACCACGTACGCCGACGGGGTACACATACGTCGACGGCCGGGTGGGTACGCAGACGGGGCGAAACGTCGACGGCCACCTTCGGGCTATGGCTACGCCGACGGCCTTCTGGTCTATGCCGACGGTGCCGGCCGTCGGCGTCTTGTGGGATTCCCGTAGTGACTTATTTAGGGAATTTTGTGCTAAGTCAAACTATTCAAAGTTTGACCAACTTTTTAGAAAAATGTGGCAATATCTATGACATAAAATTAATATATATTATTAAACTAATATATATTAATTTTATGTTGTAAATGTTATTACTTTTTTCTATAAACTTGGTCAAACTATAAATACAACAATATATGTTAAATCGTCTAGCCGTGCATTTACTCTGCTAGTTTCGGATAATTTCTTAACTCTGCATCATATTATACCTGCAGAACAAGATGAACCGAGAGAAAAAGGCAGGCGACGAGAAAGAAAATTTTCTTGGGCGTACGTTTGAAAGGGCAAGCCTTGAAGGCCGTTTAAGGAGGCAGCAGGTGGCATTTGTCTCCGTGTGGGGGATTGCTGGCATAGGGAAATCAGCTCTCGTCAGAAGCATCTACCAGAACCCGAAAGAAAAAGCAAATTTTGATGCCTCTCGATCTGTGGTACAGATGTAGTATCTGAACTCATGTATCAACTTACACCACACGCACGCACACCCCTATTACACAAGACCTACAACTACACACGGAGCACGCGCGTTTTGAGTTCTGACAGTTGTGGGCTGTGGCACGAACGCGAGTGGGAGGCGCTGGATCACCGTTGCTACCGAACAGTGTCGCGCGCACTGTTCCTTCAGCTGGGTGGACGTGCCCGCTCAGTTTAATTTGGCGGACTTGTCATGGCGTTTGCTCCTGGATTTTCATTCAAATGATTTTCAAAACAAAGAAACTGCAGCAATTGGTATCATGGAAGGCCTAGACCCAGTTCAAGAGTGTTGCAAATTTCTGCGTCAACACAGATGCCTCGTTCTTATTGATGGTCTGCGGTCCACACATGACTGGGACATGATCAAACACGCCTTCTCATCCGAGATCAACACTAAAAAAAGCTGTATTGTTGTCATTTCAAATGAAAAAAATGCGGCAGAGCATGTGGTCAGGGATGTGGCTGGTTCTCAAGTGCTCATTGTGAAAGGTCTACCAGCCGACGTGGCCCGTTCACTCTTCACAAAGGTTTGTTTACTCTCAAGCATTGCCCTGCTCTGTTCTAATTCAAGCAATCTAGCTAATTTCCTTTCCAACCACTATGCATATCAGTATACATGCACACATATTCCCAAGAAGAAAAAACTTAATCCCTTCCTCTTCACCTTCTCTTCCTATTGTACCTGTTCATGCCCCAGCCCTGATTTTTCATTGCGGTCTATTTTTAAAATGCAGCTCAACTTAAGTTTTAACACTTAAGGTAGTAGTATTGTTTCTACACACTGAATTTGAATATATTTCATAATTTAATTTATTCTGAATTTTAGGTAGCTCCGACATCTATCAAGGGTTTGACTCCTGATGACATGAAAGAGCTCACAGACCGTACCATCGGCATTAGTGGTGGGCTTCCCAAAGTAATAGCTGCTATAGGCAAAGAATTGGATAAGTTTTTTTTTGCGAGGAAACAGCCGGAATACATCAAGGGATTACAGAAAGGAACACCACAAACTTAGAAATTACAGACCAGTCCTCCTGTAGATCGATGCCGACGACGAAGAGGGAGACGTGGCGATGACGCGCCGCCGCTCCTTCTCCACAGACGCTTTGGATGGAAGAAGATCCCCGAGCGGACGGGAAGTCTTCGGGCCTCGAACTCCGGAGAGCCTCCGCCTCGCTCCATCGCCATCAACGCCTTGAAGATCCTCCAGCTGCTTCAGAAGTGTCGACCGCATCCGCCGCGGCGAGATCCGGAAGGGGATTGAGCGCACACGGCGACCCCGGGGGCCGCGAGCACGCGGAAGGGGGCGCTCCGCCGCGACGCTCCAACGAGCACCGCCGCCGGAGAGGAAGAGCACCTCCTGCAAAACGAACAGCAACACCAGCCGCGCCACCACCTCCCTGACGCCGCCGGTGAAGACCCTAGCAACGCCTACACTATGTACACGCCGGGGCCCGAGGTTCCCCCCACCTCCCGCCGCCGGAGCGGCCGACGGAGGAGGGGGAAACCGGCGAGCCGCAGGCGGCGAGGTGGAGTTGACGGGGTGGCTCAGAAAATCGCCTCTCGGTCGCGGGAGAGGATAAGGGTCCAGGGCTCCCTTTAAAAAAAAAAAATTGGATAAGTTAGCCACAAATACGTGGCATGCTCACACTATTTTGGATAACTACAGAAGAATTGACAGTTTAAGGGGTCTATTTTCTTGGATGTAGTCCTACTTTGATGCTTGCTCAGATTCACTCAGGCCATGTATTTTCTATCTGTCGGTTTTTCCTATGCACCAGGATATTAGGCGAAGGCGTTTGGTTACACGGTGGATCGCAGAGGGTTACTCGAGAGACAGATTTAGTAGTACTGCGGAGGACTGGGACAGCTCCAGAGGCAGATTAGACGGTGCTACTGCGGATGAGAACGGGGAAAAGTACTTCTCTGATCTCAT
Organism: Poa pratensis; assembly: GCA_947311845.1. NCBI lineage: Eukaryota > Viridiplantae > Streptophyta > Magnoliopsida > Poales > Poaceae > Poa > Poa pratensis. Next base: position 36,081,150 of record CAMZMU010000113.1, read on the forward strand.
GGAGTTAACCATAATCCAGCAGTTCAGAACAAGCAATGTGTGTCAAGTTAATGGTTTCTTCCATGGATACATCACCTCACGGCCAATGGAAGATAACCTTGTCTTTGCATTAGAAGGGCGCTGCAAGCTGAACTCGCAACGCACAGGGCAACACCTCACCGTAAGGAGCAACTGGCATAGAGACATCAATGTGTTCCAAAGGATCGACTTCACACGGCTACGGTCTTTGACAGTGTTTGGAAAGTGGGAATCATTCCTCATCTCTGACAAGATGAAGCGGCTTCGGGTGCTGGATCTAGAAGACACACACGGTGTAGAAGACAGACATCTAAAGGAGATGGTTAAGCAACTGACGAGACTCAAGTTCCTCTCCCTACGAGGATGCAAAGGGGTCAATCGTCTGCCGGGTTCATTGGGTGGCATGAGACAGCTACAGACTCTAGATGTCAGACATACCTCCATAGTCATGCTGCGACCGCAGATCTGTAAGCTGCCGATGCTACAATACATCCGTGCAGGCAACACTGAACCATGGTATGAAGGTGATGGCATGGTCCCAATTCAACATGATGAGGACTTGAAAACAACGCCACTACAAGAACCTGATAACAGGGGTGTTGAGGTTCCTACAAGGATTGGCAACCTGACAGCCTTACACACACTTGGTATGGTCAATGTCAGTGGTGCAGGTGGGGAGGCCCTCCTAGAGGAGCTCAAGAAACTTACACAAGTGCGCAGACTCAAGGTGTCCGGCATAAATAGGGGAAACATCCACCACTTCTTTTCTGCCATCTCAGGTCACCGCCACCTGGAGTCCTTGTCGGTGCGTCTTGACGAGAATATGTCACATGACATCCTTGAAAAGCTGGTGCCAACAGAGCGGCAAGCTCTGTCAGCACACTCAAATCTTGAAAAGCTGGTGCCACCACCATGGACCCTAAAGAACTTTAAGCTGTACGGGGAGCATGCACTCAACTTGAAACTATGGATCAAGATGTTTCAAGGTGTCAAATTGTGGGATATTGAGATGGTCATAACAACAGGAGAGGACCTACGACCCCTTGAAGAAATGGTGGAGAAAAAAATCTTACGCCGTCTTTGTGTCAAGCTAGTTCAAGATGGTGAACTTGACTTAAATTTGCCTAATCGTAAGTCCAATAAATTCCAGAACCTCAAAATTGATTGCAGCTCCAAGTCGCAGGTAACTTTTGCAAAGGGTAAACTTGTTGAGGTGCTTAAGGTTTGGTGCTCTAGTGGGTCGGATTTGCGAATTTCTGGGCTAGAGAATCTGAAGTCTCTCAAGGAGGTATGGCTTATGGGTAACTGTGGCGACACGCTCAAGCAAGAACTGAAGCAGCAACTTTCCAATTATGAGGAGGAGAAAAAACCTGTCGTCAAGCTGATGCAATCACGGGACGGCCGTGCTGATGATGGGTACTGATCGAGCACGACAGTCATTCTCTCTACATAGAATGGCGGTTGATATTTTTTCTCTTTTCTACCATTTGACAGACCGAAATCTCCCAATCAAATGGTTTTTTTTATTGTACTAATTTGGTTGTGTCCATCATTGATGCCTCGATTGGCTCTTGATATTCTGTTGTTGTATAGTCTGGTCGTATTTTTGTGAGGACAAGGTGGTCGTACCACCGCTCGAATAGATAGAAAGAATTGACCCAGTTTATAAGGAAAACCGGGTCCAAAAACCATACAATCTGTACAAAAGAAAGGCACAAACGAAGCAACTCGTCGTCCATACGACCCAAGTCGACAAACGCCACAACACACACCACCCGCTCCGGGGCCGCCGCCCCGGCGTAACAATCAGATCGACCTTCACATTGCCCGAAAGCGATCCAGTCATGGTCGACGAACCCTCTGCCCCCGCAGTCTTCATCCAGGTTGCCACCAAAACCACCATGTACCGGGGCCGCCGCCCCGGAGAAGCAACCAGATCAACCATCGCATCGCCCGAAGATGATCCAGTCAGGTCGACGAACCCTCTTCCCACGCAGTCTTCATCCAGGTCGCCACCCAGACCCCCGCTAGACAACGGCTCTGCCTCATAGAACCGTCGTAGCATGGGAGACCGAGACCGCCGTCTCGGCACACCGCCACCGTCTGGGGCCGCCGCCCTGGTCATCCGCTCCCCTGACAACGGAACCGCCCTCCCCGAGCGCCGCGAGCCTAACACACCGTGAGGGCTAAGAATCTCCAAGGCGGCGCCTCCAACAAGGAAACGACACGTCTGTCGTCGCCGCCCGCTCCCGATGGAGCTTAGGCTTTCACCCGGAAATCTTAGCACCACCCACATCGGGCGGTAACGAGCACCCCACAGCGACGCCCCCAAGAGGGAAAACGACGCAACAAAGCGCCGCCGTCGCCGGCTCCGACCACGTCGGAGCAAGCTTTCACCTGGAGTCTGGTCGTATTGATATCAGCTTGATCTTAATATATCACCCTGTAAAAAAAAGCACGAGTGCTTTTTCTTTTTCAATCAACAATAGTCCGTACCTGCTCGAAATATATGGATTTGGCCCAAGAAGATTTCAGATTTCCTATTAAATCTCAAAGGCCCATGTGTGTCAAGAGATGGAAGTGCAATCTTTAGTCCCACATTGTTAGTTGAGAAAGACTGAGACCACCTTATATAGTGGAGTCTCAATAGTTCAGTAAGTGATTGGTATGAGGAGATAAACAGAACACCACAGGCGCTCGCCTCGCCTGGCCGGGCTCGGGCCGGGGCGGGGTGTGCGTGCGACATGCGCGTGAATAGTCCGCCAAAATCCGGTCTGTTGGCTTGCTAGGGAACGGCCTCCTTTTGTCGTTTGGAATTTTTGGTGTCTTGGCCGTTACACCTACGAGTTGGAAACGTAATAGGTTTAGATCATGATCGCGACACGAGACCGTTCGGTTCTCCTCCTATATATACGACCTACCGGCCACCACCGGAAATATACCAAATCGACTTATGGTTTTCGACTCTTCTCGTTTTTGCGGCGTCATCGTAGTCTACTCCATCCCGGGCGTCGGCGTGCACCGGCTAATTTTGATAAAGGGATTTTATTACTTAAAAGGTTTAAGCATTACACCCGGCCTCTGCATAACTAGGATGCACACAGCCAAAGTTCACCAGTTCACCAATATCCAAGACAGAAATGAAAGGCGAATTACATATCATGATGAGAAATTGTAAAGACGCCTATGTGCACCGGCTAATGGGAGGGAAGGTCTCCTGAACCAGTCGCCCTTGTGATCCTGTACGGGAGAGGGCAAATTATTTTTTTGGGAAGCGCTTGGCGCGACTGCTCGCTTGGCGCTTGGCACCTAAGCGCTTGGAGCTGGCTCTTGTAGCCGTTGTTGGTCTTAGCAACTCGGTCGGAGCTACCTTCATCGTTCTTGCGCTTGTTGTTGTTATTCTGGGCTTGGCCTTTTCCATTGGGTGGGTTTTTCTTCCCCTTCCCGTTTTTCTTCCCATCCGAGTCGTCTTCGTCTGACTCATCTTTTGTTGAACCTGACTCAGCATACTTAGTGGCCACCGCCATGAGCTCACTTAGGCTTTTGATCTCCCTGCGGGAACGCTTGAGCTTCTGCTTGAGTAACTCAAACTTGCAGTTCTCCTCAATGATCAGTGCTGGTGGCGGAGTCGGTGTCGCCGACCAAGGAAACGTCGTCGCTGCAGACGACCGTGTCATTGGTGGAGCTGGCGGCGGTGCCGATGTAGCCGACAAAAATGTCGATCTTGCCGAAGGGGACGAATAAGCCGCACTGCAACGAGTCGCTGGCTGGACCCCAGTCTGACTCGTCGATGATGGTCCAGCTATTGTGGCGGGTGACTTTCCTGATGGCGAAGTCGTCGATCCCGGGAAGTGATCCCGCCCGGAACACAACATCTTTGGTCGCAGGCCCCATGGTGGGCGCCAACTGTCGTTGGATTGATACGGCAGATGCCATCATAGGGTGCCCTATGTGAGGTGTGGAGCTAGGCGACTTAGTAGTCATCCGGGTCAAGATTGGTACACACGATGAACCCAGGTTCGGCCCCTCACGGTGGAGCTAAGGACCTACTCCTGCTTGATTGATATTGACAATGATGATGTCGAGATACAAGGTTGCGGTTTCGCTATTTGGAGTCGAGAGATAGGGATCGTAAAGTGTTCTCCTGCCCTTAGGGGGCGCCCAAGCCGGTTTTATATACACGGGCGGCTCCAGGTTTATAAGGTTACCCCCGAGTCGGTTCGGGGTCGTTGTCCTACTTGGAGTCTACTAGGTCTTCCGCCTTGCCTTCCAAGTTGAGTCACCGTCTTGTATCATGACTGCATCTTCGAGTCGTACTGGTCTTGAGCCGGCCCAGCTTGTACGTGTAAGCCTATAGAGAGGGGCGGCCGTGAGCCGGCCATGCCCCACCTTAGTCTTGTGGCCTGCCTCGCTTCGTGGGCCTACCCGGTTGGGTATTCCCTTGACAGTAGTACTACCTATGTTCGTAGAAACAAGGCGTGTATATATATATATATATATATATATATATATATATATATATATATATATTCTTTGAAATTCAAATAATGCAAAGGTTGACCAAGTTTATAAAAAATATCAACAATTATAATATTCTATAGATATACTATGAAAACATATTTAAATATGTATCTAATAAGATTGATTTGACATTCTAGAGGTTGATAATTTTTTTTAAAGTTTGGTCAAACTTCGCATGGTTTGACTTTTGGCAAAATGTATACGCGGAACGGAGGGAGTATTTGTTAGCAACACATCATGCTTAGAGACCAAAAAAAAGAAGAAAAACTATATTAAACGACAAGCCATGAATCATTTTCAAATTTTTGAATCATTTGTCAAATTCATGAACTTTTTTGAAATTCAGGATATTTTAAATTCGCAAACCATTTTTAAATTTATGAAATTTTTAATTAGTGTCATTTTTAAAAATGTTGGAGCTTTTTGATTTCACCCCATTTTTCAATTTACCAGAACAGACATGGGCTGTTTTATCCTTGAACAGGGCCAGAATTACCGAACCAGAAAATAAAGCGAAAAGCTCGTGGGAGTTGTTGGGCCGGCCCATACCTCTTCCACGCAGGCGTCAAGGGACGGAAACATCTCTTGTATAGGTACTATTGATCTTTCTCTCAATACCTCACGGATGTAACTTGTAATCTCAACTGATCAGTGACCAGCTGCACGAGTTTCATCTGAACCTATTTCTACATCAATGGCTCAACTGGCAACATCAAAATTCATCAGGATACATTGGCCTGACCACAAAAATGAGTACGAAAAAAAATGGTAAGAACTCTACTCTACACAAGACTTGCCTCTCTCTTAAAACTTTCAGTGAACTGTTAGGTGCAGGAAGAAAGTAAAAGAAACCTCATGGCTGCACCCTCCATCCTATGCCAAATGTACGGCCAATAATTGATCCCATCACAATAACCACAGTCCAGCCCTTCAGCTCCGTTTCATTCGTCGGCGGCGTCGCAGCATACAACACCTGTAGTTTCAATCCACGTTACCTCAAGCAGAAATGAGGCAACCCTCTTAATCTCAAGAGCTCGATCGTATCTTCCAATCAGAACCACGCTATCAGAGGGGGTTCAATGAAGAACAGGGCATTCCAAGTTTCTTGTATAGATTGCAGAGCGTCAGTAGCATGCATCTGTATGTGCAATGTATCATCTCAGACATTTCTGCAGAAAAGAGAATCTTCAGCAGCTTTACACAAACAGACCAGAGGATACACTTGTTGCAATGCTGTGTCCGTACATCTGGGTTCACAACATGGCCTGCTTCCAGCTAGATGCCTGCTCAAAAACTGTACAGCTCGTAAATGGTCTGTAAGTATCCCTGGTTCAGTTTGCACTTCTTCTCTTTTTGTTATCTTCAGCTTCGACACCAAGTCATCCAAGATATCATATACGTCCTGATTCTCAGGTTGCCTCTCCCGAACTCTGAACTTATTAGCAATCTCATTCAAGTCTATCAGGCGATGCCCAGGAGTGAACCTCTCATCGCTTTCCTTTATGATGGCCTTCACCCTGTGAGCGTCTTCCCATCTCCCAGCCGAGGCATATAGGCTGTGTAGCACAGTTGCTTGGTACGAGCTCGATTAACCTGAGGGCTATACCTTCCCTAAGTTGCCAATCTCCCCTGAACCGGCACAACCCGAGCAAACCACCCAGTGCACGTGCCTTCAGCTCCTCTGGCACACTCTTCAATTGGTCAACTGAACCATCCTTCCCTGAAAAGGCAGGTGTTAGACATATCATGCTTGAAAAATCATGGAGCCTAAGAGAAGTACCAGCATATCCAAACTAATGCACCCACCTCATCCAATCATCTCATGGAACAACTGAATCACGTCACCAGGTTCGCCATACACACAATGCCAGATGATCATCGCATTCCAGCAAACAAAAGATTCCTGATCTCGAGCCGATCAAACACCTTCCTCGCAGCCCCCACCGTCCGGCACTTGCCATACATATCAACCAGCAAAGTCCACATAATTTAACGCACGCCATAATTTAACATACATGTTTCTCGACCTAGAGTGGGCCCTACTTGTTGACTGGGCCCAGTTTCTCTCTAGAGTGTTGTAACATGAGGTATGCTAAAATAAGAGAGAAGTCCAGGTTTAGGGTCATCCCCTGTAAATTATCACCAGAGTTTACCCTAGAAAGCGAGAAAACAATGGGAAGGAAGAAAAAATTTCGATCTGTTTCTATTCATGCAAAGCTTAGCTGTTCCCAGACACTATACACGTCGCACATAATTTAGCGCTCGCCCGCCAGCTGTGACAAGTTTTCTGTTTCTCTTGGAGAATACACAGGAGAGCTGCATGTACGTGCTTTAAGAGACTACAGAAAAAGTCATGTGCAAGAAAGATTAGTGGAGATAGCTGCCATGTGAGCAAGTTGTGGTCTGATAGTCCAATGTCCTGGAGTAAGAAACAAATCCCGAGTGGCAACAGGGCATTATACGCTAGTCAGAGCTCAAAAGGCTGTAAAAAAGGAAACGGTAAATATATAGCATTCAGGTTCCAGATCCGTGTCATGGTAGTTCAGTGCACTTTTTATATAATAAATATCAGTGGAAGTTAAGATCTGTCAAAACGTACAGCTGTATATTATAATATTAGTGGAAATAAAGATGGAGATTGCAGTTAAATTAGTGGAGATGGAGATTTCTGCAGCAACATGCAGGCACTAAGTTATTAGAGCTCAGGACGCTGTAAGAAAGATAACATTTAGGTTTCAGATCCGTGTGTAATGTAGTTTAGTGCACTGATTCAAAAGTTCCATTTGTTGAGCAAAGTGATAGAACCACAAAGAATGTGTGTATTCTCAGTTATTTGCTATTCCTACAACAATGGCTCAGATGGCATTATCAATATTCATCAGGATACATTGGCATGATCAATAAAAAGTGTAAGAAAAAAAAGGGTAACAACTCTACTCTACACAAGTCTTGGCTTCTCTTAGACTTGCCTTGGGCCAAACACGGTGAACTGTCGGCGCAGGAAAATGCTCAAAGAAAATCTCACGGCTGCATCCTTCATGCTCTGACAACTGGATGACCAGTGAACTGTTCCCACAAAAATAACTGTAGCCGAGCCCTTCAACTCTGTTCCATTTGCCGTAGAATACCCACACTTGCGATTTTTAATCGATACGAACCAGCAGAAATACCGTGGCACGATCCTTCTGCTAACATCTCAAGAGCTCGATCTCATCTTCCAAGCACAACCATGCTGTCAGAGGGTTTCAATGAAGAACAGGGCATTTTTAGTGTCATGGATAGATTGCGGGGTGTCCCTTGTATGCATCTGCATGTGCAATATATCATCTCAGATATTTCTGATAAAAGAGAATCTTAAGCAGCTTTGGACAAATACACTTCTTGCAATCATTCCCTGTGTACTTACATTTGGGTTCACAACATGGCATAGCCTGCCGTTCTGGCTTAGCTGCTCAAAACCTGTGCAGCTCAGAAATGGTCCGTAAGCACATACTGAACTATTTTATCCCAGGTTCAGTTTGCACGTCTTCTCTGCTCGTTAACTTCAGCTTTGAAACCAAGTCATCCAAGATAACATATACGTCCTGGTTCTCAGGTTGCGTCTCCCTAACTCTGAACTGATTAGCAATCTGATTTAAGTCCACCAGACGATGCCCAGGACTGAACCTCTCATCTCTTTCCTTTATGATAGCCTTTACCCTGTGAGCGTCTTCCCATCTCCCCGCCGAAGCATATACGCTGCACAGCAGCGCGTAGTGAGCGCAGTTGCTTGGTTCGAGCTCGATCAACCTGAGGGCTATACGTTCCCCAAGTTCCCACTCTCCCCTGAACCGGCACAACCCGAGCAAACCACCCAACGCACGTGCCTTCAGCTCCTCGGGCACACTCTTCAAGAGGCCCTCGGCTTCTTCCAGAAGGCCAACGCTCCCATACAGGTTTGCCAAACACCAATAGTGTGCAAATGTTGGCCTGAGACTGTACATCATGCTCATCTGCTCAAAATATACCTTCCCAGCATCCAGGAGACCTAGACGTGTACACGCGCAGAGGACACCGATGAAAGTTACTTCATCCGGTCGCAAAACCCATTGGTCATCTGAACCATTCTTCCCTGAAAAGGCAGGTGTTAGATATATCAAGCTTGAAAATTCATGGAGCCAAAAAGTATTAGCATTACACAACCAATTCACCCACCTGGTCCAATCATCTCATGGAACAACTGAATCCCTTCATCAGGTTCGCCATACACACAGTGCCCGATGATCATCGCATTCCAGCAAACAAGGTTCCTGATCTCGAGCCGATCAAACACCTTCCTCGCAGCCGCCACCCTCCGGCACTTGCCATACATATCAACCAGCGAAGTCCAAAACAGCAGGTTATTCTCCTCGAAACGACGCAGATAGGCGCAATGCACCTCCCTCCCGGCCCCCAGCCTCCCCAGCCTGGCGCAGGCGGTGGCCGCCCCAACCATCGTCGTGGCAGTGCCCCTGACCCCGACCCCCGCCATCCACCGCACTACCTCCAGCGCCTGCTCGGGCCGCTTCGCCTTCACGTACCCATTGATCATGACGTTCCAGGACACCACATTCCTGAGGAGCATTCCGTCGAACAGCTCGCGGGCAGCATCAATGCCGCCACCCGTGCCAGACAGAGCAGCATACGCCGTCATCATGGTGTTGTGGGACGCGATGTCCCGGAAGGGCATCTCGTCGAACAGGTGGCGCGCGGTGGGGAGGCGTCCCGCGGCGGCGTAGAAATGCAGGAGCGCGTTGGCGGCGTGGGGCGGCGGGGCGAAGAGGAGGCCGCGGCGGAGGAGCTGCGCGTGGAGCGCGAGCGCGGCGGGGATCTGGTGGCGCGGGGAGGCCGCGGCGGTGGCGGCGGAGAGGAGGGGCGGGAAGGAGAAGGCGTCGGGGAAGCCGGAGGGGGAGTGGGAGCGGAGGAGGTGGGCGAAGAGGGAGAGGAGCGCGGAGAAGGAGATGCGCGGGGCGAGGGCGCGGAGCGCGGCGGAGAGGGAGAAGAGCGGGAGGGGCGGGGGAAGGTGGCAGAGGAGGAGGCGCAAGAGGTGGGATGCGGAGGTGGCGGTGGAGGCGGCGGCGGAGAGGAGGAGGCCCGAGCGGACGGGGTGGCCGAGGAGGAGGCCGCGGCGGAGGAGGAAGGCGTGAGTGCAGAGCAGGGCGCCGCGGGAGCGGAGGCCGTGGCGGAGGAACGCGTGGAGGTCGTCGGCGGGGAAGGCCGCGGTGGAGGTGGCCGCCATTACGGGGAGAGACGACCACGGGGCGGCGGCGCCAGCGCCATGGGGGTTCAACCGGGCCAACGAGTGGGGTTTTGGTTTTAGGCGGGCCTGATGGGCTCTGGTCCCTGACAAGTGGGCCCACGTGCAGGCTTGATTTTGAGAGTCAAATTCGAGATCTAAACGTCAAAATAGAACAGTGATTAGAAATCGTTCTATTGCTGTTTCTCAAAAGAAAATGAAAATTAGAAATTGGTCTATTGCTGTTTCTCAGAACAAAACAAAAAAAAGTATTTTAGTGTCGTCTCTTCTTTAGGCAGGCCTCTAGGGCGGCGAGCACTTTGCCCCTCTGTCCGCCGACGAGGCTGCAAGTCCTTGCCACCTCGGTCAATCAAGTAGCTAGTGTTGTCATAGGTTTTTCTTAGGGCGTCGCATCCATAGCGGGGACGTCGCCATGTGGAATAAGGTGCTACTCCTTCTTCCCTATCTCGGTGGTGAATCAACATCGTCATGGAGCAGGTGGATTGGTCCTATCGTTGTTCTTCGGATATGACGATATTAGTTTCTTGGTGTGTCTCTAGCTCTTGCAATTTTCAGCGGCGACACTGGTGGTCGAGACGAGATGGATGCTCTCGATCGACGATGTTAGTCCGAAGGTGGTGGATCTATCTTTCTTCCTTGACTTCGATGCACGGAATCTGGATCCGAGACAGTATCGAGACGTCCCCTGGTCAACGTTTCAACAACATGTTCCTTGCCGCTTGCAGTGAGCCTATTCATCGGATCTGAATGGTGGAGGCTCGGTGTCTCTTCTCGCATGCGTCTCTGCAACACTAGAGTTTATCGATGGCCAGTGCTGGTAACTGTAATTTTCTATCTTTTTCGTTTATATCTTAGTTTTAATTTAATTCAACATTTGTAACTAGAATTCTTGCGATAAAATCTCCTCTCCGCCTGGTAGAAGTACCATGCATTCATGGCATGGAAGAATTTGCTCGTGTGGCTTCGAGGTGGCACATCACGATGACTAGTTTTGTCGGCACCATCGAGCACGTCGACTACGACATCACAAGCGACGGTTGCCATGGTGTTGCCAAAGGTGTGGAATATCAGAATGGTTGTGTCGAGAAGACCGGTTTAACGGCTCATGTTGAGTTCGAGAATACCAAGATGGCAGAGGAGGGGAATTTTGTTGATGTGAAAATGATGCTACACCACATGTGGTGCAGGTTCCACGTGGGGTGAACGAGACAAAATTGTTCATGTGACAATTGTGAGCATGGGATCGGTGATTTGTAGCAGTGTCCTTGGATAATGGGGACGACATCACATGAAGATTTAGTATTTGGTGATGCTCTTCAAGTACCGAGGCTCGAGCTCTCGGTGAAAATATTAGATCCGGCGTTCATTACTTGTACCTGACAATGACAGTCTTCTTCTTTTTTCCTTGCCTTGTTAAAGACGTGTCTACAGATTTCCGTATTTCTCCAGGGCGAAACTTATGATCTGATTTTATGGTTAGATCATACGACAATGTCGCTTGCGGTTATGGAGACTTTGTCGTTGGAGAGCATCTTATGCAGTCTCTGTGTCGTCATGCATGCACGGCTGGTGGTTGATTCTTGTTGCTGAGACTCGTTGATAGTTTTGGCGGGTTTTTTTTCTTCTTTCCTTTACTTTTCATGTCCTTTTGGCCATGTCCATCCTCCTTAACGTCTCGATTACTCCCTCCGTTTTTTGAAATGTAACATGGTTTCACATGGTGTATAGAGGCATCCGAACATAGTACATGTGAATGTGGACGACACGTTCATCGGCGAATAGGTCAGGGTGATAGCTAGGTATCTTCCCTTTGTGAAAAAAGTTTAAATTAAGCTGAGTTGACTGACATGGACTGTGGTTGCACGTGCGTCAGATCGGCCGCAACGACCATCCCGGCCATGGCCCATCGGGGACAAGAGGTCTCTGCCATAAGTTGAGCCCAGTAACAGTATCGTGCCTCTGTCTACGCTGTATCAGCCCATTATTACTTGTGTGCATCGAGTTGACCCAGGCTTGGCTGCACCTGCACGCTCCGCCACCGCTCGCATATGCATTTTTAGATCGAGGGCACCGTCACCGATCTAGCTAAGCTACGTGCTTGCGCCGCTAAGAGCATCTCCAAGCGGAGGCCCCAAACCCACCCCAAACGTCCGGGCGGACAGCCCGGACTCGTTTTGGCCCAAAAAACGCGACCCAACGACGGCCCTTAAAGCCACCCCAAACGTCCGGGCTGTCCGGCATACCCCAAACCCAGCCCATATGTAGGGAGGGTTTGTGGGCGTCCGGACGCGCCCGGACGCGCCGCCACGTCGGACGCGGCCCAACAATACCCCACATATATCCGAAAATTCCCCACCCCGGTAGGAACCCTAGCTCTCACTCTCCTCCGATCCCCTTTCCACTCAACTCTTCTCCGACCACATCTTGCCAATGGCGGGCTCCGGCAGCGAATCCGCCACCGAGCTGTACTGGCATGCGTTCGCGGAGGCGGAGGAGGAGGAGATTGGGAGCTGCGTCGGGCCGGATGCCGCCGCGCCGTCTTCGGCGGCTCTGTTCAACGCCGCTGGCAGTTCCGCCGCCGCCCCATCCGACGAAGCAATGGAGGTGCTTCCGCAGGTTTGCCTCCCAATCTCCTCCTTCGCTTCCGGTTGGAATGCCCACATTATAGGAATGAGTAGGATGATTAGGAATTTGATGCCCGATGCACTCCGTAGTACTCCGTCGGCGACGATAGGTTGATGTGCAATGCGTGGTTGTCCACCCCGTCGGATCCTCTGACCGGAAGACACCACCGTGGTACGTTCTGGGAGCGGATCGGTCAAGTGTTCAATGCAAACTCGGAAGTGTTCCGCAATGAGGGCTCCATCCGCCATAGATGGGGCACCATAGTGGCGGAAATCAACAAGTTCTCCGGATGCTTTGCTCAAATGGGTTCCGTAAGTTCTATTGTTAATTTTTTACAATGTTGGATCCATTAGCACCGATTCATGGAGTGTCTATTTTATTTTTATAGATAGACGAATCCGTCATGCTGTACAACGCACTTGGGGGAAGCCGGAGACGACGGAGTGGAAGTTCGGCCATTGTTGGGACATGTTAAAGGATAGCCCTTTCGTGGACTACACGCCGAATGAGGAGAGGAAGGACATGATCCGCCGAGTGGAGACCCAAGCTCGACAGGCACGCCGTTGCCTTCGCCGTCGCCAAAGGCGTGAAGCTGAACGTGCGGCGGCCGCCGCCCGGGGACCTGTTTGAGCGCGCCTCCGATTTGATTTATGAATGTTTGAACTATATTTGTGAATGTTTGAACCATATGATGTTTGAACTATGTTGATCATTTGATCATTTGATCTACGTGCATGTCCAATATGGGTTTGGGGGAGATTTTTTGAGGGTTATGGTTGTAGGACACCGTTTTTTGGGCTGTCCGGTCACCGTGCCCGGACGCGTCCGGTCACAGTTTGGGGGCCGGATTTGGGGCCTCCGCTTGGAGATGCTCTAAGCTCGCCTTTCTTTCTTCCATGCCGCCTACGTGTACGACATGCTCAAGAGTCAAGTAGTACCACTGGCGCCGATCGAGCCCGGGCTAACTATATATAATCGACAACTTGGACGGTAGCGATCGGGCATATACACATGCTACGCTAGTACAATAGTTAATCCATGCAACACCTACAGAGATCGATCGAGTCACTAACACCTGTCAAATGAGATTTTTTTCCCGAGAGAACCCACGCGCTTTATTCATCAACTAGGTAATATGCCCGTGCGTTGCAACGGGTGAAAACAAATCAGTGTTGTTGAGGCTTACAAAGTAAGTTCTTGCTAGTACAAACGCAACATGTCGTCGGTGCAACACACCTTGTACTATAGTATAGAATGTACATTTAGTATAGATTTGTGGTATGTCAAAAGATTAAATGAGAGTTTTAACTCAATAACCTACAGTGTAGCTTGCAAAGAGCTTCCATGAGAAATTTCTTCAAGTGTGTATTGTAAATACTTGACAAACTGGTTGTGTAAACACTGTACTTAGCTCAAGTCATGAATATGCTCGTGCAAGTTGTAAATGACAACTACTCATGGTATCAAATAAATGGTTAGAGATATCCAACATCGTTACTCTTTTTCACATAATTGTTCATGTGTCTGGTTACACAATGCCTAGTCGTGAGATACACATGCTTTACAGGGGTGAGGTGAAAATGCAACCAAAGTGACTCATCAATGACCATGCCTTTTGTAATCGGGAATTAACCACAATACTACATACATGTCATTATTTTCACCGTCTACACATCTGTCTGTAACACACAGTCAGGCGATGGTGTTAGGAACATCCTAGTCCTGGCTTCAGGCATCATATAGATTCATAGGAAGAACACCCAATGTGATAGGCAGCCTGACCCACACCAACTTTTGATGTTTGGTGATGGGGGCGTTGGACCAGGGGTAGATCTGCAAGTAAAATAATGTAATGTTACTTATCTGTAGAACGGAAATGTTGATGATAATATGATGCAACCAAAGTCCAAAATCAATTCCAGAAATTGACAGAGAAAACATCCAATATTCTGAGCAGCCAAGTTTGAAATGTGTGCAACAAGATGAAATTAGTTCAGAGTATAACGCATAGCCAGATACATCTTCTTTCCCACCCTGTGCAGCACACGACAATAGTCTTCGCCACATCCTCATATTGCCCACCCTGTGCCATTCATATCTTTTACATTGTCAAACCTGATGAGCACTGTAATCATTAGGAGCAATGATTCTCTGTGCAACAGTCAGGATGTAGACTACTCCATTAGGAAAATGAAGATAACGTTTTTTTACTGTAAATAGGAAGGCAAGCTGAATAGTACTATACCTTTGCAGCTTCAATGCTTATATCAGCGATACCACGGCAGAAAGAATTAATCAGAAGTTGCATTTGCAGAAATGGGGGCAGTAATTTAATATTGAACTACCGAAGTCTTGTAACAGTAATGACATGCCTGTATCAAGTTATAGCACCCTTCTTTTCAATGTCTCCATATTACAAGTGGTGAGAAGGAAGTTGAAAAATCCTAAAAAAGGAAGACTTCAGATCAGGTAACAGATAAAAAACAACAAGTTACACTAAAGATGTTCTATGTTATCTCATTTCACATCTGAACTGTAATACACCGGCAGAAATCAAGAAAACGGAAAAGGATCAGCATTTAAGGAGATGAGCACATTCCACCAAACCAGTATCAGTATCATGTACCTCATGTGCTTGAAATGACCATGTGCTTGGTGATGCCACAGTGACCTGACCCCATGTGTGCTTGGTTAAATAATCCTACAGTTGAAGAACGCTAATCAAGACCTCACCCCATGTGGGCTTTTCTCAAAATAAATGGAAAATTGAGTGGCAACACAATTAACAATATAAAAATGAACTTCCAATATTTTAATCTTTATAGGTGTATCACACCATATAACATGTAGAACGTAGTCCCTCAACTATAACTGAAAAATGATCACTAAGAAGTTGATCCAAGTTTAGAACAATACAGGCATGCACATAGAACCTTGGTGGAACTTGGGAAGATGTAAGCCCAAACCATGATATACGCCCATGAAATAGGCAAGCATATTCAGATCACAAGGATCGTTCTCTTGGTCTCACAGGAACAGCGGTGCATGCAAGTACGCTCAGGTCCATGAACCTGATGGCGGCAGCCGGGCAGATCAGCTATATGCTCAGCAGTCAGTGCAGACACGGCCGGATAACGTTCAGCATGCAAAATCAGGGACATATTAGCGTGTTTGCAGGTACTTACTGTTACGCAGCAGCAAATACTTGTAAGGAATAATCCGTTCTACAAATATTACTGTCAAATTGTAATGTGTCCTAGGCTCCTAGCAGGTAGCAAGATAATACAGCTTCATTTCAATCTTTCGAATGCTTAATGCTGATCTTTCGTAGGCCCCTTTGTAATGCTTCCGCGACCTGCCAAACACCGACCTCATCAAAATATTTGACCTGTTGTTGGAGTACCCAAGACAATAATATAATTTGACCTCATCATCATTATTAAACCACAACAATGAAGTTTCGTGCAAGCCATACAAGCGTTAAAGGATGGCCCAGACAATGAATAGAATGGATTGGCATAAGAAAACAAAGAGTGGTAATCGCGTAATGTCTAGATGGCATTCAAGTAGTAGCTATTAGAACGCAAGTCAAAATCATATCTGAACGACACATAGCTCTAGAAGTCATACTTATCTCTATAAAACTAACACAATAATTGAAGTTCAGATTGCACTACCTTTTACTCGGTCTGCTATGCGATCACCATGCCTCAATTAATTTGTGTTACCAAGATTAGTCTGTTAAGGTATTCAAGTAAATGCAGCACATAACATGCAATGCTCAATCTCCAAACTTAGAGGTTAGCCTATTTTATAATGGGAACAACATTCACTACAAAATACATAACCACTTAAACTGAGTGTATACTGGCAACCATCAGAACACAAACTAAGGGATGAAATCAACATGAGCACCTTGACAATTCATCACCCGATACTAACTTGTTGAGTATGCATTGACTGGTTAGACTGGACATAAACAACAATGGCACAGCGTCCTTGCACTGTGGAAGAACAGAACCTATACGCAAGTGCAAACCTGTACGGTAATACATCTAAGACTATCCCTATATGCAAGCGCAAACCTGCAGTATACAATACAAAAAACTCTATGATCAGCATACACGTGACAACATTACGAGCCTGTCTCCAAAATGGCTCTCCAAAATTTCCTTCACATACTGACCACGCGAGTTCTTGCTTGACCTCAATCTGTTCGACAATTTCTCAGCGGGCACGTTCTTGACAATTTCCTTGACAGACTGCACATTCATTCTCATCAGCGTACTGGCTCATAAGACAAAATCACAAAAATCTTATTAACAAGATGAATGCAAGTGAGGTCGCACAGATTGCAACCAACCTGAACATGATGAACCTCTCTTGGGTTCTCGGGAAAGTCGAGCAAGATGTCGTTCTCCGCTGCGATCTCCTTGGCCAGCGTCCTCTGCTGCTCCGGGCTCGCCCTTTCCCTAGATAACTTCCGCACTAACTCAATCTGGCAAGAGAAAAGAGGATAATCAAGCGAGCGCACGGTGGGGCGATGACGGTGTGAATTTGAAGGCGCGCTGTGGACGGGGCAAGGAACATGTCCATCAAGTTTCAGATACCAGCGATAGTAACTCTACCACAATATACGAATCAGAACGCAAGCTGCAATGGGAGAAGAAAATCAACAAACCGCCCGATCTGAACCATGTACAAGAGGTTGTTACCTTCAGGAGGGCAGCGGTGTTCGCTCGGGTGAGGATGGAGAAGCAGTGGTCGGAGAGAACCAGGGAAGGGTCGCGGAGGAGGACATCACGGGTGTGGCCGGCGGCTCCGATCACCGCCAGTGAGGAGGGCAGCAGCTGCACGGAAGAGAAGGTCGAAGGTGAGGTCGGCGTCCGGGATCCGGCGTTCGATTGGCTGGGGCTGGCGCGGGTGGATCCGCTGCGGTGTGGCGGCCGGCGGGTGGATCCGCTGCGATTTGAGATGACGAGAGAACGGGGCCTGGCCGCTGGGAGATCCCTCGGTGGAGCGCGGGTTGATTCCAGAAAAGGATAAGGGTGAAAATGAAATTTGTGCGAGCGACGAAGGAGAGGACGATGTAGATGGATTGCGGATTGATTTACAACTTTCTAAGGGACTATAATGTAAACTTACCGCGACGTACGAAGTCCGGCAGACAGGACACTGCTTTCTTTTATATTCATCAATAGTAATCAGGATGTCATTACAAATTAATTGCTTCTCGGACGCGGTCCGGAGCAACAGAACGCCACACACTTTCTGACAAGCTATAACCCACGTCTAGCATGAACCACGAACCAAAATGATGATCACGACAAATAGTCCGAGGCGCTGATGATTTTGGGCCACCCTTCCTCCTGGGCAAATCAAGGACATGCCGCATAAATCACTTTCTTCTCGATCTAGGCATGCAGCTCACTAGTAGGAAAACCCTATCTGTGGCGCACCCAAAAAAAATTCTGTGGCGCATGGTGGGTGCGTCACAGAAGTCACGCCACAAAAATTGAAATTTTGTGGCGCACGGCCCGTGCGCCACAGAAAGCTAACAATTTTGTGGCGCACCCCACAAGCATGCGCCACAGAAAGTCCTTTTCATATTTAAAAAAAAAAGCTGCCCACCGCAGCCACGTCGCCGTCGGGTGGAGCGGCGTGCAGACCACCGCGGTGGGGACGACGAGCGACTCCGCGGCGGAGGGCGTCGGCGGCCATGGAGCGCGTGCTGAAGCTGCTAGAGCGCGGCCCGTTCCTGGAGGAGGAGCGCGAGCGGAGGTCTGCAGGGGTGGGGCGGGGTCATGGGGAGGAGCATGAGAAGGTGTGGAGGAGGATAGGGGATGGGCATCTGCTGCTCGAGGTCAAGCGCCGTCCCGAGATGCAGTGGCTCCCCGTCGGTCCTCTGTACGGCGGCGAGCGGTGGTCCTCAGTGGCTCCCCGTCGGTCCTCTGTACGACCTGCGGCGAGATGAAGCTTGGCGGCCGGGAGAGGAGGACGGCGCCACGGCGGGGCTCGAGGAAGGATGCGCGTCGGGGAGGGCGTGCTTGCCGGCGCAGGTCGTGGAGGAGCTGGAGGTGAGAGAGGGAGCGCCGGAGCAGTCCCAACCCTGCTCGTTGGCCATGGCGGCGAACGGCAGTCGAGCTCCTGCTCGTTGGCCATGGCGGCGCCCGGGGCTCGGATGGCCGGAGGTGGCTTCCTCGGCCGTCCCAGTGTGCGGAGCCGAGCAGCTCAGGCCACGACGCGCTGGCGCCGACAAAGGCGCTGGACAGGAGGACGCCTTGGCTCGCGTCCATGTGTGCGTGCCGGCGGCAGTGAGAAGAAGATTAGGTAGAAGCAATGTGTTTGCTCAGGACCTGGGATGCGGTGAGAGTAAAGGAAATGCTGCTTTGTCTGCTAGTAGCCTAGTACACGTGAAGAGCGAGTGGCCGGGATGAGAAGGACGTGGTAGGTGCGTGTGGGTTTGACCGGTGGAGAGAGAAACTGGATCTGGCCGGGGATGTGGATTTGAAAATATGTATTCTGTGGCGCATGTTGGTTAGATGCGTCACAAAAAGTAATATATCTGTGGCGCATCTGGCACATGCGTCACAGAAATATGATTTTCGTGGCGCATCTGACCACATGCGCCACAGAAAGTCAAATTTCTGTAATTTCCGTGGCGCATGCAAAACAATGCGCCACAGAAATTATTTCTGTGACGCATGACTATTTCGTGCGCCACAAAAAGGTGATCCACAGAAATTTCTGTGGCGCGTGACTATTTCGTGCGCCACAAAAAGGTGATCCACAGAAAGCCAGTTTCCTAATAGTGGCTGCTAGTAACAGTTAGCCAATTACGATAAGAAAATGCTAATGTGTGCATGGAATCATGTCGACGACGTGTTTGCATGCTTGTCTCGCAAGGAAAGCCAGCTGCATTACTGACCCGGCACGTACACTCCTGATTCTCCTCCAGGTCAACCATCTCGCCACTAGCCTGGCCGGCCAGCCATGGAGCTATAAGACCACACCACCCCGGCAAGCCATAGCACCATCGATCGATCACACGACAGACATCAGCCAAGGAGAAACACACCGATCGATCGATCGAGCATGCCAGCCGGCCAGCTAGCTCCTTGATAAGCTAGCGACAATGGCGCTCGGGTCGGACCTGCTGGTGCTGGTGGCCCTGTGCGTGGTGCTGGCGGCGGCGTCGTCGGCGACGGCGCAGACGACGACGACGACGACGCCGGGCGGGATGTCGGTGCTGGTGACCGGCGCACAGCGCAACAGCAAGTTCACGTGCCAGGACGACGGCAAGACCAAGAAGGGCAAGAAGAAGCCCAAGCCCAAGCCCTGCAGCGCAACCTGCACCGACCGATGCCCCACCAGGTGCCTCGTCCTCTGCCCCGGCTGCAAGACCTTCTGCCGTACGTATACACTCCATCCTCCTTTGTTTGGATAATATAGCTAGTTTTTTT
The DNA here is from genome assembly GCA_947311845.1 of Poa pratensis. Classification (NCBI taxonomy): domain Eukaryota; kingdom Viridiplantae; phylum Streptophyta; class Magnoliopsida; order Poales; family Poaceae; genus Poa; species Poa pratensis. Next base: position 36,101,052 of record CAMZMU010000113.1, read on the forward strand.
AGATGATATAGCTAGCTTTTAGAAAACGTACAAACGTAGTGTTTCAGATTCTAACAAACGAAAACTTTGTTTGGATAATCTAGCCAATTTCCGGAGAAGCAAAACTTGATTTTCGTAGGACGAAAAAAAGTTTGTACGCAACCTATTACTCCATCCGTTCGGATTTAGATGACTCATAGAAACGGATGCATCTAGACATGTTTTAGTGTTAGATGCATCCATTTCAACCCATACGTGAGTCATCTAAATCCGAACGGAGGGAGTAGATGTTTTCCATAAATTAGTTCAGTGTGTCCTTCTCGTCGTAGTTTCTTAGAATTTTCTCTATAAGAACAAACTAACTAAACTAGTTTTACTAAAAAAAATCCCCTTAACCTTGTTTACCAAAGATTAACTCTAAATTATCCGAATCCAAACTACCCTTACTACATACATCTCGTACATGTTTATATATATGAAAATGGATATTCGACACACCCATGCTTTCACGGAACCGCGTCGCAATTTTTTATCAAGTCAAACGCAAGAAAATGCAAACCATATATAAACTTTGGCTATGAGACGCAAAATATATATCATGCATTCTTTTGTATTTTACCTAGTTGTGACTCATATATTATGTTTCTTATGCCGATTGTGAGTTAACATGAAGTAACTACTTATATAGAAAACATAGGTTCTGAATATAACCACGTAAGAATTCTTTTATGCGCAAATCAGCTTATCTGGTGTGCAATAACATGTATATAATATATAGGCACCTAATATATAACAACTTGTATGTTTATATGTATATATGTGTAGTGTGTGCTTCTACCCTGGAGTGTCGTGCGGTGACCCGCGCTTCACGGGAGGCGACGGCAACAACTTCTACTTCCACGGAAAGAAGGACCAGGAATTCTGCATCGTTGCCGACTCCGACCTCCACATCAACGCACACTTCATCAGTAACCACAACCCAGATACGAACCGTGATTTCACCTGGATCCAGGCTATCGGTTTACTCTTCGCAGACCACCACTTCAGCCTGGGCGCTGTTGATACGTCTCCAACGTATCCATAATTTATGTTGTTCCATGCCTATATTATATCAATTGCTACATGTTTTATATACACTTCATATCACTTTTATGCATTTTCTGGGACTAACCTATTAACAAGATGCCGAAGTGCCAGTTCCCTGTTTTCTGCTGTTTTTGGTTCCAGAAAAGTACTTCTGCGAATATTCTCGGAATTGCACGAAACAAAAGGCCACGCCCTATTTTTCTGACACGTACACGAAGTCCGAAGGAGAGACGAAGAGGAGCAGGAGGCAGCCAAACCACATGGCGGCGCGGCAGGGAGTGGGCCCGCGCCAGCCTATGGGTTGGGCCCCTCGGGGCTCCACCGACGTTGCCCCTTCGCCTATTTATTCCCCCCGAGGTATAAACCCTAAAGAACCAAGTCATATTTCCAGAAGAGTTCCGCAGCGCCGCCGCCATCGACGACAAGTTTCGGGGGACAGAAGTCTCTGTTCCGGCACGCTGCCGGGACGGGGAATTGCCCCCGGAGCCATCTCCATCAACTCCATCGCCATCTTCATCGCCGCTGCTGACTCCCATGATGAGGAGGGAGTAGTTCTCCCCCGAGGCTGAGGGCTCTACCGGTAGCTATGTGGTTTATCTCTCTCTCCCATGATGTGATCTTTATGTGATCATGAGCTTTGTAATCTAGTTGAACAAGTAGATGTTACTCTTTATCTATTATGCCACTCTAGAGGTTACTTTAATATGAACTCCGGATTCACTCTCCACGGTGTGAAGGTGACAGTGTGCACATCGTGTGTGATTCCTTTATGACATTGTCGGTGTTTGTTTACTCAGACTTTGAGGTGTGCTTTTGCAGCCCTACGCAATGAATGGTGTTCATTATCCAACAAGAGAGTGTTTGAGAGTAGCATTTATTTATTCAATTATGAGATCATTGTTGAGAGATACCACTAGTGAAAGTATGATCCCTAGGCCTTGTTTCTAAGCATTGAAACACCGTTTACAACAAGTTCTGCTACATGTTTGCTTGCTGCCATTTTTATTTCAGATTGCAATTACTACTTATAATCATCCATATTACTTGTATTTCACTATCTCTTCGCCGAACTAGTGCACCTATACATCTGACAAGTGTATTGGTGTGTTGGGGACACAAGAGACTTCTTGTATCTTAATTGCAGGGTTGCTTGAGAGGGATATCTTTGACCTCTACCTCCTGAGTTCGATAAACCTTGGGTGATTCACTTAAGGGAAACTTGCTGCTGTTCTACAAACCTCTGCTCTTGGAGGCCCAACACTGTCTACAAGAATAGAAGCGTGCGTAGACATCAAGCTATTTTCTGGCGCCGTTGCCGGGGAGGTAAGTGTTGGAAGGTATCTCCTTTAGATTCTGCAATTATTTCTTTTTGTTTCTTGTTTTTATTTTCACTAGTTAGGCTTAATGGAAAACAACAAAAAAATTAGAGATTTTATGAACTTTATATGAATTAGGACATGATGCTTTTGAAGAGAAAATTAAAAAACCTATGGAGGCTTGTTTGCATAATAGTGGTAGTAATGTTATTAGTATAAATTCTTTGGACACCATTATTGCTAAGGCTGTGGAAAAGCCTAAGCTTGGGGAAGCTAGTTTATATGAAAATAATCTTTTTTGCTCCTCAGCTATGGAGGAATTATTTTGCCTTGATAATGCTTTGTCTCCAATATGTGATAATTCTAATGATGTTTGTGATATTCCAAATCCACCTGTTGAAAGTATTTCTTTTAAAATACCTATGAAAATTGTTGAAAGGGTTATGAATGATCAGTATGCAGGGGATGGATCAATCCATCCAAGTGCTCACTTGTCGAAACTTACAGAACTTTGTGAGTTATTTAAGGTTGCAGGTTTATCAAGAGAAAATGTCATGAGGAAACTATTTCCATTGTCACTTAAGGACAAAGCAAAGGAATGGTATAGGTTGCTGGATGAACAACCTTCGAATTGGAAACAGCTTGAATCTCTCTTTTACTCTAAATTTTATCCTCTTCATGAAGTGCATCTAGATAGGAATTACATTTATAATTTTTACCCTCATGATGGAGAAAGCATTGCTCAAGCTTGGGGAAGGCTCAAAACATTAATACTCAAATGTCCTAACCATGAGCTTTCTGAGGAAATAATTGTTACTAATTTTTATGCAAGGCTTTCAGGTCATTACAAGGATTATGTAGATGCATGTTCACATGGTTCTTTCACAAGCAAGAAGGTTGAAGCTAGATGGGATCTTCTTGAAAGAATTCAAAACAATGCTGAGGATTGGGAGAATGACAAAGGTAAAGAATCAGGTATAAACTATGAATATGATTGCATTAAGTCTTTCGTTGAAACTGCTAGTTTTCAAGAGCTTAGTGCTAAATATGGTCTTGATTCTCAAATTATTGTTGATTGTTTTAGAACCTTTGCTTCTCATATTAATGTTCCTAAAGAAAATTGGGACGTGTATCATGAACCTTTCAAAGACACTTGCATGGAAAATGAAATTGTTGTTAATGATTGCAATAAACATGCTCAAACTTCTGAAAATACTATTTCTTATAAGCATGTTAATTTTTGTGGAATGCATAGACCTTGTGGAATTAATCAAATCGAAGATGAATATTGTATCTATCATAGGAATGAAAAAACTAGAACATGGTACAAGGCTCTAAGAGATCTTGGTGAAAAAGTTTGTGACCTCCATCCTTTTATTTGTGAACTTTGCTATGAAGTGGGTCATTTTAATTTTCAATGTTCAGGTCATGATAATAGCCTTTCGAATCCAATTACTGCAAATTTGTATTGTGATAACATGATCACTCCTAATCAACATGATGAACTTACATTATTTTTGGGGTGTGAAGAGTTATCAAGAAAAACTTCCTTGTTAGATATGAGTGATCTTGATATGAATAGTGTGTTGCATGGATGTTATCTCTATTGTGTTAATAATTGCCATGCTAACACCTACATACAAAATATTATAAAGGATGAGACTTTACCAAAGTATGACAGGACTAATATGTGTTTTGTTCTCATTAATGAAAGAGAGGAGTCCCCCCAAGTTTCTTCCATTGTCTCTAATACTAAACCAGGTTATGTGGAGGAGCTTCCTTTCAAACCTCTCCCTCCTAAAGATAAAAAGAAGAGGGGAAAGAAGAAAGAAGAAGAGGAGTAAAAGGAGAGAGGAAACGGTATCTTCTCCCAAACTTGTTGCTCCTGTTACAATTGATACTTATAATTCTGAATTCGATGATTCTGAACTTGATGATGAACCTATGCCTGTTACTTATATTAGTGATCATGATTGGGAAAATGAAACTACTTTTGATATTGAAAATCTTTGGGGTACCAATTCTGAAAATGATGATATTAATGATTGCCATACTATTAGTACTATCCATGTTTCTTCCAATGATGATATGAAAAGCTCTAAGCTTGGGGATGAGGTGTTTGAAAATCCTTTTGCTATTGCTGATTATATGCTTGATACATCTCCTTCTATTAAAAATAATGATATGTTTACGAATGAACACAGTTTGGAAGATGACTATTCTATTGCTTATGATGATACTATGCCTCCAGTCTTTGATAATTATTATAAAGAATACTATGACATAGGTTATAATTACAGTCATCCTCATGAAACTTGTCATAGTTATGGAAGATTACCCAAAACCATCCCTTTAATATACAACTTGTCTATCATGTTCGAGTTCTTTATGATGATCCTGCCCCCATTGTTATTAATGAGAAGAACTTTTCTTATGTGGAAAATGAAGATACTTTTGTGCATATGGATCATGGTAAGAATGTTTCATGTGATGATTATATTGTGGATTTTATCAATGATGCTACTGAAAGTTTTTATGAGAGAGGGAGGCATGGATTCATATATCTCAATAATATCAAGTCTCCTCTCTTTTTGTTGAAATTTTTGAAGTTGCACTTGTTTTGTCTTTCTATGCTAGTAGCTTCATGCATCAATAATTTGTTTTCTTACAAGATTTTTTGCATAGGAAGTGGGTTAGACTTAAATGTGTTTGGTATTTGCTTTTGATGCTCTCTTATATTCAACTCTTATACATATGAGAGCATATCAAAATTTCATGCCTAGCTAAAAGGCTTTAAAGAAAAGCGCTTATGGGAGACAACCCATTGTTTTTATTTCTGTTATTTTTCTTTTTTTGAGTCAAGGAGCTTGTTACTTCTGTAGCAACTCCTTTGTATCTTTATTTTATCGCATTGTTGTGCCAAGTAAAGTTCTATATTGAAAGTTGATGCAAGATTTGGATTTCTGCGCAGTGACAGATTTTTAGCTGTCACGATTTGAGCTTTTCTCCTGTAGAAAATTCAAAAATTCTGAAAAAATCACGCATATTCCTGAGATATGTACGCAACTTTCATTATTTTGGCCAGATCCATCTGAGCAACTTAAGTGCCTCGAAAAAATTCGTCATTCCAGACTGTTCTGTTTTTGACAGATTCTGCCTTTTGTTTTGCATTCGCTCTTTTACTGTGTTTGTGTGGATTTCTTTGCTCCACAAAGCATTGGTGGCTGTAGCTAATGTCCAGAAGCTTTGGGATTGATTGTATCATTACAGAATATGAGAATTTTTGATTATGCACTAACCCTCTAATGAGAACTGTCTTGAGTTTGGTGTGAAGGAAGTTTTCAAGGATCAAGCGAGAAGGGTGATATTATGTGATCAAGAAGAGTGAAAAGCCTAAGCTTGGGGATGCCCCCGTGGTTCATCCCAACCATATTCAAGAAGACTCAAGCGTCTAAGCTTGGGGATGCCCAAGGCATCCCCTTCTTCATCAACAACTTATCAGGTCATCTCTAGTGAAACTATATTTTAATTCTTTCACATCTTATGCTTTACTTGGAGCGTCTGTGTGCTTTTATTTTTGTTTGTTTGTTTGTTTGAATAAATTCGGATCCTAGCAATCCTTGTGTGGAGAGAGACACGCTCCGCTTTTTCATGTGAATACTCATGTTCTTCACTTATATTTGTTGAGTATTCTTAACTAGCTACTGCAGTGCTTTTAGCTCCTGTTTTTCATGCATCTCTTCGAGCTGTTAGCACTTGTTTATAAATACTCTCTTGCTGCATTATATTATCATTTGGAGAGTTTATGTTTAAATAAATTGATTGGTGTTTGTTTGGAAGAAAGAAAATGCTACATGTGGTAGTTGGTATTGGAAAAGACATATGCATTCTTGTAGATCATTGTCTTGTTTCGATTTGACACTTTGCAATTGTTTTGAGCTCTCAAGTAGATCATGTTTAAGCTCTTGCATCATGTAGTTAAAGCCTAGTAGTGGAGAACTACCGTAGAGCTTGTTGAGACTTGGGATGCATATTTGTTTCTCTAAGGTCTAGATATTTTCTGGTAAAATGTTTGAGCAACAAGGAAGACAGTGTAGAGTCTTATAATACTTGCAATATGTTTTTATTGATTTTGCTGTACCGGTTTATACTTGTGTTTGCTTCAAACAACCTTGCTAGCCTAAACTCTGTACTGAGAGGGAATGCTTCTCGTGCATCCAAACCTTGAGCCAAAACCCATGCCATTTGTGTCCACCATACCTACCTACTATGTGGTATTTCCTGCCATTCCAAGTAAATACTTCATGTGCTACCTTTAAACTATTCAAAACTTTATTACTCCTTATTTGTGTCAATGTTTTATAGCTCATGAGGAAGTATGTGGTGTTTTATCTTTCAATCTTGTCATTTACTTCTGACAGACTTTCACCAATGGACTAGTGGCATATACATCCGCTTATCCAATAATTTGCAAAAAGAGCTGGCAACGGGGTGCCCAGCCCCAATTAATTACAACTTTCATTAATAATTCTCTTCACATGTTTTGCCCTGATTTATCAGTAAGCAACTTAATTGCAAATAGACACTCCTCCATGGTATGTGATGTTGGAAGGCACCCGAGGATTCGGTTAGCCATGGCTTGTGTAAGCAAAGGTTGGGAGGAGTGTCAACTATAAAAAACTAAAATACATGTGTAAACAAAAGAGAAGAGGGATGATCTACCTTGCTGGTAGAGATAACGTCCTTCATGGGAGCCGCTCTTGAAAGTCTGGTTGACAAGGGGGTTAGAGTGCCCACTACCATTCGTTGACAACAACAAACACCTCTCAAATACTTATTTTGTGCTCTCTATATGCTTTCGAAAACTTAAAAAGCTCTAGCACATGATTTAATCCCTGCTTCCCTCTGCGAAGGGCCTATCTTTTACTTTATGTTGAGTCAGTTTACCTACTCCTTTCTATCTTAGAAGCAAACACTAGTGTCAACTTTGTGTGCATTGATTCTTACATGTTTACTTATTGCACTTTATATTGCTTTGTGTTGACAACTATCCATGAGATATACATGTTACAAGTTGAAAGCAATTGCTGAAACTTTATCATCCTTTGTGTTGCTTCAATGCCTTTTACTTTGAATCTATTGCTTTATGAGTTACCTCTTATGCAAAACTTTTTGATGCTTGTCTTGAAAGTACTATTCATGAAAAGTTTTTGCTTATATGATTCATTGTTTACTCTTTATCTTGAAAGTTGATGCTTGTCTTGAAAGTTGATGCTTGATACGTCTCCAACGTATCCATAATTTCTGTTGTTCCATGCCTATATTATACCAATTGCTACATGTTTTATATACACTTCATATCATTTTATGCATTTTCTGGGACTAACCTATTAACAAATGCCGAAGTGCCAGTTCCCTGTTTTCTGCTGTTTTTGGTTCCAGAAAAGTACTTCTGCGAATATTCTCGGAATTGCACGAAACAAAAGGCCACGTCCCTATTTTTTCTGACACGTACACGAAGTCCGAAGGAGAGACGAAGAGGAGCCAGGAGGCAGCCAAACCACATGGCGGCACGGCAGGGAGTGGGCCCGCGCCAGCCTATGGGTTGGGCCCCTCGGGGCTCCACCGACGTTGCCCCTTCGCCTATTTATTCCCCCGAGGCATAAACCCTAAAGAACCAAGTCATATTTCCAGAAGAGTTCCGCAGCGCCGCCGCCATCGACGACAAGTTTCGGGGGACAGAAGTCCTGTTCCGGCACGCTGCCGGGACGGGGAATTGCCCCGGAGCCATCTCCATCAACTCCATCGCCATCTTCATCGCCGCTGCTGACTCCCATGATGAGGAGGGAGTAGTTCTCCCCCGAGGCTGAGGGCTCTACCGGTAGCTATGTGGTTTATCTCTCTCTCCCATGATGTGATCTTTATGTGATCATGAGCTTTGTAATCTAGTTGAACAAGTAGATGTTACTCTTTATCTATTATGCCACTCTAGAGGTTATTTTAATATGAACTCCGGATTCACTCTCCACGGTGTGAAGGTGACAGTGTGCACATCGTGTGTGATTCTTTTATGATGTTGTCTGTGTTTGTTTACTCAGACTTTGAGGTGTGCTTTTACAGCCCTACGCAATGAATGGTGTTCATTATCCAACAAAAGAGTGTTTGAGAGTAGCATTTATTTATTCAATTATGAGATCATTGTTGAGAGATACCACTAGTGAAAGTATGATCCCTAGGCCTTGTTTCTAAGCATTGAAACACCGTTTACAACAAGTTCTGCTACATGTTTGCTTGCTGCCATTTTTATTTCAGATTGCAATTACTACTCATAATCATCATATTACTTGTATTTCACTATCTCTTCGCCGAACTAGTGCACCTATACATCTGACAAGTGTATTAGGTGTGTTGGGGACACAAGAAACTTCTTGTATCTTAATTGCAGGGTTGCTTGAGAGGGATATCTTTGACCTCTACCTCCCTGAGTTCGATAAACTTTTGGTGATTCACTTAAGGGAAACTTGCTGCTGTTCTACAAACATCTGCTCTTGGAGGCCCAACACTGTCTACAAGAATAGAAGCGTGCGTAGACATCAGCTGTCCACTCCGCTAAGTGGAACCCCAACGTCGACCATCTTGACATCACCTTTGACGACGAGCGCATCAACCTGCCTCTCGCCGTCGGCGCACGCTGGTCCCCGGCCTCCGCCCCCGCGCTATCCACCACTCGCACATAGCCACCAATGATGTGGTCGTCGAGCTGAAAGGGGTGTTCCGCCTCGTGGCCAGCGCTGTGCCCATCACCGCCCAGGAGTCCAGCGTCCACAGCTACGGAGTCAATGCTGATGATTGTCTCGCGCACCTCGACCTTGGTTTCAAGTTTCAATCGCTCTCCGACGATGTCCACGGCGTGCTCGGTCAGACCTATCGCTCCGACTACGTAAGCAAGCTCAATGTCGCCACCAAGATGCCCGTAATGGGCGGTGCCGCCGATTACGGCTCCTCGGGCCTGTTCGCAACCGACTGCGCCGTCGCCAGGTTTGGCCGCAGCGGGGCGGGAGCCGGTGCTACCGTCGATGGCATTGCCATGGTCACAGACGCCAAGTACGTCTAGACCAAGTCAGCTACATCTGGATCGACCTATCTGATTTACTAAGTAAAGTGTCTCGTGATGGATTAATAATCCTGAATATTTGTTTGTTGGTATATATGTAAGGGGATAATTATTATTTTGGTGATATTTAATCAAAATATGTGAAATGAGGAATAATTACAGAGTCTATGATTCGGGACGTGTGATTCAATTGTTTGAGAACTAGGGCAATTCCAGTGAGATGATGAGCTGTATCTACCACCTATGGAGTAAAGTGATGTGGTAGCTTAATTTGGCAAAGAGAGAGTGGTGACGTATCCTAATCCCTTACACTATTTAAAGTAGAGCTTCAGTGATGATGAAGGCATGTCACTACGGGAAACAGCCAAGACGCCGACGGCCCCCTGCCGTCGGGGAAAGGCTGAAAACCGTCGGCCTACCCCTACGCCGGCGTATACCCCTGTCGGCGTAGCCTAGCTGCCGTCGGCGTAGAAAAGCCGTCGGCCTATGAATTGGCAGAATTTTGTTTAAATTGTTTTTTTCAAAAAAAAAATATAATTTTTTTCCCAATTTTTTTTGAATTGTTTAACCACTTAATCGCACTAGAGACACATTTATCTCTAAGCATTCTTAATTCTAGTCTTAATTACTCGCTTCTACTAACACTTTCCCACAGGTCACTCATTCTCAGACTACTCCATCCCCAGCACGCTTAACTTCTTAGTTCTTTCCCTATGAGCTACCTAGAAACAACAGATACTTTACTGACAATAATATCCTATCAATCCTATTAACCCATGAACTATAATGTCACACACCTTTATTTTATGAATCCAAATAATTATTTAAATAAAAAGAAATGAATCATTAATAATAATCTTGAATTAAAATATTCTTGAATTCAAATAATAATTAACTTATTTGCCTTTTTCCATTTAATATTGAATAATTCATATCTACAAATCCGTAAATCAAAATTTGACAAATAATATGTCTAAATCGATTAGAAAAATGAGAGAAATCCAAATATGACATCCATATCATCCATAACCCAACTCTTGACAAGTTTCCCTCCTTGTTTAATCGGAGACTATCACGCTATAAGTGCATGTAAACTCCCTAGAGAGAAGTGGATGCCGGTGAAGCAGGTCACACCCCGGAGTGCAATCTTTGTCATCCAAAATCCATAACACAGTTTTACACACATGGTATGGCACCCACTAACTTGTGGTGTGAACCCGACGCTCCGGAGCTCCACTCCGGTGAAAACCTAGCCCCACTAGAGAAAAACCAGACTTATACGACTAAAGCCGGTACCGACGTCAAAATAGGGTAGCAAAGTGTAACTAGTTGCTTAGTTGTGTTAGGCTAGGCCCTAGGAAGTCACAAGACAAAGGTATAACCTAACTCTTGACAAGATTTCCTCATATTTGTCTGATCTGGGACTTTCAGGATATAGTCATGAAACTCCCAAGAGAGAAGTGGATGCCGGTGAAGCAGGTCACACCCCAGAGTGCAATCTTTGCCATCCAAAACCCATAACACACTTGTACACACATGGTATGGCACCCCTAGCTTGTGGTGGGATCCTGACGCTCCGGAACCCCTCTCCGGTGAAAACCTAGCCCCGGTGGAGAAAAACCAGGCTTATACCGACATGGTATGGATCCTGACACACATGGTATGACATCTACAACCCAAAACACACTTGTACCCACTTGGTATGGCACCACCTAACTTTTGGTTGGATTCCGACGCTCCGGAGCCCCTCTTCGGCGAAACCCTAGTTTGAACATGGAATTTTTTGTCCTTACTCATGGATTTTTTTTTGAAGAATATAGTTTGAACAATGTGTATGATGATGTAGATCTACTTCTCCTCTTCGAAACGAGCTAAAGAACATCGAAATCCGAGTTCCAATGTAAAAGTTATGCTCAAAACGGTGAGTAAGTAAAAAAACAGAGCTAGGCCGACGGCATGCCGTCGGCGTAGCTCAAAATAAAACAAAAAAGCTAGGCCGACGGCATGCCATCGGCTCGCTAGGCCGACGGCATGCCGTCGGCGTAGCTAAAAAAAAAGGAAAGATCTAGGCTGGCCTGGTCGGGGTATACGCCGACGGCCCCGACATTTGGCCGTCGGCGTCTTGAGTCTTTCCCGTAGTGCGTCCTCCCCATGCTTTCCCGCTCCTTACAAATCGGACATGTTTTACAATAGATTATATAATATTTTCAAACTTTTGTTCAACCGCATACAAAATTATGCCAATTTACTAGCTACAAGGAATTCCAGATGATTTGTTTCTTTGTTTTACAATAGATTCACGCGAATACATGATGGATAATCACATGCATATCGTACAGACTAAAAGTTGTACTTCTTCGGTAAGTATAGTACTTTTGTTTGTAATCGTCCTAAAACCTTATGCGCGGGAAACTATTAGTTCAAGCTGTAATTTTGGTTGATGGCCCGCCGGCTCAGGGCATTCCCGGCGGTAGGCTCACAGCCGTTGGATCTTGGAGACTGGAGAGGAAGCCATCTGAATTGTCCAACAGAGCAGGTAAACTGGGTTCATTTCTCTCCTCCCGACCTGACCCTCCCCTGCTCCCTCTCCGTGGTTCTTATTTCTCTCCGGGAACAAATCAGGCGAGCCGCCATCACCCCACCTCGACTCCCGCCGCCCGAGGGCAATTCGTCGCCTCCCGCACCAGTTTCCGGCCCGGTATGACCGATTTCCGCACCTCCAGTTTGCCATGGACGACGCTCCGCTGAGCGTACGGGCCTGGTAAACGGCGGCCAGCCGGGCTCGGCAAAAGAGGCACGGCGGCTCCACCACCCAAGGAGCACCCACCCCCCTTTCTCCGTTGTTGGCGGTGGGGAGCGGCAAGCACTCGCAAGGTGGAACAACGAAAATGAAGCTGTGGGGAACGTGCAGCACCACCGCCTCCCTTCCTCTCTCTCCCCGGACTCCCGTCTCTCTACTATGGACGCGGGATGCCTCTTCTCTTTGTTGTCTGCAAAGACTGGCGGTGGTGGCGGCGGCGCAGGTGAGTCATGCATGTTTTAGTGATTCACTCATCCAGGTCAAAGTTTACCAAAAAGAATTGATATCAATATCAATCTTGGAGCTAAGCAAATCATTGGGTTATATAGTATTTCTTATTAGTTTAAGGGCACGTGCAGGTACGAGACCTGCAAAAATCGAGTAACAAATTTCTTCTACATTTATTTTCTGGTTTTCTTTGTATTTGTAGCGAGAGGATGGAAAATAAATAAGGTGCTACTATATTTTTCATTTGTAGATGTACGACTTATAACTGGGCTTCAATCTATACTTTTTATAAAGCAAAACCCCACTTACATGTATTAAATTAGTCCATCTCTACATGCAAGGTGTCCACATCATTCACTATTTGAGCTATTCATTTATCCATGTCATTATCACTTCATTCACTATTTGACACATTCATTTATCAATGTCATTTCATATTTAATTATTTATTGATTTATACTCAGGCATAGATGCAAGGTATTTACATTATAAATTCTTTAGCCATACAATTTTCCACTATACTTCTTATAAAACAAAATCCCACTAACAAACATTAAATTAGTTTATCTCTACATTCAAGGTGTCCACATCATTAACTATTTGAGCCATTCATTTATCCATGTCATCACCACATCATCCACTATTTGACACATTCATTTATCAATGTCATCCCATATTTATTGATTTATATTCATACATAGATGCAAGCTATTTACATTATAAATTCTTTAGCCATACAATTTTCCACATCATCAATGTTATCGGTTAAATATAACAACATTTCATATTGATTAAAGTTAGATTTTTTACTATTGTGACTAATCAAATCTCTCATATTTCGGAGAGTTTTTTCATTTCATGCATAAAATATCCTTTTTTTTAACCATAATTTTTTTGAGGTTCCCGCTGCAACGCGCGGGCTTTCTTTAGATGTTTTTGAATCTTTTTACCAAATATCTCAGATTTCATAGTTTTTAGCGTAGCGAAATAGTTGGTTCCTGATTAGTTATACAAACAAATTTGTTACTAATATGTTGTAGAATATTATCAGTATATATATTTATGTTTCATCAGAGGACAAATAACTAAGCCCTATTGTTTTGTAGAAGCACGGGATGCAGACGTTTGCCCAATTTACTGCAGTGCCACAGTATTACACTTTTCAGACGGGATGCAGACGTTTGCCCAAAATATGAAGGGTCTACTTTTTGCCTTTCCTTCATCCCGGTGTATTTTTATAACGTCATCATTTCCTTGGATTTTCAGTCCATATCATAATTTGAAGATATTTTTTCCATGCATAGCAAACTATCACGACTAATGGTGTAGCTCGATTAACCTAAAAAAAACACGGTAGCCCCCTAAAAAAATGCAGTTTCTTCAATCCGGTAGCATTTAGTGTAATTATGTGTATTTTGCTCTAATAAATACACGGTCGATTCTTGGTATACAGAAAGGCGGATGAGTCTAAAGCTTGCACGAGACGAGATGGCTGATTGCTTGTTTGCTTGACTCGATGCTCGATCTCACAATATGGTGCTCACTTCGTCCAGTTATATACAAGGCAGGCATCTTCAAGATTTCATTGTTGTCAAGCTATGTGTGCACACGAGCCTTTTTACTTGGGTACATAAAGCTGTTTTTTGAAGAGAAAAATAAAAGGCCAAGGTTTCTGGCTATAAGTAGAAAATATCAACTTTACATAATCAACGACAGTTTGGCCGAGTGGTCTAAGGCGCCAGATTTAGGCTCTGGTCCGAAAGGGCGTTGGTTCAAATCCCACAGCTGTCAATTTTTTTTTTCGCTTTTATTTCCCCAATTGTGGCATATATGTATTTTTTGTCTATTTCTTCGGTGTTCTGGCAATGAATTTTTCTACGCGAGGGAAATTTTTTGGCACAACAACGTGAAATAAGAAAAACTCAAAATTTCAATGTATAAGAAAACTCACGGATCCCCGAAAATAATAAAATCACAGAGGAGAACAAACAAGATGTGTACGCGCTCTGTTTTTTGGATTCTTTTTTGAGACAATCGTACCGTACGCTACGACGTTGAGGTGCACAGAGATGGGCTATGCGGGCCAGAATTACTCGACGCCCTGCTGACGGCCCAGCCAGCGCAACGACGAAGCAAAAAAATAACACCGTAGTAGAAATGAAAAATTCCACCCCAAAGAAAAAACATTTCTCCTCGACGGAATCGTGCTCCTCCACCGCCGGCCATTCTCGGAGGCAGCGGCGACGGCGCTCGTCCTCCCCGACCAGAACCCACCACTCCGCCAAGGATTCAGAGTTGCCCCGGAGGCGTGGTCGGCGGTTGCGTGGTGAGCGGAGAGGGTGAGCGAGCGGTGAAGCGAGTGTCGCCGGCGCATCGCCGCAGACGTCGCCTTGCTCCCCGTGCCGGCGACGCGCGCGCGGATCAATGGAGGTCGGGAGGCCACTCTGGGTAAGGAATACTGCAATAGGTTCCTTGTCGCAGACGGCTCACGGACTGGGACTTGCTCTGCTTCATAACCTTGGCTCTAGGCTGTAGCATAGGCGCATAGCAGGGGTAAGCATCAAGTGACAGTAGATTTAGAGGGTATATTATATTATGATGTGCTCCACTCTTGATATTCGCCAAATGTACGATACATTCTTCTCTACATTGCTTCATCTCTTGTCGCCTTCTTCCCTACAATCTCAGGATTATCGTACTCTGGCCACGGCTCTGATTTTTCCACTAGTGATAGAGTGCCCTCTGTGGCTGCTGTGAGCAGGAGTAGGAAAAGCTCTAATAAGCAGCCCTGTGGCACTCAAGGCATTTCATGGTTGCTGTAGCTGCTAAGCTGGCTTCTTTCATGTCGTTGGATAACTTGCAAAACCATGTAAACGAGATTGGATGGCTATTTTAACCAGTGGTCCATGTGTGCTTCTTTAATTGGTGTCTGCTGTTCCATATTCATCAAAATGTATTAGGAAGACTATCAAGCCAAGCTATTATAACTTTAGTCGTTGCTAAGCAACCTCTAGAGTCTGTGAAATGATGATTCTAAGAAAAACAAGATGGTGGTTTCCTCCCCTACATATGGCAAATTATAAGGTGTTCGCAGCGGTGCACATCAAGTAAAATGTGGAGGTCTTCACCTGCTGTGGACAATGTAATAATTTATCTACAACTTCGACTAACCAATACAACATTCTGGTAGCATTCACCCTCTAACCAAGTCTGCTCTTATCATGTTTGACATGCCTGAGTTCAGTTTTCCAAGCTTCTCTCACATATGTTGTCAATAACCAGGGGAAAGTGATTGGATGTTGGATCCAGACAGGGATGCGGATGCATTCCAGATGAGCAACAGCAGGAGGTTCCTGAGCAAATGGCGAGGATCTGGCCAGTTTGTCATCTCACCGACAACCGCAGATCCTCTCAATCCAGACTCTGCTAGGTGATGAACTTGTAGACCATGCTGTTCTAACATGTAATGTACTTTGTAATTTATGTTGTTCAATCTCCTCAGGGGAAAGGGCTGTACGGCAACATACGATGTCTTCACATGGCAGAGAAAAAGGTAGAAGGAAATGGGATGGTTGATTCATTTTTGCTCAATTAAACTCACCTATTTATTGAGCATTTACGCAATCATCATTGCTTCTATGACATACTGTGATGCGATGGAAATCTGCTGTGCAAGTTCGTTACGTCTTGTTTTTGAAGTGGCCCATGTTATGAAATTGACTGTATGATAGCTCATAGAAAAAAATTTGAGCATATTTACATAGAACTGCATGTTCTCCTTCGACCTTCTTTGTAGAAGTAGTAGTTTTTATCATCTTTTCTTCACTTTTCCACTAATCCGCTTAACTTATTTTCTATACAGCTTCGCTGCGCCTCCTGAAATCCGATAATGGAGGATTCTTCTCCTTCAACTAGTCCACTTGGTTTAGCTCAGCACGACAGGAGCAGGCACCTGTAAATGACTGGAAAACTGGTTACCGACATCATCTGTAAGAGTTCCCTTCTTATTATGCTATTGTTTTGTTCTCTGAGGAAGTGAATAATACAGGCCTGATAATTTCTTGAGAAGGTGCTTGTTGCACTTTTTTTCACTCCATTAAGATCAACTTCTGTTACTGCACACGCACATGCAAACTACATGTTTGAGAAGAGGCAGATAGGAAAAGTGTACATTTATCCTCATCAAGACAAGTACGGTCATGTTTGAGTGGGTGGCGCAGCCGCCGGTGAAAACCGTGCTCGGACTCCGGTCTGGGCGGGCGATGGTGGTGTGTATGCACCGTTCTCTTGTTGAAGACATCGTCATTGCGGTCTACTTCCACTTTACTCGAGTTGCTTTCGGGGGGAAACCCTAGACCCGGGTATCCCGGATCGGACAATGGTGGCGCAGCTGGCGTCACTCTCCCTCATGAGGGCATTGTTTTCGGGAGCAACTGCCAGACGGTGGTGCTATGAGGTCTGCCAAGGGCCATGTGAAGCTCAACCCTGAACATGGACCAGCGGATGAGGGAGGTGACGGCATCTGCAGCGAGAGCATAGGCGCTCGCGAAGGGTCTGCTACACCGGTCGTGTGCTCCTGTTTCGCCATAGGGTGTCTCAGCTATGCCCCCGGTGATTTTTAGCTGATGGGGCGTTTGTTTCTGTTTTTAGGGCATTGGCCCTGACGACATGTTTCTTCCCCATTGTCGGGTTTGTAGGTGTTGTATGGTGGCTTTGGGTTCTGTGATGTATGCCTTCGGCAGAGCTCTTTCCTATTCAATAAGTATAAATAAAGGCTGTATGCATCGCTTTGATGCAGAGGCTGGGGCTCCCCTTTTAGAAAAAAAAGTACGGTCAGGTCTTGCAATTGTTTTCAGTACTTTTATACTCCTACCAAATCGATAACCTTAGCTGGGACATATCAAATGCCCTGATAGATTCAAAAAAATGTTGCTTACCGCACATATAATTAGCATTACAATCGAGAGAAAACTATTTCCAAAAGTACAGCAAGTTGAAGTAAATCAAATATTAATATAATGCTTACTGTGGCCAATAAATACCAGAGAGACCAATGTCATTGTATACAGTGGTAAATACCAAAGATGAATTCCTTCAGTGCTGAAAAGTTATGGTTTGTGAATAAAAGTTATTGTCAAGCCATTTTCTTTGGCTTGTTTAAATTTCAGACTATAGTTTGCAGTTTGCTCGATATGCAATGATACTGGACGGGAGGCTATATGTTAGGCTAACTAATAACTAATCGATCAAGAGATGACCAGACTTAGTTTGCGTATTTGAGGAACAAAAAGCAAGCTTGAAACATGGAAAGGCAATGCTAGCTGGTTCCTTAATTTCACTGAAGCACGTTCACTTATGAGTAATACACGAGATTAAAGGACATTGCCATGATCTTCTTTTGACAACCTTGTGGCAGTCATGTCCTTTTGCTTTTGCTTTTTCCTTTTCTTTTTCTTTTGCTTCTCCTTGTGTGTGACAATAAAGGGTGCTACGTAAAAGATGGAGGACAGGATCAACATACAAGATTTGAGACTTCATTTAATCTCTCGCGACCCTCTTTCATTTCCCTTTTGTACCTAAAAACTGCCACTAATGCTAACATCAATCCAACTTATGTTATCCTCATGTATATGTTTAGGAACGCCCTAATATCCCATAAAAATTTACTAGCTAACCATACACCAATTAGGCGTATCATTCATTCATTCGAGAGTTTCTCAACCTCCGTGGCTACCTAGTGTAGGACCGTGCGGACTTGAAAATATAACCCCACTTCCCGAATCTCAGAGCTGAATTTATTCTAAAGGCAAAACCTTAATCCCCTAGGAAAATTCGAGTTTAGACAATGTTCTTTTGGAATGAATGCGCATGGCAAGTTATTCCCATTGTTATTTGGTCATTCCTGATTCGTTTAGTTCTTTTAACCTTTATTTCAGAGCAAAGTGTATTCTTTGCTTGTTGCTGTAACCAAGCATCCCTTCTTTGGTACGATTGATGTTTCCTTTTGTGTCTATACAAGTCACAAAGTGCAGTAGTTGAAACCCCCACCCTCTCCTTCTCAGCCATTCATTTCTCCTTCAACCAGTTTCGTTCTCTAAATTCCTTCAGTTCTGTCGACGTGAGTCACTTCAATTTCAACTCTCACTGGTGTTTACCTTCACTTTTGAGCTTTTATATCTAGTCTATGATTAATCTTTTTTTCCTATTCATCAACTGAAAAAACAAAAAATAGTATTTTTCGCTCTTGATACTTCTTTTTCACATATTAAAAGGTGGACTTTGTTTCTAGTGATCAATAACAAAAAAATCCAAAATATTTGCTTTCTCCACTTAGATTTAATCCCTTTTTCAGTTCGTCGTTACAAAAAGAACATAAAAAGATCATTGGTGTTTTCCCTGTTGATTGTTGTTGTTTTTTCACACATCCACGATAGTGTTTGTGTTTTCTTGATCAAATCAGAAAAACGAAACAATTTTTTTCATGGTTCCAGTTCCACTTCGCCATTGCTCTTCCACATCTGGAGTATAATCCTTTTTCTAGCGACTATTTTTTTTAAAAAAAATCATCTGTTTACTGTTTTTATTTCAGATCTTGAACTCTATCTCTCAATTTCGAAACATATGCAAAAAAAACAATGTTTTTTGGGACTTTGCCATTGTGTGCTTCTCTCGTCTAGACTTAATTTCCTTTTTCCACTGACCAATACTAAAAGAAACAAAAAAATTGCATTTTTCCGTTTGTTGTTTGCTTGCTTTTCTATTTATCAGTTCCACCAAAAACACTACAAAAGATCATTCACTTCTCCCACTGTTGAGTTTTGTCAAGTAAATCTAGTTTGATCAAATCGATCATATCTTGACATTCATATTACG
Organism: Poa pratensis; assembly: GCA_947311845.1. Taxonomy (NCBI): domain Eukaryota; kingdom Viridiplantae; phylum Streptophyta; class Magnoliopsida; order Poales; family Poaceae; genus Poa; species Poa pratensis. Next base: position 36,120,448 of record CAMZMU010000113.1, read on the forward strand.
GCCTACAGTGCAACATATTAATCATCAGGTACTTTTTTGTTATTTCTATATAATTCACTTTTTGGCTATATAACAACTAACATCAAATACTTCTGTTTTCTCAGGACCGTACAAGGAAGTTGGTGTGCAGCTGTCAAGCCAAATCAAGGAGCATTAATATTATTTTGCAGCCTTCAGTTTAAGTGTTCCTGGCTATTGTTTCCTGGTTATCTAAGATCCTGCATCTGCCAAGTTATTTCCTGTTCGTTTGTTCAGAGCTTCTCAGAAGGCCAGAGCTGAGAGGTAAATATATACGTTGATGCACAATAGCGCGTTGTTAATACTCTTTCTACTAAATTTGATCGTACAGTAATCTCAATGTCGTCAGTATTGCTTCAAAAAAAATAAGCTGTTTGTTTATTTAAAAAATACAAACAATCCTAGTGCTGGAAAATATCCATGTGTTGCTAAATAAAACATTATAATTTTAGCTAAATCTTTATATCGCTTATTGTCAGAGCAAACAAGCCAGATCAAATATGTGTAGCCAAAAGTGCATTTGTCGATGTTACCAGCTGACATTTTTATATAGAGCAATGGTATCTGAAGAAATCTCCTAAAGATTATATCTAAAGAAATATAGAGGACAAAATAAGATATATCTAAAGAAATATAGAGGACAAAATATGTGAGAAAGAATTTAGTTAACAACAAAAGTTGCATCAGCTCCAAACTGATCTGCTTTCCCATCCTCCTCTCGCTCTCTGCTGCTCGTTCCAAACAAAAGAAACAATCCTCACCCAAAAATATCAAGAGATTATCCTTCTCGTTCTTCTTTTAGCCTCCCAAATTGTAGCCAGCGTCAGGAGAAAATTGCAAGTAGCACCATTTATTGGGGGACATCTTCCACATAATCCAACCACAGTTATTTTTATCACAAAACACCACTGTTTGGGTAATGCGTTGCACGGAACACAGATCTCTTCGTTAGTATTATTGACACAGAATTGGACTAGTTGGGCTAATTGACAGCACGTACGTGGCATCCACGTATTTTTTGCCAAATCTGGCCCTTTTGCCGAACTAATGACGTATCTGGCCGCTCCCGGGAACTAATTGCAAATCTGGCCCCTGAGGTCGGCGCCAACGCAAATGGAGCCGAACTTGTGCAGTTCGGCGCCAACCAAAATTTGCAAATCTGGCCCATGAGGTCGGCGCCAACGCAAATGGAGCCGAACTTGTGTAGGTCGGCGAAATGCCATTTCGCCGACCTACACAAGGTCGGCTCCATTTGCGTTGGCGCCGACCTCGGGGGGCCAGATTTGCAATTAGTTCCCGGGAGCAGCCAGATACGGCATTTCGCCGACCTACACAAGGTCGGCTCCATTTGCGTTGGCGCCGACCTCGGGGGCCAGATTTGCAATTAGTTCCCGGGAGCGGCCAGATACGTCATTAGTTCGGCAAAAGGGCCAGATTAGGCAAAAAATACGGCATCCACCATGGAATTCACACCTGCTCCTTCACCGAATGGGGAGAGATCAGCAGCATCGCTGCTGCTCGGTGGCGCGCTGCATTGACGGAAATCCTGCCGGGCGAGGGCGCGTGCGCCTGGCCTTGGTCGCCGACGATGTCCCTCTGGTCGAGGGACGCCTTGTGCCGCCTGCTCGGCGATGGCAACGCTGGCTCAGGTCGACGTCCGTATTGGCCATGTAGCTAGCGTCGGCGTGCACGTGGCACACATTGTTGTCACGGTGCCACCTTCTTGCCTCAGACCCTGCCGCCGAGAGGAGGCCGCCAAGTAGTGCTCCTCCTCGAACCGGCTGATGAACGTCCACGTGACGGCCTTGAGACCGATGGACACGAGCAAGCCAATCGAGCACCGAACCGCTCTGGAAGAGGGTCCTTTCCAGCCTCTCCGCGTGCTCCTCGGGGTCGACCAAGAAGCAGCGGCATCGCGCGGGCGGGCGTGTTTCGCGGCGAGGACGAGAATTGCGTGGCGGCCAGGAGGAAGAGGAGGAACATGACGACGCGGGAGAAGCAGAAGCTGACGGCGCTGCTCGCAAGTGGTGTGGCGGTGCTCGGAGGAAAAGCGGAAAGAAGAGAGAGAGAGAGAGGAGCAGTTCGGTTGGGGGCTTGGGAAAAATGGCGACCAATGTGGATGCCAATTAGGTACTGCAGTGGGCCCATCTTTTTTTTGAACTGTCAGTGGGCCCATCTAGCATAAGGTGTCAATGCAGCTAAGCAAGGGATTTGTGTTCTGTTCAAATCATTACCACCAAACAGTCGTGTTTTGTGCAAAACAAATCATCGTTGTTGTGGGTCCATGCAAAACTTTCCCCAACAAGTGGTGCCACATGTAATTTCCTCCACCGCTACGGAACTAGTGTGGAATAACTCACTAGTACTACACTCAATGTTAAAGAACTAGTGTGCGGTTTCTCACTATTGTTTTTGTTTTAGTCCTTGCTTAGCTTGGTATTTCTTAGACGCAAACTGTATTTTCTTATCTTGATTAGGTTCTTTGTTTAACAAATGTTGAATTCTACTAGTACTATTTAGTTTACACATAAATTTTGTTTCCTTGCTTATGCTAACGATAATGTGGTTCCTTGTCAATAACTGATCCGTGTCACCTTTTTCTTCCAGGTTGGGCAAACAAGAAAGTTTGGTAAACTACTGAACATAAGTTATGGAATCATCTTCGTGGGAAAGATGGTCCGATGCTTCGCGGGAAAAATGTCGTGATGATCTGAGAGAGAGAGACTTTTGGTATTGTTCATAACTTCTTATTTTACATTCATGTCTTAATTTACAAAGTGCATTTTACTGTTTGTCAATGTATGTTTTTTTTCACTACATCCTTGTAAGGTAAAATGTCAAACCCCCTATTAGCACACTGATAATCACCTCAAATGCAACCGACGTCCTACACGTATCCTGATGTAAATGGATGGTATGGATAACAGGTGTACCTACATGGGTGGCCAATTATAACTTTCCCATGATCACAATCCATTTTATTTTAAGTTGAGTCTATATCTAACATTATACCCAATCCCCCAAACACCTCTACCATAGAAGTAGGAGCAGATTCGCACGCTCGAGGTTGCTTGGCCCCTACCATATTTATTAAAATGTTATTACATTTTCGGGCGGCTCACTAGTTCTGCTGTTGCATTTGTATATTTGTAATATTGATTGCTTTGTTTTTGGTGTGGCGTGGCTATAAAGATCATCTTTAATTAGTATTATTACAAGTAAACTATTGGATTAATATCTAATGTCCCACAAAACTGACTAAGCTGTGACCATCAATTGGTTGGTCTCTCAAATGAAAAATAACACGAATGGTCCTCACAGGAAAAAGTCTTTGGAAGAAAAGCTGCAGAGAAACCTTGATTTTGGTATTGTGGTGCATCAATCTTTTTGAAGAAAGGTACTAAAAAAAAAGTCTTTTGGGTAAACTGACCTAGATGATCAGCAGTGACATCACAACGAATAAAGAGTCTAGCTGAACACGAGCAAGTAGCAACTGAGTCTCTTGATTAAGAAATAGTCGTTATCCTTACTTCCGTCTTCTGCATCTCAATATTGCTCCAAGTCTTCCGGTAAGAAACTGTAGAGGATAGAAACTGGACTAACCTCAATGGTAATGATTTTGAAGAGCTGCAAGAGAGGTCACCCCTAGAAATGGAAACTGGACGGGCCAATCTTAAGGTTCTAGAAGTAGTCCTTAATGACCGTGCTTGTTTCTTTGAGTAAATTACAAGGATCTACCACAATTGGGGCTCTGACAATGAGTCAGTACCATTCTTGGTGATTTTTTTAAAAACATACCAACCGTAGGGCTAATTACAACAGATTGCACAAATTCTCGTATAACTGCAAATTGATAGCAACCCTGACCAGTGGGACCCATCAATCAGGGCCGACTTGGCAGCACACGTTGAGGTGGAGCTGATGTGGACGTGGGCCCACTTGTCAGCCCACACCTTATTTTCCCCTTTCTTTTTCTTCCTCCAATTCGACCCAATCCACCTCAGTCCACCGCCGGCAACCTCCCGCAGCGCACCACCGCCTGCTCCTCCGACCGGCCCCAACCATCTGCGCGACGCCCGCCACTGCCCCCATCCGCGCGTCGCCACCCAGGCCGGCCGTGCGAGCGGGACCCCGGCCACCCTCCCCCTGCCCATGCCCGGGGCCACCGGTGGCCTCGAGGATGCCCAGGCCACGGAGAAGGCTGAGCTGGAGCTGGCGTGCGGGGGCGTGTGGCGCCCTTCCTTGGCCGCGGCGGGGACGGGGCCGGCAATCCCTACAGGGAGCTCCGCCGTCGTCTCCTCTACCTCTCCGTAAGTCTCGCGAGCTGGGACGCTGGAAATCGCCGCCGCCGTGCGCGTCTTCCCCAACTCCGGCGACGGTTGCCGCCATCGATTCGCGGAGCCCCGACCTCCTCTGGCTTCCCCGACTTCTCCTTCATCTTCCTGGTGAGCCGCAGGTCCTGTAGGACCTCCTCCCTGTCCTCCCCGCGCTTCGGTTCGCCGTGGCCGTGCTCGCCGTCCGCCGCCGGCAGCTCTGGCGACCATATGGTCCGAGGCGCCGCCGTCCGGCTTCCCCGCGACGCCCTCTTGTGGATCCGTGCGGCCCCAGCCTCGCGCGCATCCTGGGCGAGCCGAGCGGGCTGGCCCGAGCTCGGCCGTGCCGTCCATGGCGCTGCTGACGTCATGATGACGTGGTGTGGGCCCCGATCGTCATGGGGAGAGGAAGAAGAAGGAAAAAATTATGATGTGAGGCTGACAGGTGGCCCCATGTCCCACGTCAGCTGGTTCTCCACCCGTGCTGCCAACTAGACTCTTACAAATGGGTCCAACCGGTCAGAATGGGTGTCAAAATGCATTCAGATAGAAATCAACGCTGTTTGTTGTCGTTAGCCTCACGGTTGGTAGTGTTTTGAAAGAATCACCAAGAATGGTACTGACCCGTTGTCAGAGCCCCAATTGTGGTAGATCCTTGTAATTTTCTCTTGTTTCTTTCTAGCTTATATGTGTTTTTTTCTTCTGATGTCGGTATGACCATTGATTTTGTTTATCATGTACATTCTTTCCTGAGTAATACAAAAATATCTCAAGCACTCGTGCTTTTTTGCAACCACAAAAAATCTGAGATAAAAAAATCCTCATGCGGGAATGAAGTAATCCGGTTGTGCAACTTTTTTGGTCAACATATTAAATAGAATTATGCATGTTGGCCACCCCACCGGTGTTATTATTATTTTGGGAAAATCTACTCAGCAGCGCCGCACCAACGTCGCTCTGGCGCGGCGCTCTGAGATTCGCATGTATTGCGTGGCGCGCGGACGTGTCAAGTTGGATCCGAGGCACCCTCCGTGCTCCCCTGATACAAAGTGCTACTACATGCACCTGCTATAGGGTGCTGTCACATGCACCGGTACCAACTGCTAAATGCACTTGTTTGTTGACCCGGCTAGTACGTATTTTTGTGTCGCTCGTAGGAATCGCTCGTATCGTATGTGTGGCGGACGCGGACTGTCCCTAAATAATCGTTTCGATTACATGAGTACTAATAATACTAGGTGATTTGCAGGTTAAATGGATACCGTGATTTGGTAGATCCGTTGATCGATACGTACGTGTATTCTGGTGTGTGTTGGATTGTTGGGGTGGGGTCCATGGCTTCATTCACACGAGCCATATCAGACATCATTTTAGAGAGAGAAAAGGAAAATTACGAGCACGTCATAAAGGTGGACCTGAAGCCCACACCAACGGCAGAGGAAGCCCAAGGAAAAGGCATCACGATCATCAAGTACCAGCTGACCCTCGCTGCGGCAAAGGAGCTTGGTCTGCTCGACCAAGGCTACAACCGGCTCAAGGAAGAGCACGACCAGCTACAGTACTACACCCACAAAAATGCAACTCTCGCTGCTGTCTCATTGGAGAGTCACATGCGGTACACTATAGCTCCTCTAGTCGGCGAGCAGTTGTCATCCAAGAAGTACTTGCTAGTGGTCCATAACCTCCAGTGGCCAATTGAGACTAGCAGTCTTGCACGTGATTGCTGCCTTCCTTTGCTCCGCTGGAAAAAATCTGCATGGCTCATCTCGCCCACTTCTCGGGATGCCTACGTCAAGAGCAAGTCGGAAGAGGACGGAGTCAGATCCATCGACAGTGCTGAACAAGTTGTGTTTCTCACCATCTTTGCACTGCGTCAGTCGGCTGAGCACATACTCAATACAATCTGTCAAGAAAGCATCGAGCACTGGCATGCCATAGCCATCGATTGCTTCCACTACACCATGGCGATCTTTGCCAAACATCCACAAATGGCGGCTATTACCTCGGACGAGCTCATCCACCAGTGGGCCACCCTCCTGCCATGTTTGACCAGCACCAACAGCAGTAGCAAGTGTTCCTATATGCATCAACTTGGAAGGGTCATCATTGAAGCGTTTCAGAAATACTCTTTGCTGCAGCTACCATTTTCTCCTGCTAGTGAAGCTCATGAAGCCCTCAATACCGGCGCACAATTCTTAGCATACCATGGCCTCATTGCAGAAAAAATCACAATAGATGAACTCTCTGATAACAAGAAGAAATGGATCTCCTTACTTGGTGACCATGGATGGCATGTAAGCCGAGATTGGTTGAGCCATGAGGAAGAAACCAAGGGCACTACTGCATTTATTCTAAGAGGATGCTCGCAAAAATCACCCATGTTTTCCAAACTGAACCATTTCTTGCCCAAACTATGCTTTCTTCGTGTTCTCGATCTCTCCTACACTCCACTAAAAATACTCCCTTATTCCATTGGTTGTCTATCGAACCTTCGGTTGCTCTCACTTAGAGGCTGCTATGATCTCAACACTCTCTTAATTTCCTCCACAACTAGTGCTATAGACCCAAAAGAAAATACTAGTTCATATTCACCATTGTCCACTCTATACCTGCTTGAAATACTTGACTTGAAGGGAGTTCCTTTATCTCATCTGACACAAGATGTGGCCACCCAAAAAGGCAATTTGATACACCTCGATATTTCCCATTCAGAAATAACTACATTTCCTCCCAATTTTTTCCAAGAAATGTCCAATCTTGAAGAGCTTATTCTGGTGAACTGCTCCAACCTTCTGGAGCTACCTCCTTCCATGGCTGCGCTATCTAGCCTAACGACCCTTGAGATCACAGGGACTCAAATAAAATACTTTCCGAGAAGATATTTGAAGAATTGCAGAAGCTTCAGTCGCTTAAGTTCATTGACAACAATAACTTGATTTCATTCACGGGGCCAATCTCTATGGTCCATGAAATCAAATTGGAAAGGCACCCTAACCTTAAATCCTTCTCACTGACTGGGGCACCTCACATTCAACTCTTGTCCTTGCGTGGATGTAGAAAACTCGAGTCTGTCGAGTTCAAGAATCTTGGTGCTTTGGAGGAGATTGATTTGTCTAGTACAGCTATCAAGGAGCTCCCCGCCGACATCCCTAATGGTACCCAACTTAGGAGATTGCTCTTATTGGGGGTTCCTTCTCTGCTGCGATTTCCTTGGCACATGCTAGAGCGACTTCCAGAGGTGTTTTACTTGGATCAGTGCACAGAAGGAAAGGATAAGCACTCTAATGAAGGTTCACAGTTGTGTGTTAGTGACCCCAGGTTCTTCTATAGCTTCGGAAAATCTTGTGTGGATTTAGTAAGGGCTGGACGGTATTTCCAATCTTTCTATGTCCGATTCGCACCATGCAGTACTAATAACATGCGACTGCATCATGAAGAAGAAATGGTTGATAACAAGTTACAGGAGTTGGGCAGAATCAGTCAACATATATGGATGTACATAGCAGCTATTATGCAGAGCAAATCGCAATTGTGTCGCCAATTACAGTCCCCCTTCGCTGAACTGAGCGCCATGTAGAGATCACAGAGATGCAACAGCCACCCATGGTTTATACAATCTTCTAAATGTCACCAAATCAATAACAGTGACATATGATACAGGTATCTTGGTTTTTTCTAACTACAGCAGTTTCCAAGACTTGGAAGAATGTGAGTTACGTTGGTGCCATAAAATGGAGCAAGTTTCTATCAATCTCAATACAGACCATCCATGGAAAATCTACGAAATATGCATGTCTGTAATCTCAAAAGTCTAGTTTGGTTCTGTTCACAATACAGTTCTTTTGCCTTCAGTTCACTAGAGCACCTACACTTGGAGGATTGCCCAAGATTGAAGGCCATGATGCCAGATGCAGTAACACTACCATGTCTGAAGACACTTGACATTCTGTTCTGCTACAAGCTGAAGAAAATTTTCCATCTGGGTAGTCATCAAGGTGGCACTCATCAGCTCCTCCCAAACCTCCAAAGGGTACGTCTCAGGAGCTGCCATACTCCAGCAATTCAACGACAATGATGCCACCATAACAGCACCCTTGTGGAACGAGCTCCACATCCGGGGGTGCTGGAGCCTGCGATGCTGCCGCGCCTACAAGATCAACCTAAGACGGTGAAGGTCAACGGGGAGAGGAGCTGGTGGAGCAAGCTCCAGTGGGGCTCACCCCCGCACTGTGTCAGCTACGAGCCAAAGCTTCCCCCGAAGTTCGCCTCCTTCAACGAGCGCGCTGGGGTGACCAGCTACCTCAGATGAATAAACCATGCTCATCCACGCATATATTCATCCATCAGTTGGTATGTTCATTCCACCCGGTGTATACCATTCATCATGAGCTCATAAACACCTGCCTGGTTAACAGTGTTCCACTATACACATACATATTTAGTTCAAAGAAAAGAAAAAATAGGTGGATCCGTATTGTACATGCCAAATTGCCAACTACCCTTTTGTCCATCCGTCACCTCCACCCTTGTGTCATACATCCACAACGTACATGTCACCGACATACCCTTGTGACCATCCAGAGTGTCCATCCCCTCCTCCATACATGCATTTCATCCGTAGTGAGTGATTGTGTCCCTGGTTATTTTCAATCAACCACGTTGTTTCTTGTGAAACGGGTTTGTTTGTTCTTGTTCCGGAACATATATATTATTGGAGTGCCAGCTATTGTATATGTTTGGTGATATATGTGGGTCAGTTGAGTTGTAATAAATAAGCTATGTAAGGTCTTGTTTGGTGTGAAATATCTATAATTATCAAGTGTGGTTTAAACGATATTTGGCCTCAGTATTTGATTCAGACGATGTGTTTGACTTGAAGTGTTGTACCTACCAGCACTACAGGTTTTATTTAAAGATCCATTTTACTATCTTGTGGAAGTCATCTGAAAGAACAAGTGACTGAAAATATCATTGGACATGTCTGTGATTTGTGACAAGCTGGGAATTTCTTTCTGAGGCAGCTTGCAAACTGGTTGCACGTTCTATTGATCTGTTCAGCTCTAGAGTTGAGGGTTGCTGTCTATTCAGTTCCTTCCTGTGTGGCAGAATTAGTCATAAGTGATTTTAAGAATTCTGTTTAAGTCTATAGGAGTCTTTTGCAAAGAGAACAGTTTAATTGTTTTCCACAGATATCTATCTGTGTGGAGAAAAGTTCGATCTTTTTTCCAAACCGTTTTGATGTATGCGTTCTCTAGGCATGAGCAAATATCTGAAACGTGTGAAGACAGCCTACACAGAAGAGGGTGAAGCCGTAGATAATCTTCTCATTCTCAGGGTCATGTGCAAGTCACTTGTAAATGGCTCAGCAAATGGAATTCAAGAGAAAAATCTATACAAATCATAGTTGCTGAGGAGGCAGACACTCGAGTGTCTGCTTCTTTTAATCATACATGGTGGTTTGTAACGTTTAAGTGGCCTGAGTATTTGATTCAGATTGCGTGTTTGACTATACATTGTTTTTTTAGCATTCCATTTTCACTATACGATGGAAGTACTATGGGCATTTTACTCTGCCCCTGTTTATAAAGAATAAGAGAATAAAGAGAAGATGTTCAGAACTATGTCTAATCTTCAGTGAAGTGCTTTGAAATTTTAACTTGATTTTTGTTTATACACATTTATCAAGTTAGAAAATATTTTATTTATTTTAAATTGTTTTGCTGTCTATGCTATCAGACATGAAATGTGACGAAAACCTAGCTATGAAGAAGAGGAAGGTGAGCGATGACCTCATTCTCAAGGGTCATCTGACCATCACTTTCCACTATGATAATGCTGATTGCAGCCAGTGACTCAGTAAAGAGTTAAACGCTTGAGGGGTCACGAAGTTGCCACGGATGAGCGCATTAGTCACCAACTCATAAAATGCAAACTATTAGTCACATAGTTGTGAGTTAGAGCCACGTTGGTCAGTCCGTAAGACAGACGTTAAGTTACTGACGTGGCTAAGTGTTTTTTACAAGTACACCCTTATAATTTTATTTCTTTTAATTGCAAGGTCTTTTTCGATTTTATATTTTGCCTCCGCCGGCGGCCGGCCGGGCCGCACTGCCGCTAGCGCCGAGCTGTCCGTCTGCGACCACTGCGTAGGGCGTGTTGAGCCGTGCCGCGTGCCGCATGTCGCGCACTAGCTCGCCGCGACGCCGGCGATTCCGTGCATTCCGCGGCACTAGGCCACACATCGCCACGTCCAGCGCTGGGCCATGCTACAGCCTCCACCGGTCCTCAACACTTCTGCCGTTCTGCGGTATCGCCTCGCGCCGGCCTTTCCGATCGTTCCGAATTCCGGTCGTTCAAGAGAGCTAGCTGCTCACGTACGGTACTAGCCAATCGATCAAGCTGCTTGAGGAGGCTAGCACGTACATCCATGGGGAGGCTAGGACCTTGTCCGAGCGGCAGAATCGCGGCGACTTCGGCCAACCGGGCGCGATGAAGACGAAGACGGCGTGCGGTAGTTCAGCGCCCGTCCGCGCCGAGGCCACGGACGAGGTCCAGGTTGCGCGCGCCGCAGGTGGCCGTGACGTGGTGCTGCCCCGAGAGGCTCGCCAGCTGCACGGCGAGGCTGCCCACGCCGCCCGAGGCCGCCCTGGCCGCGGTGACCAGCACGTTCTTGACGGGGCCGTCGCCGGCGTCGAGGTCAACCCGGCCGTCCTGAGCGCGGTCGCCGCCGCGATGGGAATGGACGCTCCTTGTACGGCTGACACCTGCGGCGGCCTCAGCGACGCGTTCGACGAGCGGGCGCGGCGACGCGACGCGGCCGGCGAGCAAGCCACGACGGCCCGCACGGGAGCGGGCGGTTAGCAGAATTTGCCCATCACCTGTTTGACAAAATGCCTAGCCTAAATTTTTTCAATAAGACAAATAATTAAATAAATGCAAAGAAGAAAAATATAGGGTGGATTTTGTAAAAAAATTAAACTGTCACGTCAGCGACTTAACACCCGCAGTGACGGAGTGACCAACGTGGCTCTAACTCACAACTATGCGACCAATAGTTTACATTTTTTGAGTTGGTGACTAGTGCGCTCATCCGTGACAACTTCATGACCTCTCAAGCGTTTAACTCCTCAGTAAAAATAGTTTTCATAGAAAAATGAAAAGCATACATACATCTTTTGGCAGATGCCACGACAAGCAATTCTCGTAGTCTTAAATGCTGCTAGCACTGTTCAAGATATCGGCCGATATTCCGATAAATCGGCCGATTTATCGCTTACCGATGTCTCACCGATAAGATAAATCGGTCGATTTATTGGCCGATATGATAAACCAACCGTTTTACCCATAGTATAAAAAACCGGACCGAACCGCCGGTTGCCGGAACCGGAGCCCTCGCCGGTCTATTAAGCGCACTGGACCGGCCACGCAGGTGAACCGGGAAAAACCGTCCGAACACCCATTAAACCGCCGGTTTTTCGAGACTAACCGGACCTAACAGACCGCAGGTCCAACAAAAGAAATCCTCACGCTCGCCGAAAAGTAAATTGCATGGGACCACCTGGTGTAAGGCGAGCTTGTGTAAATATTGTACACGTATAGCTTAAATACATTCAGCAGATTATTAATATTTCTTCACTATTATATTTTTTTAAAACAGGCAAGTGAACCGAGCGATCCTGCGGTTTAACCTGTGAACCGAGAACCGAGACCCTCGCCGGTTCGAACACTGCTTCGGTTTTCTAAATTATTGTTTTACCCCTTATCTTGGGTGGACCGATAAGTCTCGATAAGCGATATCCCCAACATTGGCTGCTAGTATTCGAGCTACATCTTACATGCTTGAAAGTCTAAAAAAAGCTGGGCAACAATAAAGCTGGGACAGGGGTCATTGGTCTACAACTATTGACCAAAACAGCCGAATCCCCCTAGTCGGCATGGTAGCTCCAAGCCTCCAACCATGGAAACAGTTGTAGATCATCTAAAACTGGTTTCAAGAAAATAAGTGTTTTAATGTCAACACTAGATCACTCGGAGGCGACTCGATCTGCTTGCGGACATATTCATGTGTAGGCACCTTGTCGACTGCAAAAATAGTAGTAGAAAATTAAGATCGCGTCATCTGAACAAACAGATTCTGTTTCAACGGAGAAAAGCGCAAACCATCTCCACAGCTCGCCATGGTAGGGCACGAGGACAGCATCTTCTGCGCGACCGATGTGATATCATCCAGAGTCACTTCCTCAATGCGCTCTAGGAAGTGCTCGCTCGCCTTCCTGTTGTAACGTGGACGGAAAAAAAAGCATAAAATGTCTTCGTTAATGCTCCATAAGACAAGCAGGTTTAGTAAAACAATTAGGGTTAACATCAGTCTTGCATACCCTGAACTATCAATAAAGATTTGCCTCCCAATGTCTTCTGCATGATTTTTCTGAGAAGATAACAAATCCCACTAAATATGTCGAATAAAGTAGAGCAAGAAAAGATAAAGGGGAAAAGAGAGGTTGAGGTGCTCTCTGTTGTTACCCTGGATTCGAGGTTCTGCAGAATGGATGAAATTGTCGAATTTTTCGCTCGGCCGAGCTCAGCTTCTGTAACTGTATAACAGAGACAGTTTGACAGGTTTCAGAACATACATATATGATGAATGTTCTGTAACTGTATAACAGGGACAGTTTGACAGGTTTCAGAACATACATATATGATGAATGTACACGCAAGGCATGGCCAACTTGTACCTTCGCCAGGTATTGCGATTGATGTCAATTCTCTTACAGCAATATCAACAGCCTCAGCGACAAATCGGATGGCTGGATCAGTTCAGAATGACAAGACAGTTTAAATGACCTGACAGATATAAACTATGTTGCTGCATGCACACTTTTCTTTAGCATTACGATTCAAGTTTCTTCTATCTACAAGGCTCAATTGGATGGTCTTTTCAGTAAAATGGTTGAAACGAAAGACACATCAGGTTCAAGTGAATGTAATATTACTAGCTCACAAGATGAAGAAAAATATTTATCTCACCGCAGCAAAATGAATACCAAACAGACCAGTGTCATCATAAACAGTACTAAATGATGAAAATGATTGCATCCAATTATACTCAGTCATAACCTGGAGATCTGAAAATAAACAATGATTCACCTTAGCCTTTGGAAAGAGCTATCCATTTTTCTTTCAAAGATGCAAAGTAACAAGATATGCAGCTATGAGTTGTAAAATACAAGCAGAAGAAATGAATCACCAGACATCCAATTGCATTGTGAAAATAATTGATAGTTATAGTGGTTTCATAACTTACAAAGCCGTGACTGCATTCCTTTCCCGGGACCACCATTGGAAAATGAAGCTCCACCACCCATCAATGTCTACAGATAGTTTTACAAATACGCTCATGAGTCTCCTTTCCACAATCAACCACACCACAGTAGTTAAATTTGTTAATCAACCACATATTTCTTTCCAAGATATCATTACACCTGTATGACTTTCATGATTACAGCTGTTTTCCCCTGATGCCAGCCTCCTGGAACTTCAAAAGCCAATGCGACGTGTGTGATCTACACAAGAGCATGGTTCTTAAGTAGAACAGGGAGACGGCAGAGAGAAGCTAAAGGCTAGAACATGAGAGGGTGGAAGATAGAAACAGAATAGTTTTTCACCTCAGAGTCAGTTTTGTGCCTGAAATCTCCACCAGTATATGCAGACTTGGGTTTGTTCTCAGGCGACCCCCTGGGCAGATCAGACAACAAGGGTTCTGCAACGTCTAGCAAATGCTGGTGGTTCACGCCTGATGCAGCTAAAACCAAGCGGTCAGCAGTATAGTTTTCCTGTTAAAGTAATAGTCATTGCTCTTCTACTCGATTATTTAGCAACGCATAACCATAGAACGATTTTGCTTGTTGATATTTCTCTATACTAGTACAGATCTCACAAGGGTGATCAAACCTAGGAAGGCATCATAGCCGATATGATAAACACATAAACCGAATGTGGATAGAAAATTAAGATATTGGGATTATGGTTGTAAAGGTCTAGAACAGAAACAATGTAATCATTGTAATCAATGCACTCAGCCTTAATCTACCATTTTCAGAGCAAATTATTAATAAGCAAGGAATAATTGTGGACTTTGGCATTCACTTATACTGGTGCAAACATCACAGGACTGACCAAAACTAAGAACATGTACATAATTACATACACTATAATACTATATAGTGGGTATGATGAACGCAGAAAAGAAATTACTAGGAAGAAATTGCGAATGGCACCACGATCAATCTTTCCAATAACTTCCATGGTAGGGTACAGAGGGTTTCCAAGAGCGCCCGAGTAACCAACACAGTGTAGCGATTCCCGAAGAAACATTTCAGGGTTACTCTTTAAAAATGACAGTTCCTCACGAACTTCAGCCACCTGAAGAAGAACAGATCAAGACTTGCATTCCATCTACATTCCAGAGAGACTCTATTTATCTTAATCTTCAGTTTCCTCATCACCTTGCTCCGAACTTGGCTCCGGAGGAACGCGGGGTTGCGGACGCAATCGAGGAGCACCTCGACGGCCAGCGGCAGGCTGGCCCTAAGCGCGCCGTAGCTGTAGAACATCCTCTCCCTGCCAGCCTCCGCACCGAGGTTGCCACCGGTGGCCTCCACGCTGCGCGAGATCGCTCCGAGGCTGCGATTCTGGGTCTCCTGGAAGGCCAGCATCTACAGCATGTATGCGGCGCTGGCCGACGAGGTCGTCTCGTGGATGGAGCCGGCGGCGACCGTCACCCCGACACAGCACATCAGGCCCTAAGATATAAGAACCCCAAATTCATGTTAAGTTAAAACCAATGCATTCTCAATTTTGGTCTGGTCTGTTGAAAGTGAGGGATTATTTTTCAGTTTTTGTAGGAAAATAATTGGTAATGGTTTAAAAACTAGTTTTTGGGAGGATCTGTGGGTGGGTGAAAGAACCCTTCGCGAAAATTTCCCTAGATTGTATAACTTGTCACATAACAAAAAAGTAAGTGCAGCTAGAGTTTTCACGGAGGGTTGAATGTACTTAACTTTATAAGAAAATTGTGGGGAGACCTAGGAGATATGTGGTTCAAACTGCAGGATTTGTGCTCTGGGTGCAGTTGCGAGATGTAGAGGATAAGTTTAGTTCGATCCGAACAAAATCAGGGCGATTTATAGTAAAATCTCTTTATACTGCGCTGAAAGCCTCTCAGGTCAAGGTTCCTTACAGGAGAGTGTGGTTTGCGAAAACTCATCTAAAAGTAAAAGTTTTTCACTGGCTAGCTTTTAGAAAAAGTATCCCGACCAAAAACTCTCAGGTCAAGGTTCCTTACAGGAGAGTGCGGTTAGTGAAAACTCCTCTAAAAGTAAAAAAAATTATGTGGCTAGCTTTTAGAAAACGTATCCTGACCAAAAATGTGCTTTTGTCCAGGGGATGGAAAGGTTCCGATAAGTGTATATTTTGCACCAATGTAGAGACTATAGATCATTTATTTTTCTCTTGCTCTGTAACTCCTTCATGCTAAAATCTGTACCTGTTAGCTTTGACAGTTTACCAGCTTGATTAGAAACTTTTAGTGTGAAAGATAGGCTCCTGATATCGTCAGCAGTTGCTGCGTTAATTTGGGCGATCTGGAAGACCCGGAATAATGCCTTCTTTAACGGAGTGCTCCTTCAGGACCCTATTTTTCTTATGTCTCACTTTATTTCGTACTGGGCTGGTTTGCAGAGAAGAAACTTGCGAAAAAAAACTCAACGCAGAGGAGCAAAACTGTTGTTGCTGGCGGCAACTGAATTTTTCCATCGGAGGCAAGGTTGGGGCCGGATGGTGATGAGGCTGGCTAACTCCTTTTATTATTGGTCTGAACACTAGATGAAGCACCAAATTTAAATTGCAAAAAAAGAAATGAAATTGGACTCTTTTTCATCTTAGATGAAAGAAGAAAAGTTAGCTCCCATGGAATGGTTGTCGAGTTGTAGCAAAGATGGTCTATTGTAGTGTAATCTTCTCTTGTGTGGTTCTGTTGCGTGTGCTGAAACCTGAAGCGTGGAGTCAGAGTTGTTTCCTGGGACTGTTACCTCTCGCCGTAGGAGAGTAGTTGGTGCATGTTGTGGTATTGTCAGGTGAGGTTTGTGTCCGTCCTGGGTGTGTGACATGATGCTTTCAGGAATGGTTTGTGTCCCTGGAACCTTGTATTATCAGTTTTCATGGAAATGAAAATTGGGGGCCTTATTTTGGCTTTCTTCTAAAAAAAACCCCCAAATTCCACATCAATGGTCACAAACGGCGGTGAGGAAGAGAAAGAAGGAGAGGGCGTGCGTGGCGTGGGTGTACGTACCGGGATGTCCTGGGAGGCGATCCTGACGCCGTTGGGGAGCGTGGTGACCTCCGTGTGCGGCAGAGGCGGCGGCGGCGGGTGGTTGTCGTCGTGGAGGGCGGGTGGAAGGCGGAGGCCCGGCAGCGGGTCGAGCAGGGAAGGGAAGCGCTCCGCGTAGGTCCTGACCCTCCTGCCGGCGAGGCTGCACAGCCTCCTCATGGAGCTCGTTCGCCGCCGCCGCCGTGTAGCTAAGTTTTTCGCCGCCGACGCCGCCGCCGTGGTGTGCGTGAAAGAGAGAGAGAAGTATTCAGTGGGCCTTTCTTGCGCCCAGTAATAAGCCCATGACCGGCTCACTAGCAGAGGGGGAAAAAAGTTCTCAACGAAAAACAGAGGAGAAAAAACCTGGAGAGCACTAAGCGTCCCGGGGATCCCGCGCTCCAATCCCCCGGGTGGAGGGCCGTCGGATCGAACCGTCTCTGCCATTGGATTACGCTACGGCCCCGCGTCACATGCAGATAAAAGAAGACTTCGCTTTCGCACTTGGCCCTCGCTCGATCCAGGCTAGCTGATTGGTTCGGTGCCAGAAAAGAATAAGAAGAGAGATCGATTGGTTGTAGCACTGACAGGCCAAGGAAGGAAAAAAGAAAAGAGAGATTAGGAAAGGATTTACATAAGGATGGTGGGCATTTTTTGCTACCACGGAACACCGTTCTTTGAATTTGCATCAAAGGAATAAAATTTCTGCTATAAACGTTCAATAAAATTGCATCATATAAAAGAAGATTTTGCTACACAGAACACCATTCTTTGAATTTGCATCAAAAGAACAAAAATTTCTGCTGTGCTCCTCACAGCTCTAGAAGACGCCGCCTGTAGCACAACCGCGCACCGCCCCTCGCCGCTTGTAGCATTAGCATCGGAGCCATACCTCGACATCCCCCTCGGTAGCAATGCCATGCGCCGTCGGTAGCATCGTCGGCTCGTCGGTAGCAACGTCGCGAGCCCTCGGTAGCATCCGCTCGTAGCATTGCCGGATACCATCGGTAGCATCGTCGGCTCGTCGGTAGCAACAGCGCCATCGGTAGCATCGCCGCGTTCCATCGATAGCAACGCCGCGCGCCGGTAGCATTGCTGGCTCGTCGGTAGCAATGCCATGCGACGTTGGTCCATTGGTAGCATTGTCGGCTCGTCAGTGTCAATGCCATGCGCTGTCGGTAACATTGCCGACTCTCCCTTGCAGCAGCCCGAGGTTGGCAGCAACTATGCCCGCCGATGGCAGCACCATTGCTCTTCCTTGGTAACATTGACGCACAAACTGTAGTAGCGATTCTGCTCTTCATTGGCAGCACCGTCGTCCTGCCTTTGCAGCAGCATCGCCCGCCACCAGCAGCAACACCAGACTAATTTGGTAGCACACCACCCCTGCGCTGGCAGCACACATCACCACCCTGCTCTGTTGCCTTTCCTTAGCTCCGGCGAGGCATCGCCGGCTCGCACCATCATATATGCTTTCATGGAGCAAAACGTGAGCCGTCGGTAACATCACAGCGTGCCGTCAGTAGCAATGTCACGCGCCCCCGGTAGCATCGCTGGCTCGTCGGTAGCAATGTCATGTGCCGTCGGTAGCATCACCGACTCGTCGGTAGCAACACCTCGGTAGCAATGCCATGCGCCGTCGGTAGCATCGCCGACTCGTTGGTAGCAATGCTGCAAGACGTCGATAGCATCCGCTCGTAGCATTGCCGAATACCGTCGTTCACCGTCTCGTTAGTAGCAATGGTGCGCGCCATCGTAGCATTGCCAGATACGTCAGTAGCATCGTCGGCTCGTCGGTAGCAACGGCGCGCGCCGGTAGCATCGTGGCCTCGTCGGTAGCAATGCCATGCGCCGTCGGTAGCATCCGCTCGTAAAATTTTGAATGATTTTGCATCTCTTGAAAAAAAAGTAGTATCATATAAAGAAAATTGCTGCAATTGTTCTACGGATTTGCATCAACAGGGAAAGTTTTTTGCTACAAATCTTATAAGCATTTGCACCACATCAAAAACAATTGCATCATGTGAAGAAGAAAATGCTAAAATCTTTTTTTGGATTTACATGAAAGGGAGAAAATATTTGCTACAAACCTTACAAGAATTTGCACCAAGTGAAAATATTTTTTGCTAAAAAAATCCCGTGTGCTGCAAATCCAAAACAGTGCTAGCAAAGCCGCCATTTGCTCACAGCACCCCTCCGGTGGGCACACAAAGCACGTCGGTCGTCATCCTTGCGGGTGCGGCCATCGAGGCTGAAGCAACGGCGGTAGCGCTCGATGCAGGTAGAGCCTAGGCGTGCCCCTAGGGCAGGGCGGCGGCGCGGGTCCTCGCAAGTCGGCGGTGCGCGCGGAGCCTCGTCGAGGGTGGCGGCTGGGTGGGCCTCGGCCGCCTCGCACCTCCATCTCGGCCTCGACGCGCGGGACCCGCTCGTCGCTGCGGCCCTTGGATACTCGAGCGCTTCTTCGCCGTATGCAAGAGAGAGGGCGAGGGAACGAGGTCGAGCTCGGCGAGGGACTCGCCGGGCGGAGGGAGACTGAAGACGGAGAGGGAGGGGAGAGGATGACTGGCTCGGGCGCGGGAGAGAGAGAGGCGCATCTGCCAGGAGGGCGTGACCGCGCCGGGGCAGCGCCAAAACAGCAGGTTGTCCTCCTCAAAGCGGCGCAGGTACGCACAATGCACCTCCCTCCCGGACCACAACCTCCCCAGCCTGGCGCAGGCAGTGGCCGCCCCAACCATCGTCGTGGCCGTGCCCCTCACCCGACCCCCGCCATCCACCGCATCACCTCCAGCGCCTGCTCGGGCCGCTTCGCCTTCACGTACCCATTGATCATGACGTTCCAGGACACCACGTTCCTGAGGAGCATTCCGTCGAACAGGTGGCGTGCGGCATCAATGCCACCATCCGTGGCAGCCGCAGAAGTAGCGTAGGCCGTCATCATGGTGTTGTGGGACGCGATGTCCCGGAAGGGCATCTCGTCGAACAGGTGACGCGCGGAGGGGAGGCGGCCGGCGGCGGCGTAGAAATGCAGGAGCGCGTTGGCGGCATGGGGCGGCGGGGCGAAGAGGAGGCCGCGGCGGTGGCGGCCGAGAGGAGTGGCGGGAAGGAGAAGGCGTCGGGGAAGCCGGAGTGGGGGGAGTGTGAGCGGAGGAGGTGGGCGAAGAGGGAGAGGAGCGCGGAGAAGGAGATGCGCGGGGCGAGGGCGCGGAGCGCGGCGGAGAGGGAGAAGAGCGGGAGCGGCGGGGGCAGGTGGCAGAGGAGGAGGCGCAGGAGGTGGGATGCGGAGGTGGCGGTGGAGGCGGCGGCGGAGAGGAGGAGGCCCGAGCGGACGGGGTGGCCGAGGAGGAGACCGCGGCGGAGGAGGAAGGCGTGGGCGCGAAGCACGACGCCGCGGGAGCGGAGGCCGTGGCGGAGGAACATGTGAAGGTCGTCGGCGGGGAGGCCGAGTTGGAGGTGGTCGCCATTATGGGGAGAGACGACCACGGGGCGGCGGCGCCAGCGCCATGGGGGTTGTTCAACCGGGCCAACGAGTGGGGTTTTGGTTTTAGGCGGGCCTGATGGGCTCGGGTCCCTGACAAGTGGGCCCACGTGCAGGCTTGATTTTGAGTGTCAAATTCGAGATCTAAACGTCAAAATAGAACAGTGTTTAGAAATCGATTTATTGCTGTTTCTCAAAAGAAAATGAAAATTAGAAATTGTTCTATTGCTGTTTCTCAGAATAAAAAAAAAGTGTTCTAGTGTCGTATATTCATTAGATAGGCCTCTAGGGCGGCGAGCACTTTGCCCTCTGTCCCCCGTGAGACGTGAGGCTGCAGGTCCTTGTCACCTCCGTCCGTCGACTTTGAGGTGTAGCTAGTGTTGGCATAGGTCTATCCTAGGGCGTCGCATCGACAGCGGGGACAGCGCCATGTGGAATAAGGTGCTACTCCTTCTTCCCTATCTCGGTGGAGAATCAACATCGTCGTGGAGTAGGTGGATTGGTCCTATCGTTTGTCTTCGCATATGATGCTATTAGTGGTGTGTTTCTAGCTCTTGCAATTTTCAGCAGCGACACTGGTGGTCGAGACGAGGTGGATGCTCTCGATCGACGATGTTGGTCCTAAGGTGGTGGATTTATCGTTCTTCCCGATTTCGATGCATGGAATCTGGATCTGAGACAGTACCGGGACGTACCCAGGTCAACGTTTCAGCAACATGTTCCTTGCCGCTTGAAGTGAGCCTATTCATCGGATCTGAATGGTGGAAGCTCGGTGTCTCTTCTCGCATGCGTCTCTGCAAAGCTAGAGTTTATCGATGGCCATTGCTAGTAATCCTACAGATTATTCTGTAATTTTCTATCTTTTTTGTTTATATCTTAATTTTAATTTAATTCAACATTTGTAACTAGAAATTCTTGCCATAAAATTCTCCTCTCCGCCTGGTAGAAGTACCATGCATTCATGGCATGGAAGAATTTTCTCGTGTAGCTTCGAGGTGGCACGGCACGATGACCAGTTTTGTCGGCACCATCGAGCACGTTGACTACGACATCACAAGCGACGGTTACCATGGTGTTGCCAAAGGTGTGGAATATCAAAATGGTTGTGTCCAGAAGACCGGTTTAACGGCTCATGTTGAGTTCGAGAATACCAACAGATGGCATAGGAGGGGAATTTTGTTGGAATGAAAATGATGCTACACCTAGGGATGAAAACGGAGCGGAATCTTTCCGACTTTTCCGCGAAAAAACGGAAAAAGAATGGAAATACGGAAAGGGAAACGGAATTTTGCAAAACAGAAACGGAAACGGAAACTTTTATGCGGAAACGGAAACGGAAATGGAACAGCAGATTCCGGCGGAATGACCACGGAAACGGAACTTTCCATTTCCGGTAATACGGAACTTTCCGTTTTTGCTATGCGGTGCTTTTCACATCCAGTAGGGCCAGTAATTCCAGTAGAAACATTTCGGCACATTACATGATATGAATAAAAAAATAAAAGGATCTGAAGCTACCGTGTTTAGGCCATATATACTCGCATATCATGTCCCTCTCGAGTCGTTACCAGTTCGACTTTTCAGTGTAGCAGTAGTGTTAAGGATGATAGTAGATGGTTCTTAATGTTGCCAAAGTTGATAGCATATGCACGCTATATTATATAATCATGATAACTCGTTATATTTTATTTCATCTTAGAAAATTGACAATTTTGTTGGTTTGATTGAGTTTTCGTGCATTATTTAAGGGGTTGCTTTGTTCCGGCAAACATCCTCTTTCTGTTCCGTGTCCGCACCGTATTCGGTACATATCTGTTTCCGATAATTTTTGTTTCCGTATTTGATTCCGGGGTTTCTGCATTCGTTTCCGCTTCCGCAAACAAATATGAAAACAAATGTGGCACCACTCAGTTCCGTATCCGCTCCGTTTTCATCCCTAGCTACACCACATGTTGTGCAGGTTCCACGTGGGGGTGTTAACAATGACACTGGGACCCGCACGTCAGAGCTACACGCGAGAGGCGTGACCGCAAGGAGAGCACGCGATATCCGCTTGAGCTGTGGGCCCGTTGATGAGCTGTCGAGGCGTGGTTGGTCGCTGTTATAAGACCCACGTCGACAGAGATGTGGAGGTGGGCGATTAGGAAGAGGCCTTCGGCCTAGCTCTGAACTTTCTGCTTTTCGTTGATCTGTAGCTTGTACCAATTCAAACTCCTGAAACAGATGCGTATCTGAGTGAGATTGTCTCCTCCAATTGCAATTGTGTTGTGATTCATCTTCTCCTTAGTCTAGATCCCATCCTTGTTGTTAACATTCTGGTATCAGAGCCTCAAAAATTTTCCCCACCATCGTTCTGGCGACTCGAGCGCGAGCAGCAGCAGATCGAGCTCGTGTGGCGATCATGGAGAATCTCACCGCGGAAGGCCGAGCGATCTACGACACCATCTCGTCGGCAACCGCGACGCAGCACTCGCAGCACCAGACCGAGATCAAGGATCTGATCTCGCAGTCGGTGAACGCAGCGGTCGAGTCCGCCATGGCGAAGACGGTCGATGCGACAGTTAGATCCTGCGTCAACAAGGCCAGGGCGGATATGCAGCTCTACGCCGACGGCGTCGAAACATCGCTCGTTCAGAAGCTGGAGGCGCTCCGCGCCGATTTGGGTCTCGCCGCCCAATCCGACGAGCCGGATCCGCCCACCAGGACCACGGCGGGCGCCGCGGAGACCGGCCCCGATGGGCACCGCGTCGACACGACTACATGGAGGCCGGCTGTAGCGACCCCTAGTCTCTACATACCGCCTCCGGCAAGAGGTACGCGATCGAATCTCACCTCGCCGCGGGTTCCTCGTTCGTTCGAATTGACCGACGATACTGCTAACACAAACCATCGTCACCGCATGCCGAGAATGGACGTTCCCAAGTTCGACGGCGAACAACCCAAGCTGTGGCAGATTCAGTGTGAAGATTATTTCGAGATGTATGAGACGGCGCCAACTCTCTGGGTTCGTCTGGCCTCTCTGCAGTTCACTGGTCCTGCAGCACGCTGGTTGTCATCGATCAAGTCATCTATCCGCAAGTACACTTGGAATGAGTTCTGCAGAGAAGTGGTGCTGAGGTTTGGGCGTAATCAACATCAGTCATTGATCCGCAAGCTGTACAAGTTGGTTCAAACTGGTTCAGTCGAAGACTATGTTCAGCAGTTTTCTGAACTGATTGATCAGCTAGCAGGGTATGAAGATCAACCTGATAATTTACACTATGTCACACGCTTTGTGGATGGATTGAAGCCACCTGTGAGAGTGTTAGTGGCTGTGCAGTTGCCTCGGGATTTGGAAACAGCTTACAACATTGCTTTGGTTCAAGAGGAAGTTTCAGATAATCCTTCGCCATTGCAAGCAATAGCATCCAGAAGGCAGTACAACCAATCAAGTGCACCTCGTCAGTTCGAAGACAAACGCAACACAGAACTGAACAAGGGAGTTGAGCGTCCTCATGTAACAGATGATAAGTTGCAGACATTGAAAAACTATAGGCGTGCCAAAGGACTATGTTTCACTTGTGGAGAACGCCACTCCAAGGAACATAAGTGCCCACCAACTGTCCAATTGCACCTGGTGCAGGAACTGATCGAGCTAATGCAGTTGCAAGAGGATGAGGAAGAAGAAACTGAACTGGAAGCCAACCTAATGCAGATAACTGATGTTGAGCTGGATGCAGCACCACCAGAGCAATCCATAGTTTTGCAATGTTCCATCAATGACAAAGAGGTGGTGTTTTTGCTCGATTCAGGAAGTACGAATTCATTCCTCAATGTCCCTGTTGCAAGTGAACTGGGTGGATTACAGAGTTTACCAAAACCAAGAAGAGTGAAGGTAGCAGGGGGTGGAATTCTGATCTGCGACACTTGTATTCCGTCTTGTACTTGGACTTGTGGTGCACAGCAATTTTGTTCACCTTTCAAGGTACTGCCTCTTCGTGGATATGATGGAATCATTGGGATGGATTGGTTCTCTTCACATAGCCCACAATTGATTGATTGGCAGCAGAAGTGGTTGAAGTTTCAGTATAAAGGCAAATGGATTTGTTTGCAAGGCAAAACTCCAGCGGCGACAGATTGCAATATCTTGTCATTGCAGCTGATACAACCTGACACCACAGAGTCTGCTCCGTTGTCCAAGGAAGTACAGGAAGTGCTACAGTCCTTTCAGTCAGTATTTTCTGAACCGGAACGACTACCTCCTCGCCGTGTAGTGTCGCATGCCATTCCTTTGATTGAAGGGGCTCAACCGGTTCAAATCAGGCCCTATAGGTTAGCTCCAGAGCTTAAAGATGAGGTGGAGAAACAAATCCAGGAAATGCTAACTTCTGGGGTAATTCGACCTAGCACTAGCAGTTTCGCTTCGCCTCTCATTCTGGTGAAAAAGAAAGACCATACATGGCGTCCATGTGTCGATTTCAGACAGCTCAACGCTCACAATCAAAAGCAAGTACCCAGTACCGGTTATAGATGAGTTATTGGACGAACTCCATGGAGCTTGCTGGTTTTCCAAACTGGACCTGCGTGCAGGATATCATCAAATCAGGATGAAGGAGGGAGATGAATATAAAACAGCTTTTCATACTCACCATGGGCATTTCAAGTTTACTGTGATGGCTTTCGGACTGACAGGAGCACCAGCAACATTTCAATCTGAAATGAACATAACTCTAGCACCTCTTTTGCGGAAGTGTGCCCTTGTCTTTTTCGATGATATTTTGATTTACAGTCGCACTTATGAGCAACACCTAGATCATCTGCGACAGGTGTTGTCATTGTTGGCTGAGAATGAATGGAAAGTGAAGGCTTCTAAGTGTTCGTTTGCTCAACCTACTGTTCACTATCTAGGCCATGTCATTTCTGCCGCAGGGGTAGCTACTGATGAGGAAAAAATTGCAACCATCAGGGACTGGCCCAGACCTCAAGATGTGAAACAGTTGCGCAGTGTGCTTGGAATGCTGGGGTATTACAGGAAATTTATTGCAGGCTATGGCTCTATTAGTTTTCCTTTAACGCAGCTCCTCCGAAAAAATGTGCCCTTTATATGGACACAAGAAACAGAGATCGCATTTCAATGCTTAAAGAAAGCCCTGATTTCAGCTCCTGTATTAGCTCTGCCGGACTTTTCATGCACGTTTGTCATAGAAACGGATGCAAGTGACGGTGGCATAGGGGCAGTGTTGATGCAACGTGATCATCCTCTGGCATTTTTCAGCCGAGCACTTGGTCCTCGCAATCGTGCTCTCTCTACCTATGAAAAAGAATATATGGCAATCTTGTTAGCTGTCGAACAGTGGCGCCCTTACCTGCAATTCAAGGAGTTTGTGATTAAAACCGATCATGCTAGCTTGACTCATTTGACTGATCAACGTCTGCACACACCCTGGCAACAGAAAGTTTTGTCCAAACTTATGGGAATGCAGTATCGCATCATATACAAGAAAGGGGTCGAGAACAAAGTGGCTGATGCTTTGTCACGCAGACCTTCACCTGATATGGAAATGAATGCAATTTCTAATTGTCAACCAGTGTGGATAGAAGCTTTAGTGGATGCTTACCAGCAAGATGCACATGCTAAAACCTTGCTTCAACGGTTGTCTGTAGCCACAGATCCACAAGACAGCTATACTCTCAGTGATGGTGTGATTAGAAAGAAGGGAAGAATTTGGATTCCTGATAAACCGGAATTACAAAAGCAAATTGTACAAGAGTTTCATGCCAGCCCCATTGGAGGTCACTCGGGGATTCCTGTCACTTTGAGGCGTCTCAAACAACTTTTTGCTTGGAAAGGCATGACTAAGTTTGTGCATCAATTGGTGAAATCATGCAGTGTGTGCCAACAGGCCAAACCTGACAGGTCAAGGTATCCAGGACTCCTTCAACCTCTACCAGTTCCAGACTCGGCATTCCAAGTAATCTCTATGGACTTTGTTGAAGGACTACCTCGATCAGGTCGATTCAATGTTATATTGGTCGTGGTGGATAAGTTCAGTCGCTTTGCACACTTTATTCCACTAGCGCATCCATTCTCAGCTTCGTCTGTTGCAGCAGCATTCATGGAACATGTGTTCAAATTGCATGGGGCACCTGAGCAAATCATTTCTGATAGAGATAGAATCTTCAATAGCAATTTCTGGCAGCAGTTGTTTACTCTGATGGGTACAACTCTGAAGATGAGTTCCTCTTATCATCCCGAAACTGATGGACAGTTCGAGCGTGTAAACCATTGTTTGGAGGGTTACTTGCGCTGTTTTGCCCATGCCTGTCCAACAAAATGGGTGCAATGGTTGAACCTAGCTGAGTATTGGTATAATACCAGCCTTCACTCTGCTTTGGGCAAATCGCCATTTGAGGTGCTGTATAACCGGTCACCAAGGCATTTGGGGTTAACTCCAGTGGATTCAGCTCCTATAACTGATGTGCAAGACTGGCTGGATGAACGCACTATGATGCAGGAATTGCTGAGACAGCATCTGGAACGCGTGCGTCTACGCATGAAGCACCAAGCTGATAAGAAAAGAACAGAGCGTATGTTCCAGGTGGGCGATTTTGTATACCTGAAGCTTCAGCCCTACGTCCAATCATCTGTGGCACCACGAGCACATCACAAGCTGCTGTTTAAGTACTATGGGCCTTATCAAGTGCTTGATCGAGTTGGTGAGGTGGCTTATAGGCTGGCACTTCCTGAAACAAGCAGAATTCATCCTGTTGTCCACGTTTCACAACTCAAGAAGGCCATTGGAGAGAATGTGCAGGTACAGACACAATTGCCCTCTCCTCTTGATGCTTTGCTGGTTCCTTCACGTATCTTGCAGAGACGCCTGCGGCAGCAAGGACCTGTGTCAGTCAGTCAGGTTTTGATGCAATGGACTGGTCAGCCCGAAGCCTTGGCAACTTGGGAAGATCAAGATGATCTAAAACGACGTTTTCCTCGTGCCCTGGCTTGGGGTCAAGCTGGCTTTCAAGGGAGGGAGAGTGTTAACAATGACACTGGGGACCCACACGTCAGAGCTACACGCGAGAGGCGTGACCGCAAGGAGAGCACGCGATATCTGCTTGAGCTGTGGGCCCGTTGATGAGCTGTCGAGGCGTGGTTGGTCGCTGTTATAAGACCCATGTCGACAGAGATGTGGAGGCGGGCGATTAGGAAGAGGCCTTCGGCCTAGCTCTGAACTTTCTGCTTTTCGTTGATCTGTAGCTTGTACCAATTCAAACTCCTGAACCAGATGCGTATCTGAGTGAGATTGTCTCCTCCAATTGCAATTGTGTTGTGATTCATCTTCTCCTTAGTCTAGATCCCATCCTTGTTGTTAACAGGGGGTGAACGAGACAAAATTGTTCATGTGACAATTGTGAGCCCGGGGACCTGTTTGAGCGCGCCTCCGATTTGATTTATGAATGTTTGAACTATATTTGTGAATGTTTGAACCATATGATGTTTGAACTATGTTGATCATTTGATCATTTGATCTACGTGCATGTCCAATATGGGTTTGGGGGAGATTTTTTGAGGGTTATGGTTGTAGGACACCGTTTTTTGGGCTGTCCGGTCACCGTGCCCGGACGCGTCCGGTCACAGTTTGGGGGCCGGATTTGGGGCCTCCGCTTGGAGATGCTCTAAGCTCGCCTTTCTTTCTTCCATGCCGCCTACGTGTACGACATGCTCAAGAGTCAAGTAGTACCACTGGCGCCGATCGAGCCCGGGCTAACTATATATAATCGACAACTTGGACGGTAGCGATCGGGCATATACACATGTTACGCTAGTACAATAGTTAATCCATGCAACACCTACAGAGATCGATCGAGTCACTAACACCTGTCAAATGAGATTTTTTTCCCGAGAGAACCCACGCGCTTTATTCATCAACTAGGTAATATGCCCGTGCGTTGCAACGGGTGAAAACAAATCAGTGTTGTTGAGGCTTACAAAGTAAGTTCTTGCTAGTACAAACGCAACATGTCGTCGGTGCAACACACCTTGTACTATAGTATAGAATGTACATTTAGTATAGATTTGTGGTATGTCAAAAGATTAAATGAGAGTTTTAACTCAATAACCTACAGTGTAGCTTGCAAAGAGCTTCCATGAGAAATTTCTTCAAGTGTGTATTGTAAATACTTGACAAACTGGTTGTGTAAACACTGTACTTAGCTCAAGTCATGAATATGCTCGTGCAAGTTGTAAATGACAACTACTCATGGTATCAAATAAATGGTTAGAGATATCCAACATCGTTACTCTTTTTCACATAATTGTTCATGTGTCTGGTTACACAATACCTAGTCGTGAGATACACATGCTTTACAGGGGTGAGGTGAAAATGCAACCAAAGTGACTCATCAATGACCATGCCTTTTGTAATCGGGAATTAACCACAATACTACATACATGTCATTATTTTCACCGTCTACACATCTGTCTGTAACACACAGTCAGGCGATGGTGTTAGGAACATCCTAGTCCTGGCTTCAGGCATCATATAGATTCATAGGAAGAACACCCAATGTGATAGGCAGCCTGACCCACACCAACGTTTGATGTTTGGTGATGGGGGCGTTGGACCAGGGGTAGATCTGCAAGTAAAATAATGTAATGTTACTTATCTGTAGAACGGAAATGTTGATGATAATATGATGCAACCAAAGTCCAAAATCAATTCCAGAAATTGACAGAGAAAACATCTAATATTCTGAGCAGCCAAGTTTGAAATGTGTGCAACAAGATGAAATTAGTTCAGAGTATAACGCATAGCCAGATACATCTTCTTTCCCACCCTGTGCAGCACACGACAATAGTCTTCGCCACATCCTCATATTGCCCACCCTGTGCCATTCATATCTTTTACATTGTCAAACCTGATGAGCACTGTAATCATTAGGAGCAATGATTCTCTGTGCAACAGTCAGGATGTAGACTACTCCATTAGGAAAATGAAGATAACGTTTTTTTTACTGTAAATAGGAAGGCAAGCTGAATAGTACTATACCTTTGCAGCTTCAATGCTTATATCAGCGATACCACGGCAGAAAGAATTAATCAGAAGTTGCATTTGCAGAAATGGGGGCAGTAATTTAATATTGAACTACCGAAGTCTTGTAACAGTAATGACATGCCTGTATCAAGTTATAGCACCCTTCTTTTCAATGTCTCCATATTACAAGTGGTGAGAAGGAAGTTGAAAAATCCTAAAAAAGGAAGACTTCAAATCAGGTAACAGATAAAAAACAACAAGTTACACTAAAGATGTTCTATGTTATCTCATTTCACATCTGAACTGTAATACACCGGCAGAAATCAAGAAAACGGAAAAGGATCAGCATTTAAGGAGATGAGCACATTCCACCAAACCAGTATCAGTATCATGTACCTCATGTGCTTGAAATGACCATGTGCTTGGTGATGCCACAGTGACCTGACCCCATGTGTGCTTGGTTAAATAATCCTACAGTTGAAGAACGCTAATCAAGACCTCACCCCATGTGGGCTTTTCTCAAAATAAATGGAAAATTGAGTGGCAACACAATTAACAATATAAAAATGAACTTCCAATATTTTAATCTTTATAGGTGTATCACACCATATAACATGTAGAACGTAGTCCCTCAACTATAACTGAAAAATGATCACTAAGAAGTTGATCCAAGTTTAGAACAATACAGGCATGCACATAGAACCTTGGTGGAACTTGGGAAGATGTAAGCCCAAACCATGATATACGCCCATGAAATAGGCAAGCATATTCAGATCACAAGGATCGTTCTCTTGGTCTCACAGGAACAGCGGTGCATGCAAGTACGCTCAGGTCCATGAACCTGATGGCGGCAGCCGGGCAGATCAGCTATATGCTCAGCAGTCAGTGCAGACACGGCCGGATAACGTTCAGCATGCAAAATCAGGGACATATTAGCGTGTTTGCAGGTACTTACTGTTACGCAGCAGCAAATACTTGTAAGGAATAATCCGTTCTACAAATATTACTGTCAAATTGTAATGTGTCCTAGGCTCCTAGCAGGTAGCAAGATAATACAGCTTCATTTCAATCTTTCGAATGCTTAATGCTGATCTTTCGTAGGCCCCTTTGTGATGCTTCCGCGACCTGCCAAACACCGACCTCATCAAAATATTTGACCTGTTGTTGGAGTACCCAAGACAATAATATAATTTGACCTCATCATCATTATTAAACCACAACAATGAAGTTTCGTGCAAGCCATACAAGCGTTAAAGGATGGCCCAGACAATGAATAGAATGGATTGGCATAAGAAAACAAAGAGTGGTAATCGCGTAATGTCTAGATGGCATTCAAGTAGTAGCTATTAGAACGCAAGTCAAAATCATATCTGAATGACACATAGCTCTAGAAGTCATACTTATCTCTATAAAACTAACACAATAATTGAAGTTCAGATTGCACTACCTTTTACTCGGTCTGCTATGCGATCACCATGCCTCAATTAATTTGTGTTACCAAGATTAGTCTGTTAAGGTATTCAAGTAAATGCAGCACATAACATGCAATGCTCAATCTCCAAACTTAGAGGTTAGCCTATTTTATAATGGGAACAACATTCACTACAAAATACATAACCACTTAAACTGAGTGTATACTGGCAACCATCAGAACACAAACTAAGGGATGAAATCAACATGAGCACCTTGACAATTCATCACCCGATACTAACTTGTTGAGTATGCATTGACTGGTTAGACTGGACATAAACAACAATGGCACAGCGTCCTTGCACTGTGGAAGAACAGAACCTATACGCAAGTGCAAACCTGTACGGTAATACATCTAAGACTATCCCTATATGCAAGCGCAAACCTGCAGTATACAATACAAAAAACTCTATGATCAGCATACACGTGACAACATTACGAGCCTGTCTCCAAAATGGCTCTCCAAAATTTCCTTCACATACTGACCACGCGAGTTCTTGCTTGACCTCAATCTGTTCGACAATTTCTCAGCGGGCACGTTCTTGACAATTTCCTTGACAGACTGCACATTCATTCTCATCAGCGTACTGGCTCATAAGACAAAATCACAAAAATCTTATTAACAAGATGAATGCAAGTGAGGTCGCACAGATTGCAACCAACCTGAACATGATGAACCTCTCTTGGGTTCTCGGGAAAGTCGAGCAAGATGTCGTTCTCCGCTGCGATCTCCTTGGCCAGCGTCCTCTGCTGCTCCGGGCTCGCCCTTTCCCTAGATAACTTCCGCACTAACTCAATCTGGCAAGAGAAAAGAGGATAATCAAGCGAGTGCACGGTGGGGCGATGACGGTGTGAATTTGAAGGCGCGCTGTGGACGGGGCAAGGAACATGTCCATCAAGTTTCAGATACCAGCGATAGTAACTCTACCACAATATACGAATCAGAACGCAAGCTGCAATGGGAGAAGA
Organism: Poa pratensis; assembly: GCA_947311845.1. NCBI lineage: Eukaryota > Viridiplantae > Streptophyta > Magnoliopsida > Poales > Poaceae > Poa > Poa pratensis. The sequence goes on from CAMZMU010000113.1 coordinate 36,152,071, forward strand.
AAATCAACAAACCGCCCGATCTGAACCATGTACAAGAGGTTGTTACCTTCAGGAGGACAGCGGTGTTCGCTCGGGTGAGGATGGAGAAGCAGCGGTCGGAGAGAACCAGGGAAGGGTCGCGGAGGAGGACATCACGGGTGTGGCCGGCGGCTCCGATCACCGCCAGTGAGGAGGGCAGCAGCTGCACGGAAGAGAAGGTCGAAGGTGAGGTCGGCGTCCGGGATCCGGCGTTCGATCTGGCTGGGGCTAGCGCGGGTGGATCCGCTGCGGTGTGGCGGCCGGCGGGTGGATCCGCTGCGATTTGAGATGACGAGAGAACGGGGCCTGGCCGCTGGGAGATCCCTCGGTGGAGCGCGGGTTGATTCCAGAAAAGGATAAGGGTGAAAATGAAATTTGTGCGAGCGACGAAGGAGAGGACGATGTAGATGGATTGCGGATTGATTTACAACTTTCTAAGGGACTATAATGTAAACTTACCGCGACGTACGAAGTCCGGCAGAAGACAGGACACTGCTTTCTTTTATATTCATCAATAGTAATCAGGATGTCATTACAAATTAATTGCTTCTCGGACGCGGTCCGGAGCAACAGAACGCCACACACTTTCTGACAAGCTATAACCCACGTCTAGCATGAACCACGAACCAAAATGATGATCACGACAAATAGTCCGAGGCGCTGATGATTTTGGGCCACCCTTCCTCCTGGGCAAATCAAGGACATGCCGCATAAATCACTTTCTTCTCGATCTAGGCATGCAGCTCACTAGTAGGAAAACCCTATCTGTGGCGCACCCAAAAAAAATTCTGTGGCGTATGGTGGGTGCGCCACAGAAGTCACGCCACAAAAATTGAAATTTTGTGGCGCACGGCCCGTGCGCCACAGAAAGCTAACAATTTTGTGGCGCACCCCACAAGCATGCGCCACAGAAAGTCCTTTTCATATTTAAAAAAAAAAGCTGCCCACCGCAGCCACGTCGCCGTCGGGTGGAGCGGCGTGCAGACCACCGCGGTGGGGACGACGAGCGACTCCGCGGCGGAGGGCGTCGGCGGCCATGGAGCGCGTGCTGAAGCTGCTAGAGCGCGGCCCGTTCCTGGAGGAGGAGCGCGAGCGGAGGTCTGCAGGGGTGGGGCGGGGTCATGGGGAGGAGCATGAGAAGGTGTGGAGGAGGATAGGGGATGGGCATCTGCTGCTCGAGGTCAAGCGCCGTCCCGAGATGCAGTGGCTCCCCGTCGGTCCTCTGTACGGCGGCGAGCGGTGGTCCTCAGTGGCTCCCCGTCGGTCCTCTGTACGACCTGCGGCGAGATGAAGCTTGGCGGCCGGGAGAGGAGGACGGCGCCACGGCGGGGCTCGAGGAAGGATGCGCGTCGGGGAGGGCGTGCTTGCCGGCGCAGGTCGTGGAGGAGCTGGAGGTGAGAGAGGGAGCGCCGGAGCAGTCCCAACCCTGCTCGTTGGCCATGGCGGCGAACGGCAGTCGAGCTCCTGCTCGTTGGCCATGGCGGCGCCCGGGGCTCGGATGGCCGGAGGTGGCTTCCTCGGCCGTCCCAGTGTGCGGAGCCGAGCAGCTCAGGCCACGACGCGCTGGCGCCGACAAAGGCGCTGGACAGGAGGACGCCTTGGCTCGCGTCCATGTGTGCGTGCCGGCGGCGGTGAGAAGAAGATTAGGTAGAAGCAATGTGTTTGCTCAGGACCTGGGATGCGGTGAGAGTAAAGGAAATGCTGCTTTGTCTGCTAGTAGCCTAGTACACGTGAAGAGCGAGTGGCCGGGATGAGAAGGACGTGGTAGGTGCGTGTGGGTTTGACCGGTGGAGAGAGAAACTGGATCTGGCCGGGGATGTGGATTTGAAAATATGTATTATGTGGCGCATGTTGGTTAGATGTGCCACAAAAAGTAATATATCTGTGGCGCATCTGGCACATGCGTCACAGAAATATGATTTTCTGTGGCGCATCTGACCACATGCGCCACAGAAAGTCAAATTTCTGTAATTTCCGTGGCGCATGCAAAACAATGCGCCACAGAAATTATTTCTGTGACGCATGACTATTTCGTGCGCTACAAAAAGGTGATCCACAGAAATTTCTGTGGCGCATGACTATTTCGTGCGCCACAAAAAGGTGATCCACATAAAGCCAGTTTCCTAATAGTGGCTGCTAGTAACAGTTAGCCAATTACGATAAGAAAATGCTAATGTGTGCATGGAATCATGTCGACGACGTGTTTGCATGCTTGTCTCGCAAGGAAAGCCAGCTGCATTACTGACCCGGCACGTACACTCCTGATTCTCCTCCAGGTCAACCATCTCGCCACTAGCCTGGCCGGCCAGCCATGGAGCTATAAGACCACACCACCCCGGCAAGCCATAGCACCATCGATCGATCACACGACAGACATCAGCCAAGGAGAAACACACCGATCGATCGATCGAGCATGCCAGCCGGCCAGCTAGCTCCTTGATAAGCTAGCGACAATGGCGCTCGGGTCGGACCTGCTGGTGCTGGTGGCCCTGTGCGTGGTGCTGGCGGCGGCGTCGTCGGCGACGGCGCAGACGACGACGACGACGCCGGGCGGGATGTCGGTGCTGGTGACCGGCGCACAGCGCAACAGCAAGTTCACGTGCCAGGACGACGGCAAGACCAAGAAGGGCAAGAAGAAGCCCAAGCCCAAGCCCTGCAGCGCAACCTGCACCGACCGATGCCCCACCAGGTGCCTCGTCCTCTGCCCCGGCTGCAAGACCTTCTGCCGTACGTATACACTCCATCCTCCTTTGTTTGGATAATATAGCTAGTTTTTTTAGATGATATAGCTAGCTTTTAGAAAACGTACAAACGTAGTGTTTCAGATTCTAACAAACGAAAACTTTGTTTGGATAATCTAGCCAATTTCCGGAGAAGCAAAACTTGATTTTCGTAGGACGAAAAAAAGTTTGTACGCAACCTATTACTCCATCCGTTCGGATTTAGATGACTCATAGAAACGGATGCATCTAGACATGTTTTAGTGTTAGATGCATCCATTTCAACCCATACGTGAGTCATCTAAATCCGAACGGAGGGAGTAGATGTTTTCCATAAATTAGTTCAGTGTGTCCTTCTCGTCGTAGTTTCTTAGAATTTTCTCTATAAGAACAAACTAACTAAACTAGTTTTACTAAAAAAAATCCCCTTAACCTTGTTTACCAAAGATTAACTCTAAATTATCCGAATCCAAACTACCCTTACTACATACATCTCGTACATGTTTATATATATGAAAATGGATATTCGACACACCCATGCTTTCACGGAACCGCGTCGCAATTTTTTATCAAGTCAAACGCAAGAAAATGCAAACCATATATAAACTTTGGCTATGAGACGCAAAATATATATCATGCATTCTTTTGTATTTTACCTAGTTGTGACTCATATATTATGTTTCTTATGCCGATTGTGAGTTAACATGAAGCAACTACTTATATAGAAAACATAGGTTCTGAATATAACCACGTAAGAATTCTTTTATGCGCAAATCAGCTTATCTGGTGTGCAATAACATGTATATAATATATAGGCACCTAATATATAACAACTTGTATGTTTATATGTATATATGTGTAGTGTGTGGCTTCTACCCTGGAGTGTCGTGCGGTGACCCGCGCTTCACGGGAGGCGACGGCAACAACTTCTACTTCCACGGAAAGAAGGACCAGGAATTCTGCATCGTTGCCGACTCCGACCTCCACATCAACGCACACTTCATCGGTAACCACAACCCAGATACGAACCGTGATTTCACCTGGATCCAGGCTATCGGTTTACTCTTCGCAGACCACCACTTCAGCCTGGGCGCTGTTGATACGTCTCCAACGTATCCATAATTTATGTTGTTCCATGCCTATATTATATCAATTGCTACATGTTTTATATACACTTCATATCACTTTTATGCATTTTCTGGGACTAACCTATTAACAAGATGCCGAAGTGCCAGTTCCCTGTTTTCTGCTGTTTTTGGTTCCAGAAAAGTACTTCTGCGAATATTCTCGGAATTGCACGAAACAAAAGGCCACGTCCCTATTTTTCTGACACGTACACGAAGTCCGAAGGAGAGACGAAGAGGAGCCAGGAGGCAGCCAAACCACATGGCGGCGCGGCAGGGAGTGGGCCCGCGCCAGCCTATGGGTTGGGCCCCTCGGGGCTCCACCGACGTTGCCCCTTCGCCTATTTATTCCCCCCGAGGTATAAACCCTAAAGAACCAAGTCATATTTCCAGAAGAGTTCCGCAGCGCCGCCGCCATCGACGACAAGTTTCGGGGGACAGAAGTCTCTGTTCCGGCACGCTGCCGGGACGGGGAATTGCCCCCGGAGCCATCTCCATCAACTCCATCGCCATCTTCATCGCCGCTGCTGACTCCCATGATGAGGAGGGAGTAGTTCTCCCCCGAGGCTGAGGGCTCTACCGGTAGCTATGTGGTTTATCTCTCTCTCCCATGATGTGATCTTTATGTGATCATGAGCTTTGTAATCTAGTTGAACAAGTAGATGTTACTCTTTATCTATTATGCCACTCTAGAGGTTACTTTAATATGAACTCCGGATTCACTCTCCACGGTGTGAAGGTGACAGTGTGCACATCGTGTGTGATTCCTTTATGACATTGTCGGTGTTTGTTTACTCAGACTTTGAGGTGTGCTTTTGCAGCCCTACGCAATGAATGGTGTTCATTATCCAACAAGAGAGTGTTTGAGAGTAGCATTTATTTATTCAATTATGAGATCATTGTTGAGAGTACCACTAGTGAAAGTATGATCCCTAGGCCTTGTTTCTAAGCATTGAAACACCGTTTACAACAAGTTCTGCTACATGTTTGCTTGCTGCCATTTTTATTTCAGATTGCAATTACTACTTATAATCATCCATATTACTTGTATTTCACTATCTCTTCGCCGAACTAGTGCACCTATACATCTGACAAGTGTATTGGGTGTGTTGGGGACACAAGAGACTTCTTGTATCTTAATTGCAGGGTTGCTTGAGAGGGATATCTTTGACCTCTACCTCCCTGAGTTCGATAAACCTTGGGTGATTCACTTAAGGGAAACTTGCTGCTGTTCTACAAACCTCTGCTCTTGGAGGCCCAACACTGTCTACAAGAATAGAAGCGTGCGTAGACATCAAGCTATTTTCTGGCGCCGTTGCCGGGGAGGTAAGTGTTGGAAGGTATCTCCTTTAGATTCTGCAATTATTTCTTTTTGTTTCTTGTTTTTATTTTCACTAGTTAGGCTTAATGGAAAACAACAAAAAAATTAGAGATCTTTATGAACTTTATATGGAATTAGGACATGATGCTTTTGAAGAGAAAATTAAAAAACCTATGGAGGCTTGTTTGCATAATAGTGGTAGTAATGTTATTAGTATAAATTCTTTGGACACCATTATTGCTAAGGCTGTGGAAAAGCCTAAGCTTGGGGAAGCTAGTTTATATGAAAATAATCTTTTTTGCTCCTCAGCTATGGAGGAATTATTTTGCCTTGATAATGCTTTGTCTCCAATATGTGATAATTCTAATGATGTTTGTGATATTCCAAATCCACCTGTTGAAAGTATTTCTTTTAAAATACCTATGAAAATTGTTGAAAGGGTTATGAATGATCAGTATGCAGGGGATGGATCAATCCATCCAAGTGCTCACTTGTCGAAACTTACAGAACTTTGTGAGTTATTTAAGGTTGCAGGTTTATCAAGAGAAAATGTCATGAGGAAACTATTTCCATTGTCACTTAAGGACAAAGCAAAGGAATGGTATAGGTGCTGGATGAACAACCTTCGAATTGGAAACAGCTTGAATCTCTCTTTTACTCTAAATTTTATCCTCTTCATGAAGTGCATCTAGATAGGAATTACATTTATAATTTTTACCCTCATGATGGAGAAAGCATTGCTCAAGCTTGGGGAAGGCTGAAAACATTAATACTCAAATGTCCTAACCATGAGCTTTCTGAGGAAATAATTGTTACTAATTTTTATGCAAGGCTTTCAGGTCATTACAAGGATTATGTAGATGCATGTTCACATGGTTCTTTCACAAGCAAGAAGGTTGAAGCTAGATGGGATCTTCTTGAAAGAATTCAAAACAATGCTGAGGATTGGGAGAATGACAAAGGTAAAGAATCAGGTATAAACTATGAATATGATTGCATTAAGTCTTTCGTTGAAACTGCTAGTTTTCAAGAGCTTAGTGCTAAATATGGTCTTGATTCTCAAATTATTGTTGATTGTTTTAGAACCTTTGCTTCTCATATTAATGTTCCTAAAGAAAATTGGGACGTGTATCATGAACCTTTCAAAGACACTTGCATGGAAAATGAAATTGTTGTTAATGATTGCAATAAACATGCTCAAACTTCTGAAAATACTATTTCTTATAAGCATGTTAATTTTTGTGGAATGCATAGACCTTGTGGAATTAATCAAATCGAAGATGAATATTGTATCTATCATAGGAATGAAAAAACTAGAACATGGTACAAGGCTCTAAGAGATCTTGGTGAAAAAGTTTGTGACCTCCATCCTTTTATTTGTGAACTTTGCTATGAAGTGGGTCATTTTAATTTTCAATGTTCAGGTCATGATAATAGCCTTTCGAATCCAATTACTGCAAATTTGTATTGTGATAACATGATCACTCCTAATCAACATGATGAACTTACATTATTTTTGGGGTGTGAAGAGTTATCAAGAAAAACTTCCTTGTTAGATATGAGTGATCTTGATATGAATAGTGTGTTGCATGGATGTTATCTCTATTGTGTTAATAATTGCCATGCTAACACCTACATACAAAATATTATAAAGGATGAGACTTTACCAAAGTATGACAGGACTAATATGTGTTTTGTTCTCATTAATGAAAGAGAGGAGTCCCCCCAAGTTTCTTCCATTGTCTCTAATACTAAACCAGGTTATGTGGAGGAGCTTCCTTTCAAACCTCTCCCTCCTAAAGATAAAAAGAAGAGGGGAAAGAAGAAGAAGAAGAAGAAGAGAGAGTAAAAGGAGAGAGGAAACGGTATCTTCTCCCAAACTTGTTGCTCCTGTTACAATTGATACTTATAATTCTGAATTCGATGATTCTGAACTTGATGATGAACCTATGCCTGTTACTTATATTAGTGATCATGATTGGGAAAATGAAACTACTTTTGATATTGAAAATCTTTGGGGTACCAATTCTGAAAATGATGATATTAATGATTGCCATACTATTAGTACTATCCATGTTTCTTCCAATGATGATATGAAAAGCTCTAAGCTTGGGGATGAGGTGTTTGAAAATCCTTTTGCTATTGCTGATTATATGCTTGATACATCTCCTTCTATTAAAAATAATGATATGTTTACGAATGAACACAGTTTGGAAGATGACTATTCTATTGCTTATGATGATACTATGCCTCCAGTCTTTGATAATTATTATAAAGAATACTATGACATAGGTTATAATTACAGTCATCCTCATGAAACTTGTCATAGTTATGGAGAGATTACCCAAAACCATCCCTTTAATATACAACTTGTCTATCATGTTCGAGTTCTTTATGATGATCCTGCCCCCATTGTTATTAATGAGAAGAACTTTTCTTATGTGGAAAATGAAGATACTTTTGTGCATATGGATCATGGTAAGAATGTTTCATGTGATGATTATATTGTGGATTTTATCAATGATGCTACTGAAAGTTTTTATGAGAGAGGGAGGCATGGATTCATATATCTCAATAATATCAAGTCTCCTCTCTTTTTGTTGAAATTTTTGAAGTTGCACTTGTTTTGTCTTTCTATGCTAGTAGCTTCATGCATCAATAATTTGTTTTCTTACAAGATTTTTTGCATAGGAAGTGGGTTAGACTTAAATGTGTTTGGTATTTGCTTTTTGATGCTCTCTTATATTCAACTCTTATACATATGAGAGCATATCAAAATTTCATGCCTAGCTAAAAGGCTTTAAAGAAAAGCGCTTATGGGAGACAACCCATTGTTTTTATTTCTGTTATTTTTTTTTTTTGAGTCAAGGAGCTTGTTACTTCTGTAGCAACTCCTTTGTATCTTTATTTTATCGCATTGTTGTGCCAAGTAAAGTTCTATATTGAAAGTTGATGCAAGATTTGGATTTCTGCGCAGTGACAGATTTTTAGCTGTCACGATTTGAGCTTTTCCCTGTAGAAAATTCAAAAATTCTGAAAAAATCACGCATCTTCCTGAGATATGTACGCAACTTTCATTATTTTAGGCCAGATCCATCTGAGCAACTTAAGTGCCTCGAAAAAATTCGTCATTCCAGACTGTTCTGTTTTTGACAGATTCTGCCTTTTGTTTTGCATTCGCTCTTTTACTGTGTTTGTGTGGATTTCTTTGCTCCACAAAGCATTGGTGGCTGTAGCTAATGTCCAGAAGCTTTGGGATTGATTGTATCATTACAGAATATGAGAATTTTTGATTATGCACTAACCCTCTAATGAGAACTGTCTTGAGTTTGGTGTGAAGGAAGTTTTCAAGGATCAAGCGAGAAGGGTGATATTATGTGATCAAGAAGAGTGAAAAGCCTAAGCTTGGGGATGCCCCCGTGGTTCATCCCAACCATATTCAAGAAGACTCAAGCGTCTAAGCTTGGGGATGCCCAAGGCATCCCCTTCTTCATCAACAACTTATCAGGTCATCTCTAGTGAAACTATATTTTAATTCTTTCACATCTTATGCTTTACTTGGAGCGTCTGTGTGCTTTTTTTTTTGTTTGTTTTTTGAATAAATTCGGATCCTAGCAATCCTTGTGTGGAGAGAGACACGCTCCGCTTTTTCATGTGAATACTCATGTTCTTCACTTATATTTGTTGAGTATTCTTAACTAGCTACTGCAGTGCTTTTAGCTCCTGTTTTTCATGCATCTCTTCGAGCTGTTAGCACTTGTTTATAAATACTCTCTTGCTGCATTATATTATCATTTGGAGAGTTTATGTTTAAATAAATTGATTGGTGTTTGTTTGGAAGAAAGAAAATGCTACATGTAGTAGTTGGTATTGGAAAAGACATATGCATTCTTGTAGATCATTGTCTTGTTTCGATTTGACACTTTGCAATTGTTTTGAGCTCTCAAGTAGATCATGTTTAAGCTCTTGCATCATGTAGTTAAAGCCTAGTAGTGGAGAACTACCGTAGAGCTTGTTGAGACTTGGGATGCATATTTGTTTCTCTAAGGTCTAGATATTTTCTGGTAAAATGTTTGAGCAACAAGGAAGACAGTGTAGAGTTTATAATACTTGCAATATGTTTTTATTGATTTCGCTGTACCGGTTTATACTTGTGTTTGCTTCAAACAACCTTGCTAGCCTAAACTCTGTACTGAGAGGGAATGCTTCTCGTGCATCCAAACTTGAGCCAAAACCCATGCCATTTGTGTCCACCATACCTACCTACTATGTGGTATTTCCTGCCATTCCAAGTAAATACTTCATGTGCTACCTTTAAACTATTCAAAACTTTATTACTCCTTATTTGTGTCAATGTTTTATAGCTCATGAGGAAGTATGTGGTGTTTTATCTTTCAATCTTGTCATTTACTTCTGACAGACTTTCACCAATGGACTAGTGGCATATACACCGCTTATCCAATAATTTGCAAAAAGAGCTGGCAACGGGGTGCCCAGCCCCAATTAATTACAACTTTCATTAATAATTCTCTTCACATGTTTTGCCCTGATTTATCAGTAAGCAACTTAAATTGCAAATAGACACTCCTCCATGGTATGTGATTGTTGGAAGGCACCCGAGGATTCGGTTAGCCATGGCTTGTGTAAGCAAAGGTTGGGAGGAGTGTCAACTATAAAAAACTAAAATACATGTGTAAACAAAAGAGAAGAGGGATGATCTACCTTGCTGGTAGAGATAACGTCCTTCATGGGAGCCGCTCTTGAAAGTCTGGTTGACAAGGGGGTTAGAGTGCCCACTACCATTCGTTGACAACAACAAACACCTCTCAAATACTTATTTTGTGCTCTCTATATGCTTTCGAAAACTTAAAAGCTCTAGCACATGATTTAATCCCTGCTTCCCTCTGCGAAGGGCCTATCTTTTACTTTATGTTGAGTCAGTTTACCTACTCCTTTCTATCTCAGAAGCAAACACTAGTGTCAACTTTGTGTGCATTGATTCTTACATGTTTACTTATTGCACTTATATATTGCTTTGTGTTGACAACTATCCATGAGATATACATGTTACAAGTTGAAAGCAATTGCTGAAACTTTATCATCCTTTGTGTTGCTTCAATGCCTTTTACTTTGAATCTATTGCTTTATGAGTTACCTCTTATGCAAAACTTTTTGATGCTTGTCTTGAAAGTACTATTCATGAAAAGTTTTTGCTTATATGATTCATTGTTTACTCTTTATCTTGAAAGTTGATGCTTGTCTTGAAAGTTGATGCTTGATACGTCTCCAACGTATCCATAATTTCTGTTGTTCCATGCCTATATTATACCAATTGCTACATGTTTTATATACACTTCATATCAATTTTATGCATTTTCTGGGACTAACCTATTAACAAAATGCCGAAGTGCCAGTTCCCTGTTTTCTGCTGTTTTTGGTTCCAGAAAAGTACTTCTGCGAATATTCTCGGAATTGCACGAAACAAAAGGCCACGTCCCTATTTTTTCTGACACGTACACGAAGTCCGAAGGAGAGACGAAGAGGAGCCAGGAGGCAGCCAAACCACATGGCGGCGCGGCAGGGAGTGGGCCCGCGCCAGCCTATGGGTTGGGCCCCTCGGGGCTCCACCGACGTTGCCCCTTCGCCTATTTATTCCCCCGAGGCATAAACCCTAAAGAACCAAGTCATATTTCCAGAAGAGTTCCGCAGCGCCGCCGCCATCGACGACAAGTTTCGGGGGACAGAAGTCTCTGTTCCGGCACGCTGCCGGGACGGGGAATTGCCACCGGAGCCATCTCCATCAACTCCATCGCCATCTTCATCGCCGCTGCTGACTCCCATGATGAGGAGGGAGTAGTTCTCCCCCGAGGCTGAGGGCTCTACCGGTAGCTATGTGGTTTATCTCTCTCTCCCATGATGTGATCTTTATGTGATCATGAGCTTTGTAATCTAGTTGAACAAGTAGATGTTACTCTTTATCTATTATGCCACTCTAGAGGTTATTTTAATATGAACTCCGGATTCACTCTCCACGGTGTGAAGGTGACAGTGTGCACATCGTGTGTGATTCTTTTATGATGTTGTCGTGTTTGTTTACTCAGACTTTGAGGTGTGCTTTTACAGCCCTACGCAATGAATGGTGTTCATTATCCAACAAAAGAGTGTTTGAGAGTAGCATTTATTTATTCAATTATGAGATCATTGTTGAGAGATACCACTAGTGAAAGTATGATCCCTAGGCCTTGTTTCTAAGCATTGAAACACCGTTTACAACAAGTTCTGCTACATGTTTGCTTGCTGCCATTTTTATTTCAGATTGCAATTACTACTCATAATCATCATATTACTTGTATTTCACTATCTCTTCGCCGAACTAGTGCACCTATACATCTGACAAGTGTATTAGGTGTGTTGGGGACACAAGAGACTTCTTGTATCTTAATTGCAGGGTTGCTTGAGAGGGATATCTTTGACCTCTACCTCCCTGAGTTCGATAAACTTTTGGTGATTCACTTAAGGGAAACTTGCTGCTGTTCTACAAACATCTGCTCTTGGAGGCCCAACACTGTCTACAAGAATAGAAGCGTGCGTAGACATCAGCTGTCCACTCCGCTAAGTGGAACCCCAACGTCGACCATCTTGACATCACCTTTGACGACGAGCGCATCAACCTGCCTCTCGCCGTCGGCGCACGCTGGTCCCCGGCCTCCGCCCCCGCGCTATCCACCACTCGCACATTAGCCACCAATGATGTGGTCGTCGAGCTGAAAGGGGTGTTCCGCCTCGTGGCCAGCGCTGTGCCCATCACCGCCCAGGAGTCCAGCGTCCACAGCTACGGAGTCAATGCTGATGATTGTCTCGCGCACCTCGACCTTGGTTTCAAGTTTCAATCGCTCTCCGACGATGTCCACGGCGTGCTCGGTCAGACCTATCGCTCCGACTACGTAAGCAAGCTCAATGTCGCCGCCAAGATGCCCGTAATGGGCGGTGCCGCCGATTACGGCTCCTCGGGCCTGTTCGCAACCGACTGCGCCGTCGCCAGGTTTGGCCGCAGCGGGGCGGGAGCCGGTGCTACCGTCGATGGCATTGCCATGGTCACAGACGCCAAGTACGTCTAGACCAAGTCAGCTACATCTGGATCGACCTATCTGATTTACTAAGTAAAGTGTCTCGTGATGGATTAATAATCCTGAATATTTGTTTGTTGGTATATATGTAAGGGGATAATTATTATTTTGGTGATATTTAATCAAAATATGTGAAATGAGGAATAATTACAGAGTCTATGATTCGGGACGTGTGATTCAATTGTTTGAGAACTAGGGCAATTCCAGTGAGATGATGAGCTGTATCTACCACCTATGGAGTAAAGTGATGTGGTAGCTTAATTTGGCAAAGAGAGAGTGGTGACGTATCCTAATCCCTTACACTATTTAAAGTAGAGCTTCAGTGATGATGAAGGCATGTCACTACGGGAAACAGCCAAGACGCCGACGGCCCCCTGCCGTCGGGGAAAGGCTGAAAACCGTCGGCCTACCCCTACGCCGGCGTATACCCCTGTCGGCGTAGCCTAGCTGCCGTCGGCGTAGAAAAGCCGTCGGCCTATGAATTGGCAGAATTTTTTTAAATTGTTTTTTTCAAAAAAAAAATTAATTTTTTTCCCAATTTTTTTTGAATTGTTTAACCACTTAATCGCACTAGAGACACATTTATCTCTAAGCATTCTTAATTCTAGTCTTAATTACTCGCTTCTACTAACACTTTCCCACAGGTCACTCATTCTCAGACTACTCCATCCCCAGCACGCTTAACTTCTTAGTTCTTTCCCTATGAGCTACCTAGAAACAACAGATACTTTACTGACAATAATATCCTATCAATCCTATTAACCCATGAACTATAATGTCACACACCTTTATTTTATGAATCCAAATAATTATTTAAATAAAAAGAAATGAATCATTAATAATAATCTTGAATTAAAATATTCTTGAATTCAAATAATAATTAACTTATTTGCCTTTTTCCATTTAATATTGAATAATTCATATCTACAAATCCGTAAATCAAAATTTGACAAATAATATGTCTAAATCGATTAGAAAAATGAGAGAAATCCAAATATGACATCCATATCATCCATAACCCAACTCTTGACAAGTTTCCCTCCGGCTTGTTTAATCGGAGACTATCACGCTATAAGTGCATGTAAACTCCCTAGAGAGAAGTGGATGCCGGTGAAGCAGGTCACACCCCGGAGTGCAATCTTTGTCATCCAAAATCCATAACACAGTTTTACACACATGGTATGGCACCCACTAACTTGTGGTGTGAACCCGACGCTCCGGAGCTCCACTCCGGTGAAAACCTAGCCCCACTAGAGAAAAACCAGACTTATACGACTAAAGCCGGTACCGACGTCAAAATAGGGTAGCAAAGTGTAACTAGTTGCTTAGTTGTGTTAGGCTAGGCCCTAGGAAGTCACAAGACAAAGGTATAACCTAACTCTTGACAAGATTTCCTCATATTTGTCTGATCTGGGACTTTCAGGATATAAGTCATGAAACTCCCAAGAGAGAAGTGGATGCCGGTGAAGCAGGTCACACCCCAGAGTGCAATCTTTGCCATCCAAAACCCATAACACACTTGTACACACATGGTATGGCACCCCTAGCTTGTGGTGGGATCCTGACGCTCCGGAACCCCTCTCCGGTGAAAACCTAGCCCCGGTGGAGAAAAACCAGGCTTATACCGACATGGTATGGATCCTGACACACATGGTATGACATCTACAACCCAAAACACACTTGTACCCACTTGGTATGGCACCACCTAACTTTTGGTTGGATTCCGACGCTCCGGAGCCCCTCTTCGGCGAAACCCTAGTTTGAACATGGAATTTTTTGTCCTTACTCATGGATTTTTTTTTGAAGAATATAGTTTGAACAATGTGTATGATGATGTAGATCTACTTCTCCTCTTCGAAACGAGCTAAAGAACATCGAAATCCGAGTTCCAATGTAAAAGTTATGCTCAAAACGGTGAGTAAGTAAAAAAAACAGAGCTAGGCCGACGGCATGCCGTCGGCGTAGCTCAAAATAAAACAAAAAAGCTAGGCCGACGGCATGCCATCGGCTCGCTAGGCCGACGGCATGCCGTCGGCGTAGCTAAAAAAAAAGGAAAGATCTAGGCTGGCCTGGTCGGGGTATACGCCGACGGCCCCGACATTTGGCCGTCGGCGTCTTGAGTCTTTCCCGTAGTGCGTCCTCCCCATGCTTTCCCCGCTCCTTACAAATCGGACATGTTTTACAATAGATTATATAATATTTTCAAACTTTTGTTCAACCGCATACAAAATTATGCCAATTTACTAGCTACAAGGAATTCCAGATGATTTGTTTCTTTGTTTTACAATAGATTCACGCGAATACATGATGGATAATCACATGCATATCGTACAGACTAAAAGTTGTACTTCTTCGGTAAGTATAGTACTTTTGTTTGTAATCGTCCTAAAACCTTATGCGCGGGAAACTATTAGTTCAAGCTGTAATTTTGGTTGATGGCCCGCCGGCTCAGGGCATTCCCGGCGGTAGGCTCACAGCCGTTGGATCTTGGAGACTGGAGAGGAAGCCATCTGAATTGTCCAACAGAGCAGGTAAACTGGGTTCATTTCTCTCCTCCCGACCTGACCCTCCCCTGCTCCCTCTCCGTGGTTCTTATTTCTCTCCGGGAACAAATCAGGCGAGCCGCCATCACCCCACCTCGACTCCCGCCGCCCGAGGGCAATTCGTCGCCTCCCGCACCAGTTTCCGGCCCGGTATGACCGATTTCCGCACCTCCAGTTTGCCATGGACGACGCTCCGCTGAGCGTACGGGCCTGGTAAACGGCGGCCAGCCGGGCTCGGCAAAAGAGGCACGGCGGCTCCACCACCCAAGGAGCACCCACCCCCCTTTCTCCGTTGTTGGCGGTGGGGAGCGGCAAGCACTCGCAAGGTGGAACAACGAAAATGAAGCTGTGGGGAACGTGCAGCACCACCGCCTCCCTTCCTCTCTCTCCCCGGACTCCCGTCTCTCTACTATGGACGCGGGATGCCTCTTCTCTTTGTTGTCTGCAAAGACTGGCGGTGGTGGCGGCGGCGCAGGTGAGTCATGCATGTTTTAGTGATTCACTCATCCAGGTCAAAGTTTACCAAAAAGAATTGATATCAATATCAATCTTGGAGCTAAGCAAATCATTGGGTTATATAGTATTTCTTATTAGTTTAAGGGCACGTGCAGGTACGAGACCTGCAAAAATCGAGTAACAAATTTCTTCTACATTTATTTTCTGGTTTTCTTTGTATTTGTAGCGAGAGGATGGAAAATAAATAAGGTGCTACTATATTTTTCATTTGTAGATGTACGACTTATAACTGGGCTTCAATCTATACTTTTTATAAAGCAAAACCCCACTTACATGTATTAAATTAGTCCATCTCTACATGCAAGGTGTCCACATCATTCACTATTTGAGCTATTCATTTATCCATGTCATTATCACTTCATTCACTATTTGACACATTCATTTATCAATGTCATTTCATATTTAATTATTTATTGATTTATACTCAGGCATAGATGCAAGGTATTTACATTATAAATTCTTTAGCCATACAATTTTCCACTATACTTCTTATAAAACAAAATCCCACTAACAAACATTAAATTAGTTTATCTCTACATTCAAGGTGTCCACATCATTAACTATTTGAGCCATTCATTTATCCATGTCATCACCACATCATCCACTATTTGACACATTCATTTATCAATGTCATCCCATATTTATTGATTTATATTCATACATAGATGCAAGCTATTTACATTATAAATTCTTTAGCCATACAATTTTCCACATCATCAATGTTATCGGTTAAATATAACAACATTTCATATTGATTAAAGTTAGATTTTTTACTATTGTGACTAATCAAATCTCTCATATTTCGGAGAGTTTTTTCATTTCATGCATAAAATATCCTTTTTTTTAACCATAATTTTTTTGAGGTTCCCGCTGCAACGCGCGGGCTTTCTTTAGATGTTTTTGAATCTTTTTACCAAATATCTCAGATTTCATAGTTTTTAGCGTAGCGAAATAGTTGGTTCCTGATTAGTTATACAAACAAATTTGTTACTAATATGTTGTAGAATATTATCAGTATATATATTTATGTTTCATCAGAGGACAAATAACTAAGCCCTATTGTTTTGTAGAAGCACGGGATGCAGACGTTTGCCCAATTTACTGCAGTGCCACAGTATTACACTTTTCAGACGGGATGCAGACGTTTGCCCAAAATATGAAGGGTCTACTTTTTGCCTTTCCTTCATCCCGGTGTATTTTTATAACGTCATCATTTCCTTGGATTTTCAGTCCATATCATAATTTGAAGATATTTTTTCCATGCATAGCAAACTATCACGACTAATGGTGTAGCTCGATTAACCTAAAAAAAACACGGTAGCCCCCTAAAAAAATGCAGTTTCTTCAATCCGGTAGCATTTAGTGTAATTATGTGTATTTTGCTCTAATAAATACACGGTCGATTCTTGGTATACAGAAAGGCGGATGAGTCTAAAGCTTGCACGAGACGAGATGGCTGATTGCTTGTTTGCTTGACTCGATGCTCGATCTCACAATATGGTGCTCACTTCGTCCAGTTATATACAAGGCAGGCATCTTCAAGATTTCATTGTTGTCAAGCTATGTGTGCACACGAGCCTTTTTACTTGGGTACATAAAGCTGTTTTTTGAAGAGAAAAATAAAAGGCCAAGGTTTCTGGCTATAAGTAGAGAAATATCAACTTTACATAATCAACGACAGTTTGGCCGAGTGGTCTAAGGCGCCAGATTTAGGCTCTGGTCCGAAAGGGCGTTGGTTCAAATCCCACAGCTGTCAATTTTTTTTTTCGCTTTTATTTCCCCAATTGTGGCATATATGTATTTTTTGTCTATTTCTTCGGTGTTCTGGCAATGAATTTTTCTACGCGAGGGAAATTTTTTGGCACAACAACGTGAAATAAGAAAAACTCAAAATTTCAATGTATAAGAAAACTCACGGATCCCCGAAAATAATAAAATCACAGAGGAGAACAAACAAGATGTGTACGCGCTCTGTTTTTTGGATTCTTTTTTGAGACAATCGTACCGTACGCTACGACGTTGAGGTGCACAGAGATGGGCTATGCGGGCCAGAATTACTCGACGCCCTGCTGACGGCCCAGCCAGCGCAACGACGAAGCAAAAAAATAACACCGTAGTAGAAATGAAAAATTCCACCCCAAAGAAAAAACATTTCTCCTCGACGGAATCGTGCTCCTCCACCGCCGGCCATTCTCGGAGGCAGCGGCGACGGCGCTCGTCCTCCCCGACCAGAACCCACCACTCCGCCAAGGATTCAGAGTTGCCCCGGAGGCGTGGTCGGCGGTTGCGTGGTGAGCGGAGAGGGTGAGCGAGCGGTGAAGCGAGTGTCGCCGGCGCATCGCCGCAGACGTCGCCTTGCTCCCCGTGCCGGCGACGCGCGCGCGGATCAATGGAGGTCGGGAGGCCACTCTGGGTAAGGAATACTGCAATAGGTTCCTTGTCGCAGACGGCTCACGGACTGGGACTTGCTCTGCTTCATAACCTTGGCTCTAGGCTGTAGCATAGGCGCATAGCAGGGGTAAGCATCAAGTGACAGTAGATTTAGAGGGTATATTATATTATGATGTGCTCCACTCTTGATATTCGCCAAATGTACGATACATTCTTCTCTACATTGCTTCATCTCTTGTCGCCTTCTTCCCTACAATCTCAGGATTATCGTACTCTGGCCACGGCTCTGATTTTTCCACTAGTGATAGAGTGCCCTCTGTGGCTGCTGTGAGCAGGAGTAGGAAAAGCTCTAATAAGCAGCCCTGTGGCACTCAAGGCATTTCATGGTTGCTGTAGCTGCTAAGCTGGCTTCTTTCATGTCGTTGGATAACTTGCAAAACCATGTAAACGAGATTGGATGGCTATTTTAACCAGTGGTCCATGTGTGCTTCTTTAATTGGTGTCTGCTGTTCCATATTCATCAAAATGTATTAGGAAGACTATCAAGCCAAGCTATTATAACTTTAGTCGTTGCTAAGCAACCTCTAGAGTCTGTGAAATGATGATTCTAAGAAAAACAAGATGGTGGTTTCCTCCCCTACATATGGCAAATTATAAGGTGTTCGCAGCGGTGCACATCAAGTAAAATGTGGAGGTCTTCACCTGCTGTGGACAATGTAATAATTTATCTACAACTTCGACTAACCAATACAACATTCTGGTAGCATTCACCCTCTAACCAAGTCTGCTCTTATCATGTTTGACATGCCTGAGTTCAGTTTTCCAAGCTTCTCTCACATATGTTGTCAATAACCAGGGGAAAGTGATTGGATGTTGGATCCAGACAGGGATGCGGATGCATTCCAGATGAGCAACAGCAGGAGGTTCCTGAGCAAATGGCGAGGATCTGGCCAGTTTGTCATCTCACCGACAACCGCAGATCCTCTCAATCCAGACTCTGCTAGGTGATGAACTTGTAGACCATGCTGTTCTAACATGTAATGTACTTTGTAATTTATGTTGTTCAATCTCCTCAGGGGAAAGGGCTGTACGGCAACATACGATGTCTTCACATGGCAGAGAAAAAGGTAGAAGGAAATGGGATGGTTGATTCATTTTTGCTCAATTAAACTCACCTATTTATTGAGCATTTACGCAATCATCATTGCTTCTATGACATACTGTGATGCGATGGAAATCTGCTGTGCAAGTTCGTTACGTCTTGTTTTTGAAGTGGCCCATGTTATGAAATTGACTGTATGATAGCTCATAGAAAAAAATTTGAGCATATTTACATAGAACTGCATGTTCTCCTTCGACCTTCTTTGTAGAAGTAGTAGTTTTTATCATCTTTTCTTCACTTTTCCACTAATCCGCTTAACTTATTTTCTATACAGCTTCGCTGCGCCTCCTGAAATCCGATAATGGAGGATTCTTCTCCTTCAACTAGTCCACTTGGTTTAGCTCAGCACGACAGGAGCAGGCACCTGTAAATGACTGGAAAACTGGTTACCGACATCATCTGTAAGAGTTCCCTTCTTATTATGCTATTGTTTTGTTCTCTGAGGAAGTGAATAATACAGGCCTGATAATTTCTTGAGAAGGTGCTTGTTGCACTTTTTTTCACTCCATTAAGATCAACTTCTGTTACTGCACACGCACATGCAAACTACATGTTTGAGAAGAGGCAGATAGGAAAAGTGTACATTTATCCTCATCAAGACAAGTACGGTCATGTTTGAGTGGGTGGCGCAGCCGCCGGTGAAAACCGTGCTCGGACTCCGGTCTGGGCGGGCGATGGTGGTGTGTATGCACCGTTCTCTTGTTGAAGACATCGTCATTGCGGTCTACTTCCACTTTACTCGAGTTGCTTTCGGGGGGAAACCCTAGACCCGGGTATCCCGGATCGGACAATGGTGGCGCAGCTGGCGTCACTCTCCCTCATGAGGGCATTGTTTTCGGGAGCAACTGCCAGACGGTGGTGCTATGAGGTCTGCCAAGGGCCATGTGAAGCTCAACCCTGAACATGGACCAGCGGATGAGGGAGGTGACGGCATCTGCAGCGAGAGCATAGGCGCTCGCGAAGGGTCTGCTACACCGGTCGTGTGCTCCTGTTTCGCCATAGGGTGTCTCAGCTATGCCCCCGGTGATTTTTAGCTGATGGGGCGTTTGTTTCTGTTTTTAGGGCATTGGCCCTGACGACATGTTTCTTCCCCATTGTCGGGTTTGTAGGTGTTGTATGGTGGCTTTGGGTTCTGTGATGTATGCCTTCGGCAGAGCTCTTTCCTATTCAATAAGTATAAATAAAGGCTGTATGCATCGCTTTGATGCAGAGGCTGGGGCTCCCCTTTTAGAAAAAAAAAGTACGGTCAGGTCTTGCAATTGTTTTCAGTACTTTTATACTCCTACCAAATCGATAACCTTAGCTGGGACATATCAAATGCCCTGATAGATTCAAAAAAATGTTGCTTACCGCACATATAATTAGCATTACAATCGAGAGAAAACTATTTCCAAAAGTACAGCAAGTTGAAGTAAATCAAATATTAATATAATGCTTACTGTGGCCAATAAATACCAGAGAGACCAATGTCATTGTATACAGTGGTAAATACCAAAGATGAATTCCTTCAGTGCTGAAAAGTTATGGTTTGTGAATAAAAGTTATTGTCAAGCCATTTTCTTTGGCTTGTTTAAATTTCAGACTATAGTTTGCAGTTTGCTCGATATGCAATGATACTGGACGGGAGGCTATATGTTAGGCTAACTAATAACTAATCGATCAAGAGATGACCAGACTTAGTTTGCGTATTTGAGGAACAAAAAGCAAGCTTGAAACATGGAAAGGCAATGCTAGCTGGTTCCTTAATTTCACTGAAGCACGTTCACTTATGAGTAATACACGAGATTAAAGGACATTGCCATGATCTTCTTTTGACAACCTTGTGGCAGTCATGTCCTTTTGCTTTTTTTTTCCTTTTCTTTTTCTTTTGCTTCTCCTTGTGTGTGACAATAAAGGGTGCTACGTAAAAGATGGAGGACAGGATCAACATACAAGATTTGAGACTTCATTTAATCTCTCGCGACCCTCTTTCATTTCCCTTTTGTACCTAAAAACTGCCACTAATGCTAACATCAATCCAACTTATGTTATCCTCATGTATATGTTTAGGAACGCCCTAATATCCCATAAAAATTTACTAGCTAACCATACACCAATTAGGCGTATCATTCATTCATTCGAGAGTTTCTCAACCTCCGTGGCTACCTAGTGTAGGACCGTGCGGACTTGAAAATATAACCCCACTTCCCGAATCTCAGAGCTGAATTTATTCTAAAGGCAAAACCTTAATCCCCTAGGAAAATTCGAGTTTAGACAATGTTCTTTTGGAATGAATGCGCATGGCAAGTTATTCCCATTGTTATTTGGTCATTCCTGATTCGTTTAGTTCTTTTAACCTTTATTTCAGAGCAAAGTGTATTCTTTGCTTGTTGCTGTAACCAAGCATCCCTTCTTTGGTACGATTGATGTTTCCTTTTGTGTCTATACAAGTCACAAAGTGCAGTAGTTGAAACCCCCACCCTCTCCTTCTCAGCCATTCATTTCTCCTTCAACCAGTTTCGTTCTCTAAATTCCTTCAGTTCTGTCGACGTGAGTCACTTCAATTTCAACTCTCACTGGTGTTTACCTTCACTTTTGAGCTTTTATATCTAGTCTATGATTAATCTTTTTTTCCTATTCATCAACTGAAAAAACAAAAAATAGTATTTTTCGCTTTGATACTTCTTTTTCACATATTAAAAGGTGGACTTTGTTTCTAGTGATCAATAACAAAAAAATCCAAAATATTTGCTTTCTCCACTTAGATTTAATCCCTTTTTCAGTTCGTCGTTACAAAAAGAATAAAAAGATCATTGGTGTTTTCCCTGTTGATTGTTGTTGTTTTTTCACACATCCACGATAGTGTTTGTGTTTTCTTGATCAAATCAGAAAAACGAAACAATTTTTTCATGGTTCCAGTTCCACTTCGCCATTGCTCTTCCACATCTGGAGTATAATCCTTTTTCTAGCGACTATTTTTTTTAAAAAAATCATCTGTTTACTGTTTTTATTTCAGATCTTGAACTCTATCTCTCAATTTCGAAACATATGCAAAAAAAACAATGTTTTTTGGGACTTTGCCATTGTGTGCTTCTCTCGTCTAGACTTAATTTCCTTTTTCCACTGACCAATACTAAAAGAAACAAAAAAAATTGCATTTTTCCGTTTGTTGTTTGCTTGCTTTTCTATTTATCAGTTCCACCAAAAACACTACAAAAGATCATTCACTTCTCCCACTGTTGAGTTTTGTCAAGTAAATCTAGTTTGATCAAATCGATCATATCTTGACATTCATATTACGGGCCTACAGTGCAACATATTAAATCATCAGGTACTTTTTTGTTATTTCTATATAATTCACTTTTTGGCTATATAACAACTAACATCAAATACTTCTGTTTTCTCAGGACCGTACAAGGAAGTTGGTGTGCAGCTGTCAAGCCAAATCAAGGAGCATTAATATTTATTTTGCAGCCTTCAGTTTAAGTGTTCCTGGCTATTGTTTCCTGGTTATCTAAGATCCTGCATCTGCCAAGTTATTTCCTGTTCGTTTGTTCAGAGCTTCTCAGAAGGCCAGAGCTGAGAGGTAAATATATACGTTGATGCACAATAGCGCGTTGTTAATACTCTTTCTACTAAATTTGATCGTACAGTAATCTCAATGTCGTCAGTATTGCTTCAAAAAAAATAAGCTGTTTGTTTATTTAAAAAATACAAACAATCCTAGTGCTGGAAAATATCCATGTGTTGCTAAATAAAACATTATAATTTTAGCTAAATCTTTATATCGCTTATTGTCAGAGCAAACAAGCCAGATCAAATATGTGTAGCCAAAAGTGCATTTGTCGATGTTACCAGCTGACATTTTTATATAGAGCAATGGTATCTGAAGAAATCTCCTAAAGATTATATCTAAAGAAATATAGAGGACAAAATAAGATATATCTAAAGAAATATAGAGGACAAAATATGTGAGAAAGAATTTAGTTAACAACAAAAGTTGCATCAGCTCCAAACTGATCTGCTTTCCCATCCTCCTCTCGCTCTCTGCTGCTCGTTCCAAACAAAAGAAACAATCCTCACCCAAAAATATCAAGAGATTATCCTTCTCGTTCTTCTTTTAGCCTCCCAAATTGTAGCCAGCGTCAGGAGAAAATTGCAAGTAGCACCATTTATTGGGGGACATCTTCCACATAATCCAACCACAGTTATTTTTATCACAAAACACCACTGTTTGGGTAATGCGTTGCACGGAACACAGATCTCTTCGTTAGTATTATTGACACAGAATTGGACTAGTTGGGCTAATTGACAGCACGTACGTGGCATCCACGTATTTTTTGCCAAATCTGGCCCTTTTGCCGAACTAATGACGTATCTGGCCGCTCCCGGGAACTAATTGCAAATCTGGCCCCTGAGGTCGGCGCCAACGCAAATGGAGCCGAACTTGTGCAGTTCGGCGCCAACCAAAATTTGCAAATCTGGCCCATGAGGTCGGCGCCAACGCAAATGGAGCCGAAGTTGTGTAGGTCGGCGAAATGCCATTTCGCCGACCTACACAAGGTCGGCTCCATTTGCGTTGGCGCCGACCTCGGGGGGCCAGATTTGCAATTAGTTCCCGGGAGCGGCCAGATACGTCATTAGTTCGGCAAAAGGGCCAGATTAGGCAAAAAATACGGCATCCACCATGGAATTCACACCTGCTCCTTCACCGAATGGGGAGAGATCAGCAGCATCGCTGCTGCTCGGTGGCGCGCTGCATTGACGGAAATCCTGCCGGGCGAGGGCGCGTGCGCCTGGCCTTGGTCGCCGACGATGTCCCTCTGGTCGAGGGACGCCTTGTGCCGCCTGCTCGGCGATGGCAACGCTGGCTCAGGTCGACGTCCGTATTGGCCATGTAGCTAGCGTCGGCGTGCACGTGGCACACATTGTTGTCACGGTGCCACCTTCTTGCCTCAGACCCTGCCGCCGAGAGGGAGGCCGCCAAGTAGTGCTCCTCCTCGAACCGGCTGATGAACGTCCACGTGACGGCCTTGAGACCGATGGACACGAGCAAGCCAATCGAGCACCGAACCGCTCTGGAAGAGGGTCCTTTCCAGCCTCTCCGCGTGCTCCTCGGGGTCGACCAAGAAGCAGCGGCATCGCGCGGGCGGGCGTGTTTCGCGGCGAGGACGAGAATTGCGTGGCGGCCAGGAGGAAGAGGAGGAACATGACGACGCGGGAGAAGCAGAAGCTGACGGCGCTGCTCGCAAGTGGTGTGGCGGTGCTCGGAGGAAAAGCGGAAAGAAGAGAGAGAGAGAGGAGCAGTTCGGTTGGGGGCTTGGGAAAAATGGCGACCAATGTGGATGCCAATTAGGTACTGCAGTGGGCCCATCTTTTTTTTTGAACTGTCAGTGGGCCCATCTAGCATAAGGTGTCAATGCAGCTAAGCAAGGGATTTGTGTTCTGTTCAAATCATTACCACCAAATAGTCGTGTTTTGTGCAAAACAAATCATCGTTGTTGTGGGTCCATGCAAAACTTTCCCCAACAAGTGGTGCCACATGTAATTTCCTCCACCGCTACGGAACTAGTGTGGAATAACTCACTAGTACTACACTCAATGTTAAAGAACTAGTGTGCGGTTTCTCACTATTGTTTTTGTTTTAGTCCTTGCTTAGCTTGGTATTTCTTAGACGCAAACTGTATTTTCTTATCTTGATTAGGTTCTTTGTTTAACAAATGTTGAATTCTACTAGTACTATTTAGTTTACACATAAATTTTGTTTCCTTGCTTATGCTAACGATAATGTGGTTCCTTGTCAATAACTGATCCGTGTCACCTTTTTCTTCCAGGTTGGGCAAACAAGAAAGTTTGGTAAACTACTGAACATAAGTTATGGAATCATGTTCGTGGGAAAGATGGTCCGATGCTTCGCGGGAAAAATGTCGTGATGATCTGAGAGAGAGAGACTTTTGGTATTGTTCGTAACTTCTTATTTTACATTCATGTCTTAATTTACAAAGTGCATTTTACTGTTTGTCAATGTATGTTTTTTCTCACTACATCCTTGTAAGGTAAAATGTCAAACCCCCTATTAGCACACTGATAATCACCTCAAATGCATCCGACGTCCTACACGTATCCTGATGTAAATGGATGGTATGGATAACAGGTGTACCTACATGGGTGGCCAATTATAACTTTCCCATGATCACAATCCATTTTATTTTAAGTTGAGTCTATATCTAACATTATACCCAATCCCCCAAACACCTCTACCATAGAAGTAGGAGCAGATTCGCACGCTCGAGGTTGCTTGGCCCCTACCATATTTATTAAAATGTTATTACATTTTCGGGCGGCTCACTAGTTCTGCTGTTGCATTTGTATATTTGTAATATTGATTGCTTTGTTTTTGGTGTGGCGTGGCTATAAAGATCATCTTTAATTAGTATTATTACAAGTAAACTATTGGATTAATATCTAATGTCCCACAAAATAGACTAAGCTGTGACCATCAATTGGTTGGTCTCTCAAATGAAAAATAACACCCTTAGAAATGGAAACTAGAGGAACCTTGATTTTGGTATTGTAGTCGTGGTGCATCAATCTTTTTGAAGAATTAGTAATAAAGAGTCTAGTTGAACACGAGCAAGTAGCAACTGAGTTTTTTGATTAAGAAATAGTCGTTATCCTTACTTCCGTTTTCTGCATCTCAATATTGCTCCAAGTCTTCCGGTAAGAAAATATCTCAAGCACTCGTGCTTTTTTAAAACCACAAAATATCTGAGATAAAAAAACTCCTCGTGCGGGAATGAAGTAATCCGGTTGTGCAGCTTTTTTGGTCAACATATTAAATAGAATTATGCATGTTGGCGGACGTCCGCCACCCTACCGGTGTTTTTTTTTTTTTTGCATGGATCCACCCCCCGTGTTAAGCACTTGTTTGTTGACTGTCTACCCAGCCCGGCGGACTGTCCCTAAATAGAATGCGACGAATTTCTTATCATGTCATTTTTTTTACACGATCGAGGTTGACAGATGTTGGCCGTCTGTTGATCATTTCGATTACATGAGTACTAATAATACGTACGGTGATTTGCAGGTTAAATGGATACCGTAATTGGCCAGCTAGCCGTCCGTTGATCCATTGGTACGGGGATTCTGGTGTGTCTTGGATTGTTGGGGTGGGGTTCATGGCTTCATTCACACGAGCCATAGTAGGCACCGTTTTAGAGACAGAAAAGGAAGGTTACGAGCACGTCATAAAGGTGGACCTGAAGCCCACACCAACGGCAGAGGAAGCCCAAGGAAAAGGCATCACGAGCATCAAGTACCAGCTGACCCTCGCTGCGGCAAAGGAGCTTGGTCTGCTCGACCAATACTACAACTCGCTCAAGGAAGAGCACAACCAGCTACAGTACTACACCTACAAAAAATCAACTCTCGCTGACTCATTGGAGTATCACATGCGGCGCAATATACCTCCTCTAGTCGGCGAGCAGTTGTCATCCAAGAAGTACTTGCTAGTGGTCCATAACCTCCAGTGGCCAATTGAGACTAGCAGTTTTACACGTGATTGCGGTCTTCCTCCTCCCTGGACAAGGTCTGCATGGCTCATCTCGCCCACTTCTCGGGATGCCTACGACAAGAGCAAGTCGGAAGAGGACGGATTCACATCCATCGACAATGCTGAACAAGTTGTGTCTCTCACCATCTTTGCACTGCGTCAGTCGGCTGAGCACATACTCAACACGATCCATCAAGAAAGCATCGAGCACTGGCATGCCATAGCCATCGATTGCTTCCACTACACCATGGCGATCTTTGCCAAACATCCACAAGTGGCGGCTATTACCTCGGACGAGCTCATCCACCTGTGGGCCACCCTCCTGCCATGTTTGACCAGCACCAACAGCAGTAGCAAGTGTTCCTATATGCATCAACTTGGAAGGGTCATCATTGAAGCGTTTCAGAAATACTCTTTGCTGCAGCTACCATTTTCTCCTGCTAGTGAAGCTCATGAAGCCCTCAATACCGGCGCACAATTCTTAGCATACCATGGCCTCATTGCAGAAAGCATCACAGTAGATGAACTCTCTGATAACAAGAAGAAATGGATCTCCTTTCTCGGTGACCATGGATGGCATGTAAGCCGAGATTGGTTGTTGAGCCAGGAGGAAGAAACCAGGGGTACCACTGCACTTATTCTAAGAGGATGCTCGCAAAAATCACCCATGTTTTCCAAACTGAACCATTTCTTGCCCAAACTCTGCTTTCTTCGTGTTCTCGATCTCTCCTACACTCCACTAAAAATACTCCCTTATTCCATTGGTTGTCTATCGAACCTTCGGTTGCTCTCACTTAGAGGCTGCTATGATCTCAACACTCTCTTAATTTCCTCCACAACTAGTGCTATAGACCCAAAAGAAAATACTAGTTCATATTCACCATTGTCCACTCTATACCTGCTTGAAATACTTGACTTGAAGGGAGTTCCTTTATCTCATCTGACACAAGATGTGGCCACCCAAAAAGGCAATTTGATACACCTCGATATTTCCCATTCAGAAATAACTACATTTCCTCCCAATTTTTTCCAAGAAATGTCCAATCTTGAAGAGCTTATTCTGGTGAACTGCTCCAACCTTCTGGAGCTACCTCCTTCCATGGCTGCGCTATCTAGCCTAACGACCCTTGAGATCACAGGGACTCAAATAAAATACTTTCCACATAAGATATTTGAAGAAATGCAGAAGCTTCAGTCGCTTAAGCTCATTGACAACAATAACTTGATTTCATTCACGGGGCCAATCTTTAGGGTCCATGAAATCAAATTGGATGGGCACCCTAACCTTAAATCCTTCTCACTGACTGGGGCACCTCACATTCAACTCTTGTCCTTGCGTGGATGTAGAAAACTCGAGTCTGTCGAGTTCAAGAATCTTGGTTCTTTGGAGGAGATTGATTTGTCTAGTACAGCTATCAAGGAGCTCCCCGCCGACATCCCTAATGGTACCCAACTTAGGAGATTGCTCTTATTGGGGGTTCCTTCTCTGCTGCGATTTCCTTGGCACATGCTAGAGCGACTTCCAGAGGTGTTTTACTTGGATCAGTGCACAGAAGGAAAGGATAAGCACTCTAATGAAGGTTCACAGTTGTGTGTTAGTGACCCCAGGTTCTTCTATAGCTTCGAACAATCTTGTATGGATTTAGTAAGGGCTGGACGGTATTTCCAATCTTTCTATGTCCGATTCGCACCATGCAGTACTAATAACATGCGACTACGTCATGAAGAAGAAATGGTTGATAACAAGTTACAGGAGTTGATGCAGAATCAGTCAACATATATGGATGTACATAGCAGCTATTATGCAGAGCAAATCGCAATTGTGTCGCCAATTATAGTCCCCCTTCGCCGAACTGAGCGCCATGTAGAGATCACAGAGATGCAACAGCCACCCGATGGTTTATACAGTCTTCTAAATGTCACCAAATCAATAACAGTGACATATGATACTGGTATCCAGGTTTTTTCTAGATACAGCAGTTTCCAAGACTTGGAAGAATGTGAGTTACGTTGGTGCCATAAAATGGAGGAAGTTTTCTTTTACGGTCAACACATGGAAAATCTACGAAATATGCATGTCTGTAATCTCAAAAGTCTAGTTTGGTTTTCACAACACTATACTTTTGCCTTCAGTTCACTAGAGCACCTACACTTGGAGGATTGCCCAAGATTGGAGGCCATGATGCCATATGGAGTAACACTACCATCTCTCAAGACACTTGGCATCTTGTTCTGCTACAAACTGAAGAAATTTTTCTACAAGGATCAGTATCAAGATAGCACTTACCAGCTCCTCCCAAACCTCCAAAGGGTACGTCTCCAGGAGCTGCCACTACTCCAGCAATTCAACGACAATGATGCCACCATAACAGCACCCTTGTGGAACGAGCTCCACATCCAGGGTTGCTGGAGCCTCCGACGCCTCCCGCGTCTACAAGACCAGCTGGAGACGGTGAAGGTGAATGGGGAGAGGAGCTGGTGGAACAAGCTCTAGTGGGGCTCACCCTCGCACCGCGAGAGCTACGAGCCCAAGCTTCCCCCGAAGTTCGCATCCCTCGACGAGCGCGCCAAGGTGACCAGCTACCTCAGATGAATCAATCCATGCTCATCCACGCATCTATTCATCCATCAATTGGTATGTTCATTCCACCTAGTGTAGACCATTAACCATGAGTTCCTAAACACCTGCCTGGTTATAAGTTCTCCACCACACATAGATCCATATTTGGCCCAACAAAATATACATCCATATTGTATATGCCAACTACCTTTGTGTCCATCCATTGCCTCCATCCTTGTGCCATACATCCACAACGTACATGTCACCTAGATACCATGTGTCCATCCAGAGTGTCCAACCCCCTACTCCATACATGCATGTCATCCCTACGTGAGTGATTGTGTGTTTCTGCATGTAGAGTTTCCAAATAAAAGGGCTAGTGTCCCTGGTTATTTTCGACCAACCACTTTGTTTAACTTTTTTTGTTCCAAAACATATATATTATAGGAGTGCCAGCTATTGTATATGTTTGGTGATATATGTGTGTCACTTGAGTTGTAATAAGCTATGTAATGTTGGTGTTGGGTGTGAGAGATGTTTAATTGTCAGTTGTGGTTTGAAACAGTATTGGCCTGACTATTTATATGATTCAGACGATGCATTTGACTTGTAGTGTTGTACCAGCATTGGTGGTTTTATTTGTGAAGATCTATTTTACTATATCATGGAACTCATCTGGGCATTTTACTCTGCCTTTCTACCCTCTTTATAAAAACAAGATGCTAAAAGAAAACACTGCACATGTCTGTGATTTGTGAGAAGCTGGGAATGGTGATTGGTTGCACATGTGTTAATTGCAGCCAATGGAATTTAAGTGAAAATTCTATACAGTGTTGCTGCTTCTTTTAATCATAGATGCTTAGGAGGCACAAAGCCACAAAGCAACTCGAGTTGCTGTTTTCTTTTAATCATCCAGTGTGGTCTGTAACATTAAGTGGCCTGTGTATATAAAGTCGCGACCTTGGAGCGTCACCCTTCCCCGTCCAAGAAGAGAAGGGCGACTTTTGGACCTACAGCTCGCGCCACCTCCCTCGCCGTCGATCCGCTTGATTCCCCGTCCTCCGGCGGCCGCTCCGGCGGCGGGAGGGCGGGGAATCGACGGATCCGTGTATATAGGTAGTGTAGGTGTGAGTTGTGTGGCTGCTGGCGGCGTCATGGCGGAGGAGGCGCGGCCGGTGAAGCTTTTGCAGGTGGTGGTCCTTCCCCTCGGCGGTGGCGCTCTGTGGAGCTCCGGCGTCGACCCTCCGCCTCCGTCGAGTCCGCAGTTCAGCGGAGCTGCCAGGCTCGGCTATCCCCTCACCAGATTCCGCGGGACGGCGGATCTGGATCGAGAACGACTGGAAGGTGCAGAAGCGCAGCGGCGCGACGACGACGGCGACATCCGGCGTAGATT
Organism: Poa pratensis; assembly: GCA_947311845.1. Lineage (NCBI taxonomy): Eukaryota > Viridiplantae > Streptophyta > Magnoliopsida > Poales > Poaceae > Poa > Poa pratensis. Next base: position 36,182,477 of record CAMZMU010000113.1, read on the forward strand.
CTTCGGGATCGGTGATCGGCGACTTCCCGCTGGCTTGGGGAGGCTCCAGATCCAAGGCTTGTGGAGTTCGAGCAGCGGCGCGCCACCGACAACGTCTTCGTCTCCGGCGTGGTTGACTTGCAGAAGGGCGGAAATGTACTTTCTTTTCTTATCTGGACCTTTCTGTAATTTGCCGTTGTAATTCTGTGTCTTTCCCCGCAAAAAAAAAAGTGGCCTGTGTATATGATTCAGATTGTGTGTTTGACTATACAGTGTTGTGTGAGCATTCTATTTTCACTGTATGATGGAAGTACTCTATAAAAAACAAGAGAATAAAGAGAAGATGTTAAGAACTATGTCTAATCTTCAGTGAATTGCTTTGAAATAATAACTTGATTTTTATTTTACACACATTTATGAAGTTAGAAAACATTTTGTTTATTTTAAATTGTTTTGGTGTATGTGCTATCAGACATGAGCAAAGACATGAAATTTGACGACAGCCTAGCTACAGAGAAAAAGAAGGAGAGACAGTATGGTCTTCTCGTTTTCAAGGGTTCATGTGAACATCACTTTCCAGTATGATGATGTTGATTGCAGCCAGTGGCTCATTAAAATGAGTTTTCATAGAAAATATATGCAAAGCATAGATACTTCTTTTAGAACATGTGCCACGACAAGCAATTATCGCAGCCTTACATGCGTGCTAGTATTCGAGCTACATTTTACATGCTTGAGAGCCTACAAAAAACAAGGCATCTAGAAATACTGACCAACTCCGTTCAAATTACTGGTCTAGAAATACTGACCAAAACAGCCGAATCCCCCTAGTCGGCATGGTAGCTACAAGCCTCCAACCATGGAAACAGTTATAGATCATCTAAAACTGGGTGTCAAGAGAATAAGCGTTTTAACGTCCACATCAGATCACTCGGGGTGACTCAATGTGCTCGCGGACATATTCATGCGTAGGCACCTTGTCGACTGCAAAAATAGTAGTAGAAATTTAAGATTGTGTCATTTGAACAACCAGATTCTGTTTCGACGGAGCAAAGTGCAAACCATCTCCCCAGCTCGCCATGGTAGGGCATGAGGACAACAAGTTCTGTGCAACCAACATGATAGCGTCCAGAGTAACCTCGTCAATGCGCTCTAGGAAGTGTTGGCCCGCGTTCCTGCATGGACAGAAACAGAGGCGTAAAAGGTTGTCGTTAATTCTCCACCAAAGAAGTTGGGTTAGTTAAAAATAAGGGAAATATCATTTTTACGTACCCTGAACTATCAATCAGGATTTGCCTCCCAATGTCTTATATGATTTTTCTGTGAAAATAGCAAAGCATGCTGAATATATCGAATAAACTAAAGCAAGGAAAGGGGAGCGCGATTGTTCGAAGAAGAAAATATAAAGGGGGAAAGAGAGGTTGAGGTACCCTCCCCTGTTACCCTGGATTCGAGGTTTTGTAGAACGGATGAAATCGTCGAGTTTTTCGCTCGACTAAGCTCTGCTTCTGTAACTGTATAACAGAGACAATTTGACAGGTTTCAGAATAGACATATAGGATAAAAATGCAAGAAAGGCATGGCTAACTTGTACCTTCGCCAGGTATTGCAATTGCGGTCAATTCTTTAATAGCAATATCAACTACCTCAGCGACAGAATTGGATGGCTGGATCAGTTCAGAATGAGAAGATATTTTTTATTCTTGAGCATTACAATTCAAGTCACTTATAAGTTCTAACTACTCAGTAGGAAGCATTTTCTTTCAGTAAAATGATTGGAACAAAACCCACATCAAGTTCAAGTGTTTATTAGCTCAAAAGATGAAAAACAAAATTTATCTCACCGCAGCCAAATGAATACCAAATAGACCAGTTTCATCATATACAGTACTAAATGCTGAAATTGATTGCATCCAATCATACTCAGTCATAACCCGGAGATCTGATAAGAAACAATTGATACACCTTAGGCTTTGCAAATAAGCTATTAATTTTTCTATTAAAAGATGCAAAGTAACAAGAAATGCAACTACGAGTTGTAAAATACAAGCAAAAAACTTTAATCACCCGACATCCAATTGCTATGTGAAAAAACCGGGATCATAACTTATGGTTATAGTGGGTCCACAACTTACAAAGCCATGACTGCATTCCTTTCCCGGGACCACCATTGGAGAATGAAGCTCCGCCACCCATCAAAGTCTGCAGATAGTTTTACGAATACACTCGTGAGTTTTCTTTTTTTAATGACACCACACTAGTTGAATTAGTTGATCAACCACATAATTCTTTCCAAGACATCATTACACCTGTATGACTTTCGTGATTGCAGCTGCTTTCTCCTGACCCCAGTCTCCTGGAACTTCAAAAGCCATTGCCAGATGTGTCACATGCACAAGAGGATCATGGTTATAATGTAGAATAGAGGAGGGCAGAAAGAAGCTAATGGCTAGAACATGAGAGGGCGGAAGATAAAAACAGAATAGTTTATCACCTCAGAGTCAGTTTTGTGCCTGAAATCTCCACCAGTATATGCAGACTTGGGTTTGGTCATATGCGACCCCTTGGGCAGATCAGACAACAAGGGTGATGCAATGTCTAGCAAATGCTGGTGGTTCATGCCTGATGCAGCTAAAACCAAGCGGTCAGCAGTATAGTTTTCCTGTTCCAGTAATAATCATTGCTCTTCTACGTTTATGTAGCAATTTGGTATTAATGGTTAAGATGTACAAAGAAGAGCGTATTAATTCTTTTTAAGGGAAAGAACACATTTATATGCATACTAATCATTTTGCAGCGAAAAGGTGTTATACTGTTCGGATCTTGCCATTATGGTTGTAACGGTCTAGAATGAAAATACCACTGATTTTACACCATATAAATGATGTTGGAAACAAAGCACTGAGAATGGAATACCACTGATTGTGGTTGTTGATATTTCTCTATACTAGTACATATATCACAAGGCTGACCAAACCTAGGAACGCATGCATCATAACCGATATGATAAACACATAAACCGAATGTGGATACAAAATTAAGATCTTGTGATTATGGTTGCAAAGGTCTAGAATAGAAACAATATATAACATTGTAAACAGTACACTGGGCCTTAATCTGCCACTTTCAGAACAAATTATTCATAAGCACATAATAATTGTGGCTTTTTTACATTTACATCACAAGACTGACCAAAACTAATGTATAGTGGATGGATATGATGAACGCAGAAAAGAAATTACCAGGAAGAAATTGCGAATGGCACCACGATCAATCCTCCCAAGAGCTTCTATGGTAGGGTACAGAGGGTTGCCAAGAGCACCCGAATAACCAACAAGGTGCAGCTATTCCCAAAGAAACAGTTCAGGATTACCGTCCAGAAATGACAGTTCCTCCCGAGCTTCAGCCACCTGAAGAACAACAAATCATCCGAATCATTCGGCACAGAATCAAACATCCATTCCACCTACATTCCAAAGAGACTCTATTTTTCTATCTGAATCTTCAGCTCATCATCACCTCCTCGAAACAGGCTTTCGCCCCGCTTTATAAATAAAGCAACAACCATACAAGAGTTCAAGAACAAAGAAAAATGCTGGGGCACTAGGACAAACATGCCCAACAAGAAAGAAAAGCAACAAATTCGCGCTAGGAAGATCCAACAACGAAGCGCGAAGGTAACCATCCACCAATCCATCCTCCAAGCTCGAACCACGACCACGCTTCATGAACCAAGGACCCCCGAGTACCAAGGCAGCACCTTCAAGAAGGGATGCGACGTAAAAACGACGCTGCTGCCCGGACAAGCAAGCTTGTCCTAGGGTTTCCCCCGACACTCGGATGGGAGTGGAGAGGTGCTACCCACGACGCCCTCCGAGGAGGAATGGCGACGCCCACAAGCGCCACCGCATCGGTGCCGAGCATGTCGGCAGGGATTTCTCCCGAACAACCATCACACTACCCAACTGATCCTGGCCAAGAAGCCCCGAGAATGCCACCAGATCCAGGCCAACACCCGGCTCCAGCTCGTGCGCGCACGGCCAGGGAGGGTGCATAAGTAGATAGACGAGCACGTCGGGTGCGGGGCCCGTAGAGCTCGGGCCCATTTTGGGCCCGCAAAGCAGCGGCCAGACCTAGGCCCGCCTGGCCCTAGTCTGGCCCGCACGCTCGCGGCCACTACCGCCGCTAGACCTAGGCCCGCCTGGCCCTGATCTGACCGCCGCCGGCGTACTGTCGCCTAACTGCCTCCGCACCGCTCGACACCATGTGCGAGCGACGACACACGGGTCGGCCAGAACTGGCCACCCGCAGCCGAGCACACCACCACCAACCTAGCATCCACCCACCACCGCTCGATCCACATCGATGCAGGCGAGAACACCAGCATCGCCCACGGTCACCAGCATCGCCCTTTGTAGGACCGCCGTTGCCAGATCCGGGCCCGCCTGGCCCAGATCCGGCCAGGAGAGCACCGCCCCACCCAGATCCGGCCGGCCGAGCACCGCCCCACCGTAGCCCTCGACGTATAGGAGCCGCCGCTCGCCGGCAGATCTGGGCCCGCCTGGCCCGGATCCGGCCAGCAGCGCATGTAGCAGTTCCTGCCACGAGAAGATCTCCCGCCGTCGGTCGCCGTGCCACGCGAAGCCCTCCACGCCGACCGGACACCGACGACCTCCGCCGCCAGCACAAGTCTCCACGCCGCCGCGCCCATCGCCAACGCGTCGCTCCCACTCAACGCCACCTTCCCGCGTCGACGCACACCGAGTGGAGGGAGAGATGCCCCGCCGCCGCCGACGCCGACCGGGCTTTGCCCGGCGGTGCCCTCCGGCGGCGGCGAGGTGGAGGGAGGAAGGGGGAGGTCGGCTGGGGGGCGCTAGAGTTGTCGCCCTGCCGCTCGCGGGAGCGGACAGGACGATACCGGTTTCGCCTTTTTAATACCCGCTCATCGTCACCTTGCTCCGAACTTGGCTCCGGAGGAACGCGGGGTTGCGGACGCAGCTCGACGGCCAGCGGCAGACTGTCTCTGAGCACGCCGAACCTGTAGAACATTTTCTCCCTGCCAGCTTTCGTGCCGAGCTTGCCCCCGGTGGCCTCCACGCTGTGCGCGATCTCTCTGACGCCGTGGTTCTGGGTCTCCTAGAAGGCCAGCCTCTCCAGCATGTAGGCGGCGCCGGCCGACGAGGGGGTCTCGTGGACGGAGCCGGCGGCGACCGTCACCCCGACACAGCACATCGGGCCGTAAGAACCGCCATAAACCAACCCCAAAATTCCAGCAATGGTCAGCAACGGCAGTGAGGAAGAGGAAGGAGAAGAGGGTGCACGTGACGTTGGCGTAAGTACTGGGATGTCCTGGGAGGCGATCCTTACGCCGTTGGGGAGCGTGGTGACCTCCGTGTGCTGTGGCGGAGGCGGGTGGTTGTCGTGGTGGGCGGGTGGAAGGCGGAGGCCCGGCAGTGGGTCGAGCAGGGAAGGGAAGCGCTGCGCGTAGCTCCTGCTCCTCCCGCTGGCGAAGCTGTAGAGCCGCCTCATTGAGCTCGTCCGCCGCCGCCGCTGAGCCGCCGTGGAGCTGAGTTTTTCGCTGCCGCCGCCGCTTAGACTGGGAGAAGAACTCAATGGGCCTTTGTTTCGCCCAGGAAAATCCCAGTAGTAAGCCAATGTCGAACCTCACTAGCAGAGGGGGAAAAAGTTCTAAAAACCTTCACTCTCTGTCTTTTTTTTGTTTTGCTTCACTTCCAATGTATAAAATCTACTCGTAAAAAAATGTATAAACTCTAAACATGTCGAAAAAATGTAAACTCCAAACTGAAATAAGTAAAAGAACGAAACTGCTCCTTTTTTATCATTTTGTACACATTGTGTTGTTGGAATGAAAGTGTATGAACAACAGAGAAATAAACCGTTCGGTGGTCAGTTTATTTTGTTCGCTTCTAATGGTGGATAAAAAAATATGTATGATCAACTATATGCTTGTCTGAAACCTTTCCTAGCTTTGAAATAACAAGAAATTTCATCATTAACCCCAATTCGCAAGCTACCTCCTTGAACAAGCTACAATGAATTTTTATTGAGATAGTTGGCGATATTTGTTGCAAAGCAATCTGCAGCAATTTTTTTTGTTTAACCAATTATTTTGTACCATTACTTGTTTTCGAAATGTTGTGACGATTTATTGCAATACTATATTTTTTGTAAATGGGCGAGAAATTTTGCTACAATATTCAGCAATTTTATCCAATACTCAGACATTTTTGTTGTAAATATCGAGAATATCGGGGGGCGACGCGATATAACCCTTCGTTTAATTGGACTTGTTGTGTAATGCGTTTTGATTTGTGAATAAAATGCAAACGTGCATTGTGCTGATTTATGGACATAGGACGATGGTTCGACAATGGGAGAGGGGACCTAGATTGGCCATTTATAGGACAGCATGCGCCTAGCACTAGCCTTTCCAATAAAAGTCAACTCTGGTAAGAAGGTACTCCTTCTCTTCTACTTTAAAAATTCCAGGTGTGTTAGATTTTTCTAAAAGTGGGTGTATCTATACAAGATTTGTCTAAAAATTTGTGTATCTATACATATGTAACTTTGTCTTTTAGACAAATCTAAGACACTTATTTTAGAACAGAGGGAGTGGTAAATAAGTGTAATCAAATGCCTACCGGAGAATAGAGTGGGTAACTTTGTCATGGGGTGAAACGACTTGATGGGTAGTCTAGCTAAGTAGATGTATCGTACGTAGAGGTAGGTTCTACGTATTTTCCTGTTGGTGGAGCCTTGTCCATACATTGAGCAACTCTTATTATACAAATAAATTTCTTGATCTCAAGTTAATTAAATCCAACTTGTGATAATTTGTGATGAGCTAAGAATAGTTGATTGCAACTTGCGATTTCTTAAATAGTTATTCAGCTACAGTATCAAACCAGCTCTGACAAGCTTTCTAGATTTAAGAATATGGTTGTACGAGTCAATTCCTAGGGTGGGGCGCTTCCACAGTTTTGAATCCGCCCCTGGTTTTCCCCACGAAACAAAGTCAGCTCTTGTGTGAGAGAGAATTATAATGTGAGTGAGAGTTGGCTGTGCAAGTACATTAGCTACTGCATATGATGTATAGAGCTCTATCAATCCCAGTCGAACGCAGGAAGGCTTCTTGGCCAGTCAGGCACTCCGTTTCCTCCAGGTGAGAGATTTCTTTTCAGCCCTCTATTATGATCTCTAAAGTTCTCTGACATTAGCACGCTGGTCCCCGCCCCCGCGCTATCCACCACTCGCACATTAGCCACCAATGATGTGGTCGTCGAGCTGAAAGGGGTGTTCCGCCTCGTGGCCAGCGCTGTGCCCATCACCGCCCAGGAGTCCAGCGTCCACAGCTACGGAGTCAATGCTGATGATTGTCTCGCGCACCTCGACCTTGGTTTCAAGTTTCAATCGCTCTCCGACGATGTCCACGGCGTGCTCGGTCAGACCTATCGCTCCGACTACGTAAGCAAGCTCAATGTCGCCGCCAAGATGCCCGTAATGGGCGGTGCCGCCGATTACGGCTCCTCGGGCCTGTTCGCAACCGACTGCGCCGTCGCCAGGTTTGGCCGCAGCGGGGCGGGAGCCGGTGCTACCGTCGATGGCATTGCCATGGTCACAGACGCCAAGTACGTCTAGACCAAGTCAGCTACATCTGGATCGACCTATCTGATTTACTAAGTAAAGTGTCTCGTGATGGATTAATAATCCTGAATATTTGTTTGTTGGTATATATGTAAGGGGATAATTATTATTTTGGTGATATTTAATCAAAATATGTGAAATGAGGAATAATTACAGAGTCTATGATTCGGGACGTGTGATTCAATTGTTTGAGAACTAGGGCAATTCCAGTGAGATGATGAGCTGTATCTACCACCTATGGAGTAAAGTGATGTGGTAGCTTAATTTGGCAAAGAGAGAGTGGTGACGTATCCTAATCCCTTACACTATTTAAAGTAGAGCTTCAGTGATGATGAAGGCATGTCACTACGGGAAACAGCCAAGACGCCGACGGCCCCCTGCCGTCGGGGAAAGGCTGAAAACCGTCGGCCTACCCCTACGCCGGCGTATACCCCTGTCGGCGTAGCCTAGCTGCCGTCGGCGTAGAAAAGCCGTCGGCCTATGAATTGGCAGAATTTTGTTTAAATTGTTTTTTTCAAAAAAAAAATAATTTTTTTCCCAATTTTTTTTGAATTGTTTAACCACTTAATCGCACTAGAGACACATTTATCTCTAAGCATTCTTAATTCTAGTCTTAATTACTCGCTTCTACTAACACTTTCCCACAGGTCACTCATTCTCAGACTACTCCATCCCCAGCACGCTTAACTTCTTAGTTCTTTCCCTATGAGCTACCTAGAAACAACAGATACTTTACTGACAATAATATCCTATCAATCCTATTAACCCATGAACTATAATGTCACACACCTTTATTTTATGAATCCAAATAATTATTTAAATAAAAAGAAATGAATCATTAATAATAATCTTGAATTAAAATATTCTTGAATTCAAATAATAATTAACTTATTTGCCTTTTTCCATTTAATATTGAATAATTCATATCTACAAATCCGTAAATCAAAATTTGACAAATAATATGTCTAAATCGATTAGAAAAATGAGAGAAATCCAAATATGACATCCATATCATCCATAACCCAACTCTTGACAAGTTTCCCTCCGGCTTGTTTAATCGGAGACTATCACGCTATAAGTGCATGTAAACTCCCTAGAGAGAAGTGGATGCCGGTGAAGCAGGTCACACCCCGGAGTGCAATCTTTGTCATCCAAAATCCATAACACAGTTTTACACACATGGTATGGCACCCACTAACTTGTGGTGTGAACCCGACGCTCCGGAGCTCCACTCCGGTGAAAACCTAGCCCCACTAGAGAAAAACCAGACTTATACGACTAAAGCCGGTACCGACGTCAAAATAGGGTAGCAAAGTGTAACTAGTTGCTTAGTTGTGTTAGGCTAGGCCCTAGGAAGTCACAAGACAAAGGTATAACCTAACTCTTGACAAGATTTCCTCATATTTGTCTGATCTGGGACTTTCAGGATATAAGTCATGAAACTCCCAAGAGAGAAGTGGATGCCGGTGAAGCAGGTCACACCCCAGAGTGCAATCTTTGCCATCCAAAACCCATAACACACTTGTACACACATGGTATGGCACCCCTAGCTTGTGGTGGGATCCTGACGCTCCGGAACCCCTCTCCGGTGAAAACCTAGCCCCGGTGGAGAAAAACCAGGCTTATACCGACATGGTATGGATCCTGACACACATGGTATGACATCTACAACCCAAAACACACTTGTACCCACTTGGTATGGCACCACCTAACTTTTGGTTGGATTCCGACGCTCCGGAGCCCCTCTTCGGCGAAACCCTAGTTTGAACATGGAATTTTTTGTCCTTACTCATGGATTTTTTTTTGAAGAATATAGTTTGAACAATGTGTATGATGATGTAGATCTACTTCTCCTCTTCGAAACGAGCTAAAGAACATCGAAATCCGAGTTCCAATGTAAAAGTTATGCTCAAAACGGTGAGTAAGTAAAAAAACAGAGCTAGGCCGACGGCATGCCGTCGGCGTAGCTCAAAATAAAACAAAAAAGCTAGGCCGACGGCATGCCATCGGCTCGCTAGGCCGACGGCATGCCGTCGGCGTAGCTAAAAAAAAAGGAAAGATCTAGGCTGGCCTGGTCGGGGTATACGCCGACGGCCCCGACATTTGGCCGTCGGCGTCTTGAGTCTTTCCCGTAGTGCGTCCTCCCCATGCTTTCCCCGCTCCTTACAAATCGGACATGTTTTACAATAGATTATATAATATTTTCAAACTTTTGTTCAACCGCATACAAAATTATGCCAATTTACTAGCTACAAGGAATTCCAGATGATTTGTTTCTTTGTTTTACAATAGATTCACGCGAATACATGATGGATAATCACATGCATATCGTACAGACTAAAAGTTGTACTTCTTCGGTAAGTATAGTACTTTTGTTTGTAATCGTCCTAAAACCTTATGCGCGGGAAACTATTAGTTCAAGCTGTAATTTTGGTTGATGGCCCGCCGGCTCAGGGCATTCCCGGCGGTAGGCTCACAGCCGTTGGATCTTGGAGACTGGAGAGGAAGCCATCTGAATTGTCCAACAGAGCAGGTAAACTGGGTTCATTTCTCTCCTCCCGACCTGACCCTCCCCTGCTCCCTCTCCGTGGTTCTTATTTCTCTCCGGGAACAAATCAGGCGAGCCGCCATCACCCCACCTCGACTCCCGCCGCCCGAGGGCAATTCGTCGCCTCCCGCACCAGTTTCCGGCCCGGTATGACCGATTTCCGCACCTCCAGTTTGCCATGGACGACGCTCCGCTGAGCGTACGGGCCTGGTAAACGGCGGCCAGCCGGGCTCGGCAAAAGAGGCACGGCGGCTCCACCACCCAAGGAGCACCCACCCCCCTTTCTCCGTTGTTGGCGGTGGGGAGCGGCAAGCACTCGCAAGGTGGAACAACGAAAATGAAGCTGTGGGGAACGTGCAGCACCACCGCCTCCCTTCCTCTCTCTCCCCGGACTCCCGTCTCTCTACTATGGACGCGGGATGCCTCTTCTCTTTGTTGTCTGCAAAGACTGGCGGTGGTGGCGGCGGCGCAGGTGAGTCATGCATGTTTTAGTGATTCACTCATCCAGGTCAAAGTTTACCAAAAAGAATTGATATCAATATCAATCTTGGAGCTAAGCAAATCATTGGGTTATATAGTATTTCTTATTAGTTTAAGGGCACGTGCAGGTACGAGACCTGCAAAAATCGAGTAACAAATTTCTTCTACATTTATTTTCTGGTTTTCTTTGTATTTGTAGCGAGAGGATGGAAAATAAATAAGGTGCTACTATATTTTTCATTTGTAGATGTACGACTTATAACTGGGCTTCAATCTATACTTTTTATAAAGCAAAACCCCACTTACATGTATTAAATTAGTCCATCTCTACATGCAAGGTGTCCACATCATTCACTATTTGAGCTATTCATTTATCCATGTCATTATCACTTCATTCACTATTTGACACATTCATTTATCAATGTCATTTCATATTTAATTATTTATTGATTTATACTCAGGCATAGATGCAAGGTATTTACATTATAAATTCTTTAGCCATACAATTTTCCACTATACTTCTTATAAAACAAAATCCCACTAACAAACATTAAATTAGTTTATCTCTACATTCAAGGTGTCCACATCATTAACTATTTGAGCCATTCATTTATCCATGTCATCACCACATCATCCACTATTTGACACATTCATTTATCAATGTCATCCCATATTTATTGATTTATATTCATACATAGATGCAAGCTATTTACATTATAAATTCTTTAGCCATACAATTTTCCACATCATCAATGTTATCGGTTAAATATAACAACATTTCATATTGATTAAAGTTAGATTTTTTACTATTGTGACTAATCAAATCTCTCATATTTCGGAGAGTTTTTTCATTTCATGCATAAAATATCCTTTTTTTTAACCATAATTTTTTTGAGGTTCCCGCTGCAACGCGCGGGCTTTCTTTAGATGTTTTTGAATCTTTTTACCAAATATCTCAGATTTCATAGTTTTTAGCGTAGCGAAATAGTTGGTTCCTGATTAGTTATACAAACAAATTTGTTACTAATATGTTGTAGAATATTATCAGTATATATATTTATGTTTCATCAGAGGACAAATAACTAAGCCCTATTGTTTTGTAGAAGCACGGGATGCAGACGTTTGCCCAATTTACTGCAGTGCCACAGTATTACACTTTTCAGACGGGATGCAGACGTTTGCCCAAAATATGAAGGGTCTACTTTTTGCCTTTCCTTCATCCCGGTGTATTTTTATAACGTCATCATTTCCTTGGATTTTCAGTCCATATCATAATTTGAAGATATTTTTTCCATGCATAGCAAACTATCACGACTAATGGTGTAGCTCGATTAACCTAAAAAAAACACGGTAGCCCCCTAAAAAAATGCAGTTTCTTCAATCCGGTAGCATTTAGTGTAATTATGTGTATTTTGCTCTAATAAATACACGGTCGATTCTTGGTATACAGAAAGGCGGATGAGTCTAAAGCTTGCACGAGACGAGATGGCTGATTGCTTGTTTGCTTGACTCGATGCTCGATCTCACAATATGGTGCTCACTTCGTCCAGTTATATACAAGGCAGGCATCTTCAAGATTTCATTGTTGTCAAGCTATGTGTGCACACGAGCCTTTTTACTTGGGTACATAAAGCTGTTTTTTGAAGAGAAAAATAAAAGGCCAAGGTTTCTGGCTATAAGTAGAGAAATATCAACTTTACATAATCAACGACAGTTTGGCCGAGTGGTCTAAGGCGCCAGATTTAGGCTCTGGTCCGAAAGGGCGTTGGTTCAAATCCCACAGCTGTCAATTTTTTTTTTCGCTTTTATTTCCCCAATTGTGGCATATATGTATTTTTTGTCTATTTCTTCGGTGTTCTGGCAATGAATTTTTCTACGCGAGGGAAATTTTTTGGCACAACAACGTGAAATAAGAAAAACTCAAAATTTCAATGTATAAGAAAACTCACGGATCCCCGAAAATAATAAAATCACAGAGGAGAACAAACAAGATGTGTACGCGCTCTGTTTTTTGGATTCTTTTTTGAGACAATCGTACCGTACGCTACGACGTTGAGGTGCACAGAGATGGGCTATGCGGGCCAGAATTACTCGACGCCCTGCTGACGGCCCAGCCAGCGCAACGACGAAGCAAAAAAATAACACCGTAGTAGAAATGAAAAATTCCACCCCAAAGAAAAAACATTTCTCCTCGACGGAATCGTGCTCCTCCACCGCCGGCCATTCTCGGAGGCAGCGGCGACGGCGCTCGTCCTCCCCGACCAGAACCCACCACTCCGCCAAGGATTCAGAGTTGCCCCGGAGGCGTGGTCGGCGGTTGCGTGGTGAGCGGAGAGGGTGAGCGAGCGGTGAAGCGAGTGTCGCCGGCGCATCGCCGCAGACGTCGCCTTGCTCCCCGTGCCGGCGACGCGCGCGCGGATCAATGGAGGTCGGGAGGCCACTCTGGGTAAGGAATACTGCAATAGGTTCCTTGTCGCAGACGGCTCACGGACTGGGACTTGCTCTGCTTCATAACCTTGGCTCTAGGCTGTAGCATAGGCGCATAGCAGGGGTAAGCATCAAGTGACAGTAGATTTAGAGGGTATATTATATTATGATGTGCTCCACTCTTGATATTCGCCAAATGTACGATACATTCTTCTCTACATTGCTTCATCTCTTGTCGCCTTCTTCCCTACAATCTCAGGATTATCGTACTCTGGCCACGGCTCTGATTTTTCCACTAGTGATAGAGTGCCCTCTGTGGCTGCTGTGAGCAGGAGTAGGAAAAGCTCTAATAAGCAGCCCTGTGGCACTCAAGGCATTTCATGGTTGCTGTAGCTGCTAAGCTGGCTTCTTTCATGTCGTTGGATAACTTGCAAAACCATGTAAACGAGATTGGATGGCTATTTTAACCAGTGGTCCATGTGTGCTTCTTTAATTGGTGTCTGCTGTTCCATATTCATCAAAATGTATTAGGAAGACTATCAAGCCAAGCTATTATAACTTTAGTCGTTGCTAAGCAACCTCTAGAGTCTGTGAAATGATGATTCTAAGAAAAACAAGATGGTGGTTTCCTCCCCTACATATGGCAAATTATAAGGTGTTCGCAGCGGTGCACATCAAGTAAAATGTGGAGGTCTTCACCTGCTGTGGACAATGTAATAATTTATCTACAACTTCGACTAACCAATACAACATTCTGGTAGCATTCACCCTCTAACCAAGTCTGCTCTTATCATGTTTGACATGCCTGAGTTCAGTTTTCCAAGCTTCTCTCACATATGTTGTCAATAACCAGGGGAAAGTGATTGGATGTTGGATCCAGACAGGGATGCGGATGCATTCCAGATGAGCAACAGCAGGAGGTTCCTGAGCAAATGGCGAGGATCTGGCCAGTTTGTCATCTCACCGACAACCGCAGATCCTCTCAATCCAGACTCTGCTAGGTGATGAACTTGTAGACCATGCTGTTCTAACATGTAATGTACTTTGTAATTTATGTTGTTCAATCTCCTCAGGGGAAAGGGCTGTACGGCAACATACGATGTCTTCACATGGCAGAGAAAAAGGTAGAAGGAAATGGGATGGTTGATTCATTTTTGCTCAATTAAACTCACCTATTTATTGAGCATTTACGCAATCATCATTGCTTCTATGACATACTGTGATGCGATGGAAATCTGCTGTGCAAGTTCGTTACGTCTTGTTTTTGAAGTGGCCCATGTTATGAAATTGACTGTATGATAGCTCATAGAAAAAAATTTGAGCATATTTACATAGAACTGCATGTTCTCCTTCGACCTTCTTTGTAGAAGTAGTAGTTTTTATCATCTTTTCTTCACTTTTCCACTAATCCGCTTAACTTATTTTCTATACAGCTTCGCTGCGCCTCCTGAAATCCGATAATGGAGGATTCTTCTCCTTCAACTAGTCCACTTGGTTTAGCTCAGCACGACAGGAGCAGGCACCTGTAAATGACTGGAAAACTGGTTACCGACATCATCTGTAAGAGTTCCCTTCTTATTATGCTATTGTTTTGTTCTCTGAGGAAGTGAATAATACAGGCCTGATAATTTCTTGAGAAGGTGCTTGTTGCACTTTTTTTCACTCCATTAAGATCAACTTCTGTTACTGCACACGCACATGCAAACTACATGTTTGAGAAGAGGCAGATAGGAAAAGTGTACATTTATCCTCATCAAGACAAGTACGGTCATGTTTGAGTGGGTGGCGCAGCCGCCGGTGAAAACCGTGCTCGGACTCCGGTCTGGGCGGGCGATGGTGGTGTGTATGCACCGTTCTCTTGTTGAAGACATCGTCATTGCGGTCTACTTCCACTTTACTCGAGTTGCTTTCGGGGGGAAACCCTAGACCCGGGTATCCCGGATCGGACAATGGTGGCGCAGCTGGCGTCACTCTCCCTCATGAGGGCATTGTTTTCGGGAGCAACTGCCAGACGGTGGTGCTATGAGGTCTGCCAAGGGCCATGTGAAGCTCAACCCTGAACATGGACCAGCGGATGAGGGAGGTGACGGCATCTGCAGCGAGAGCATAGGCGCTCGCGAAGGGTCTGCTACACCGGTCGTGTGCTCCTGTTTCGCCATAGGGTGTCTCAGCTATGCCCCCGGTGATTTTTAGCTGATGGGGCGTTTGTTTCTGTTTTTAGGGCATTGGCCCTGACGACATGTTTCTTCCCCATTGTCGGGTTTGTAGGTGTTGTATGGTGGCTTTGGGTTCTGTGATGTATGCCTTCGGCAGAGCTCTTTCCTATTCAATAAGTATAAATAAAGGCTGTATGCATCGCTTTGATGCAGAGGCTGGGGCTCCCCTTTTAGAAAAAAAAAGTACGGTCAGGTCTTGCAATTGTTTTCAGTACTTTTATACTCCTACCAAATCGATAACCTTAGCTGGGACATATCAAATGCCCTGATAGATTCAAAAAAATGTTGCTTACCGCACATATAATTAGCATTACAATCGAGAGAAAACTATTTCCAAAAGTACAGCAAGTTGAAGTAAATCAAATATTAATATAATGCTTACTGTGGCCAATAAATACCAGAGAGACCAATGTCATTGTATACAGTGGTAAATACCAAAGATGAATTCCTTCAGTGCTGAAAAGTTATGGTTTGTGAATAAAAGTTATTGTCAAGCCATTTTCTTTGGCTTGTTTAAATTTCAGACTATAGTTTGCAGTTTGCTCGATATGCAATGATACTGGACGGGAGGCTATATGTTAGGCTAACTAATAACTAATCGATCAAGAGATGACCAGACTTAGTTTGCGTATTTGAGGAACAAAAAGCAAGCTTGAAACATGGAAAGGCAATGCTAGCTGGTTCCTTAATTTCACTGAAGCACGTTCACTTATGAGTAATACACGAGATTAAAGGACATTGCCATGATCTTCTTTTGACAACCTTGTGGCAGTCATGTCCTTTTGCTTTTGCTTTTTCCTTTTCTTTTTCTTTTGCTTCTCCTTGTGTGTGACAATAAAGGGTGCTACGTAAAAGATGGAGGACAGGATCAACATACAAGATTTGAGACTTCATTTAATCTCTCGCGACCCTCTTTCATTTCCCTTTTGTACCTAAAAACTGCCACTAATGCTAACATCAATCCAACTTATGTTATCCTCATGTATATGTTTAGGAACGCCCTAATATCCCATAAAAATTTACTAGCTAACCATACACCAATTAGGCGTATCATTCATTCATTCGAGAGTTTCTCAACCTCCGTGGCTACCTAGTGTAGGACCGTGCGGACTTGAAAATATAACCCCACTTCCCGAATCTCAGAGCTGAATTTATTCTAAAGGCAAAACCTTAATCCCCTAGGAAAATTCGAGTTTAGACAATGTTCTTTTGGAATGAATGCGCATGGCAAGTTATTCCCATTGTTATTTGGTCATTCCTGATTCGTTTAGTTCTTTTAACCTTTATTTCAGAGCAAAGTGTATTCTTTGCTTGTTGCTGTAACCAAGCATCCCTTCTTTGGTACGATTGATGTTTCCTTTTGTGTCTATACAAGTCACAAAGTGCAGTAGTTGAAACCCCCACCCTCTCCTTCTCAGCCATTCATTTCTCCTTCAACCAGTTTCGTTCTCTAAATTCCTTCAGTTCTGTCGACGTGAGTCACTTCAATTTCAACTCTCACTGGTGTTTACCTTCACTTTTGAGCTTTTATATCTAGTCTATGATTAATCTTTTTTTCCTATTCATCAACTGAAAAAACAAAAAATAGTATTTTTCGCTCTTGATACTTCTTTTTCACATATTAAAAGGTGGACTTTGTTTCTAGTGATCAATAACAAAAAAATCCAAAATATTTGCTTTCTCCACTTAGATTTAATCCCTTTTTCAGTTCGTCGTTACAAAAAGAACATAAAAAGATCATTGGTGTTTTCCCTGTTGATTGTTGTTGTTTTTTCACACATCCACGATAGTGTTTGTGTTTTCTTGATCAAATCAGAAAAACGAAACAATTTTTTTCATGGTTCCAGTTCCACTTCGCCATTGCTCTTCCACATCTGGAGTATAATCCTTTTTCTAGCGACTATTTTTTTAAAAAAAATCATCTGTTTACTGTTTTTATTTCAGATCTTGAACTCTATCTCTCAATTTCGAAACATATGCAAAAAAAACAATGTTTTTTGGGACTTTGCCATTGTGTGCTTCTCTCGTCTAGACTTAATTTCCTTTTTCCACTGACCAATACTAAAAGAAACAAAAAAATTGCATTTTTCCGTTTGTTGTTTGCTTGCTTTTCTATTTATCAGTTCCACCAAAAACACTACAAAAGATCATTCACTTCTCCCACTGTTGAGTTTTGTCAAGTAAATCTAGTTTGATCAAATCGATCATATCTTGACATTCATATTACGGCCTACAGTGCAACATATTACATCATCAGGTACTTTTTTGTTATTTCTATATAATTCACTTTTTGGCTATATAACAACTAACATCAAATACTTCTGTTTTCTCAGGACCGTACAAGGAAGTTGGTGTGCAGCTGTCAAGCCAAATCAAGGAGCATTAATATTTATTTTGCAGCCTTCAGTTTAAGTGTTCCTGGCTATTGTTTCCTGGTTATCTAAGATCCTGCATCTGCCAAGTTATTTCCTGTTCGTTTGTTCAGAGCTTCTCAGAAGGCCAGAGCTGAGAGGTAAATATATACGTTGATGCACAATAGCGCGTTGTTAATACTCTTTCTACTAAATTTGATCGTACAGTAATCTCAATGTCGTCAGTATTGCTTCAAAAAAAATAAGCTGTTTGTTTATTTAAAAAATACAAACAATCCTAGTGCTGGAAAATATCCATGTGTTGCTAAATAAAACATTATAATTTTAGCTAAATCTTTATATCGCTTATTGTCAGAGCAAACAAGCCAGATCAAATATGTGTAGCCAAAAGTGCATTTGTCGATGTTACCAGCTGACATTTTTATATAGAGCAATGGTATCTGAAGAAATCTCCTAAAGATTATATCTAAAGAAATATAGAGGACAAAATAAGATATATCTAAAGAAATATAGAGGACAAAATATGTGAGAAAGAATTTAGTTAACAACAAAAGTTGCATCAGCTCCAAACTGATCTGCTTTCCCATCCTCCTCTCGCTCTCTGCTGCTCGTTCCAAACAAAAGAAACAATCCTCACCCAAAAATATCAAGAGATTATCCTTCTCGTTCTTCTTTTAGCCTCCCAAATTGTAGCCAGCGTCAGGAGAAAATTGCAAGTAGCACCATTTATTGGGGGACATCTTCCACATAATCCAACCACAGTTATTTTTATCACAAAACACCACTGTTTGGGTAATGCGTTGCACGGAACACAGATCTCTTCGTTAGTATTATTGACACAGAATTGGACTAGTTGGGCTAATTGACAGCACGTACGTGGCATCCACGTATTTTTTGCCAAATCTGGCCCTTTTGCCGAACTAATGACGTATCTGGCCGCTCCCGGGAACTAATTGCAAATCTGGCCCCTGAGGTCGGCGCCAACGCAAATGGAGCCGAACTTGTGCAGTTCGGCGCCAACCAAAATTTGCAAATCTGGCCCATGAGGTCGGCGCCAACGCAAATGGAGCCGAACTTGTGTAGGTCGGCGAAATGCCATTTCGCCGACCTACACAAGGTCGGCTCCATTTGCGTTGGCGCCGACCTCGGGGGGCCAGATTTGCAATTAGTTCCCGGGAGCAGCCAGATACGGCATTTCGCCGACCTACACAAGGTCGGCTCCATTTGCGTTGGCGCCGACCTCGGGGGGCCAGATTTGCAATTAGTTCCCGGGAGCGGCCAGATACGTCATTAGTTCGGCAAAAGGGCCAGATTAGGCAAAAAATACGGCATCCACCATGGAATTCACACCTGCTCCTTCACCGAATGGGGAGAGATCAGCAGCATCGCTGCTGCTCGGTGGCGCGCTGCATTGACGGAAATCCTGCCGGGCGAGGGCGCGTGCGCCTGGCCTTGGTCGCCGACGATGTCCCTCTGGTCGAGGGACGCCTTGTGCCGCCTGCTCGGCGATGGCAACGCTGGCTCAGGTCGACGTCCGTATTGGCCATGTAGCTAGCGTCGGCGTGCACGTGGCACACATTGTTGTCACGGTGCCACCTTCTTGCCTCAGACCCTGCCGCCGAGAGGGAGGCCGCCAAGTAGTGCTCCTCCTCGAACCGGCTGATGAACGTCCACGTGACGGCCTTGAGACCGATGGACACGAGCAAGCCAATCGAGCACCGAACCGCTCTGGAAGAGGGTCCTTTCCAGCCTCTCCGCGTGCTCCTCGGGGTCGACCAAGAAGCAGCGGCATCGCGCGGGCGGGCGTGTTTCGCGGCGAGGACGAGAATTGCGTGGCGGCCAGGAGGAAGAGGAGGAACATGACGACGCGGGAGAAGCAGAAGCTGACGGCGCTGCTCGCAAGTGGTGTGGCGGTGCTCGGAGGAAAAGCGGAAAGAAGAGAGAGAGAGAGAGAGAGCAGTTCGGTTGGGGGCTTGGGAAAAATGGCGACCAATGTGGATGCCAATTAGGTACTGCAGTGGGCCCATCTTTTTTTTGAACTGTCAGTGGGCCCATCTAGCATAAGGTGTCAATGCAGCTAAGCAAGGGATTTGTGTTCTGTTCAAATCATTACCACCAAACAGTCGTGTTTTGTGCAAAACAAATCATCGTTGTTGTGGGTCCATGCAAAACTTTCCCCAACAAGTGGTGCCACATGTAATTTCCTCCACCGCTACGGAACTAGTGTGGAATAACTCACTAGTACTACACTCAATGTTAAAGAACTAGTGTGCGGTTTCTCACTATTGTTTTTGTTTTAGTCCTTGCTTAGCTTGGTATTTCTTAGACGCAAACTGTATTTTCTTATCTTGATTAGGTTCTTTGTTTAACAAATGTTGAATTCTACTAGTACTATTTAGTTTACACATAAATTTTGTTTCCTTGCTTATGCTAACGATAATGTGGTTCCTTGTCAATAACTGATCCGTGTCACCTTTTTCTTCCAGGTTGGGCAAACAAGAAAGTTTGGTAAACTACTGAACATAAGTTATGGAATCATGTTCGTGGGAAAGATGGTCCGATGCTTCGCGGGAAAAATGTCGTGATGATCTGAGAGAGAGAGACTTTTGGTATTGTTCGTAACTTCTTATTTTACATTCATGTCTTAATTTACAAAGTGCATTTTACTGTTTGTCAATGTATGTTTTTTCTCACTACATCCTTGTAAGGTAAAATGTCAAACCCCCTATTAGCACACTGATAATCACCTCAAATGCAACCGACGTCCTACACGTATCCTGATGTAAATGGATGGTATGGATAACAGGTGTACCTACATGGGTGGCCAATTATAACTTTCCCATGATCACAATCCATTTTATTTTAAGTTGAGTCTATATCTAACATTATACCCAATCCCCCAAACACCTCTACCATAGAAGTAGGAGCAGATTCGCACGCTCGAGGTTGCTTGGCCCCTACCATATTTATTAAAATGTTATTACATTTTCGGGCGGCTCACTAGTTCTGCTGTTGCATTTGTATATTTGTAATATTGATTGCTTTGTTTTTGGTGTGGCGTGGCTATAAAGATCATCTTTAATTAGTATTATTACAAGTAAACTATTGGATTAATATCTAATGTCCCACAAAATAGACTAAGCTGTGACCATCAATTGGTTGGTCTCTCAAATGAAAAATAACACCCTTAGAAATGGAAACTAGAGGAACCTTGATTTTGGTATTGTGGTCGTGGTGCATCAATCTTTTTGAAGAATTAGTAATAAAGAGTCTAGTTGAACACGAGCAAGTAGCAACTGAGTTTTTTGATTAAGAAATAGTCGTTATCCTTACTTCCGTTTTCTGCATCTCAATATTGCTCCAAGTCTTCCGGTAAGAAACTATAGAGGATAGACCCTGGACTAACCTCAATGGTAATGATTTTGAAGAGCTGCATGAGAGGTCACCCTTAGAAATGGAAACTAGAAGGGCCAATCTTAAGGTTCTAGAAGTAGTCTTTAATGACCATGCTTGTTTCTTTCTAGCTTATCTGTGTTTTTTTCTTCTGATGTCGGTATGACCATTGATTTTGTTTACCTGAGTAATACAAAAATATCTCAAGCACTCGTGCTTTTTTAAAACCACAAAATATCTGAGATAAAAAAACTCCTCGTGCGGGAATGAAGTAATCCGGTTGTGCAGCTTTTTTGGTCAACATATTAAATAGAATTATGCATGTTGGCGGACGTCCGCCACCCTACCGGTGTTTTTTTTTTTTTTTGCATGGATCCACCCCCCGTGTTAAGCACTTGTTTGTTGACTGTCTACCCAGCCCGGCGGACTGTCCCTAAATAGAATGCGACGAATTTCTTATCATGTCATTTTTTTTACACGATCGAGGTTGACAGATGTTGGCCGTCTGTTGATCATTTCGATTACATGAGTACTAATAATACGTACGGTGATTTGCAGGTTAAATGGATACCGTAATTGGCCAGCTAGCCGTCCGTTGATCCATTGGTACGGGGATTCTGGTGTGTCTTGGATTGTTGGGGTGGGGTTCATGGCTTCATTCACACGAGCCATAGTAGGCACCGTTTTAGAGACAGAAAAGGAAGGTTACGAGCACGTCATAAAGGTGGACCTGAAGCCCACACCAACGGCAGAGGAAGCCCAAGGAAAAGGCATCACGAGCATCAAGTACCAGCTGACCCTCGCTGCGGCAAAGGAGCTTGGTCTGCTCGACCAATACTACAACTCGCTCAAGGAAGAGCACAACCAGCTACAGTACTACACCTACAAAAAATCAACTCTCGCTGACTCATTGGAGTATCACATGCGGCGCAATATACCTCCTCTAGTCGGCGAGCAGTTGTCATCCAAGAAGTACTTGCTAGTGGTCCATAACCTCCAGTGGCCAATTGAGACTAGCAGTTTTACACGTGATTGCGGTCTTCCTCCTCCCTGGACAAGGTCTGCATGGCTCATCTCGCCCACTTCTCGGGATGCCTACGACAAGAGCAAGTCGGAAGAGGACGGATTCACATCCATCGACAATGCTGAACAAGTTGTGTCTCTCACCATCTTTGCACTGCGTCAGTCGGCTGAGCACATACTCAACACGATCCATCAAGAAAGCATCGAGCACTGGCATGCCATAGCCATCGATTGCTTCCACTACACCATGGCGATCTTTGCCAAACATCCACAAGTGGCGGCTATTACCTCGGACGAGCTCATCCACCTGTGGGCCACCCTCCTGCCATGTTTGACCAGCACCAACAGCAGTAGCAAGTGTTCCTATATGCATCAACTTGGAAGGGTCATCATTGAAGCGTTTCAGAAATACTCTTTGCTGCAGCTACCATTTTCTCCTGCTAGTGAAGCTCATGAAGCCCTCAATACCGGCGCACAATTCTTAGCATACCATGGCCTCATTGCAGAAAGCATCACAGTAGATGAACTCTCTGATAACAAGAAGAAATGGATCTCCTTTCTCGGTGACCATGGATGGCATGTAAGCCGAGATTGGTTGTTGAGCCAGGAGGAAGAAACCAGGGGTACCACTGCACTTATTCTAAGAGGATGCTCGCAAAAATCACCCATGTTTTCCAAACTGAACCATTTCTTGCCCAAACTCTGCTTTCTTCGTGTTCTCGATCTCTCCTACACTCCACTAAAAATACTCCCTTATTCCATTGGTTGTCTATCGAACCTTCGGTTGCTCTCACTTAGAGGCTGCTATGATCTCAACACTCTCTTAATTTCCTCCACAACTAGTGCTATAGACCCAAAAGAAAATACTAGTTCATATTCACCATTGTCCACTCTATACCTGCTTGAAATACTTGACTTGAAGGGAGTTCCTTTATCTCATCTGACACAAGATGTGGCCACCCAAAAAGGCAATTTGATACACCTCGATATTTCCCATTCAGAAATAACTACATTTCCTCCCAATTTTTTCCAAGAAATGTCCAATCTTGAAGAGCTTATTCTGGTGAACTGCTCCAACCTTCTGGAGCTACCTCCTTCCATGG
Source organism: Poa pratensis (assembly GCA_947311845.1). NCBI lineage: Eukaryota > Viridiplantae > Streptophyta > Magnoliopsida > Poales > Poaceae > Poa > Poa pratensis. Next base: position 36,205,683 of record CAMZMU010000113.1, read on the forward strand.
CTGCGCTATCTAGCCTAACGACCCTTGAGATCACAGGGACTCAAATAAAATACTTTCCACATAAGATATTTGAAGAAATGCAGAAGCTTCAGTCGCTTAAGCTCATTGACAACAATAACTTGATTTCATTCACGGGGCCAATCTTTAGGGTCCATGAAATCAAATTGGATGGGCACCCTAACCTTAAATCCTTCTCACTGACTGGGGCACCTCACATTCAACTCTTGTCCTTGCGTGGATGTAGAAAACTCGAGTCTGTCGAGTTCAAGAATCTTGGTCTTTGGAGGAGATTGATTTGTCTAGTACAGCTATCAAGGAGCTCCCCGCCGACATCCCTAATGGTACCCAACTTAGGAGATTGCTCTTATTGGGGGTTCCTTCTCTGCTGCGATTTCCTTGGCACATGCTAGAGCGACTTCCAGAGGTGTTTTACTTGGATCAGTGCACAGAAGGAAAGGATAAGCACTCTAATGAAGGTTCACAGTTGTGTGTTAGTGACCCCAGGTTCTTCTATAGCTTCGAACAATCTTGTATGGATTTAGTAAGGGCTGGACGGTATTTCCAATCTTTCTATGTCCGATTCGCACCATGCAGTACTAATAACATGCGACTACGTCATGAAGAAGAAATGGTTGATAACAAGTTACAGGAGTTGATGCAGAATCAGTCAACATATATGGATGTACATAGCAGCTATTATGCAGAGCAAATCGCAATTGTGTCGCCAATTATAGTCCCCCTTCGCCGAACTGAGCGCCATGTAGAGATCACAGAGATGCAACAGCCACCCGATGGTTTATACAGTCTTCTAAATGTCACCAAATCAATAACAGTGACATATGATACTGGTATCCAGGTTTTTTCTAGATACAGCAGTTTCCAAGACTTGGAAGAATGTGAGTTACGTTGGTGCCATAAAATGGAGGAAGTTTTCTTTTACGGTCAACACATGGAAAATCTACGAAATATGCATGTCTGTAATCTCAAAAGTCTAGTTTGGTTTTCACAACACTATACTTTTGCCTTCAGTTCACTAGAGCACCTACACTTGGAGGATTGCCCAAGATTGGAGGCCATGATGCCATATGGAGTAACACTACCATCTCTCAAGACACTTGGCATCTTGTTCTGCTACAAACTGAAGAAATTTTTCTACAAGGATCAGTATCAAGATAGCACTTACCAGCTCCTCCCAAACCTCCAAAGGGTACGTCTCCAGGAGCTGCCACTACTCCAGCAATTCAACGACAATGATGCCACCATAACAGCACCCTTGTGGAACGAGCTCCACATCCAGGGTTGCTGGAGCCTCCGACGCCTCCCGCGTCTACAAGACCAGCTGGAGACGGTGAAGGTGAATGGGGAGAGGAGCTGGTGGAACAAGCTCTAGTGGGGCTCACCCTCGCACCGCGAGAGCTACGAGCCCAAGCTTCCCCCGAAGTTCGCATCCCTCGACGAGCGCGCCAAGGTGACCAGCTACCTCAGATGAATCAATCCATGCTCATCCACGCATCTATTCATCCATCAATTGGTATGTTCATTCCACCTAGTGTAGACCATTAACCATGAGTTCCTAAACACCTGCCTGGTTATAAGTTCTCCACCACACATAGATCCATATTTGGCCCAACAAAATATACATCCATATTGTATATGCCAACTACCTTTGTGTCCATCCATTGCCTCCATCCTTGTGCCATACATCCACAACGTACATGTCACCTAGATACCATGTGTCCATCCAGAGTGTCCAACCCCCTACTCCATACATGCATGTCATCCCTACGTGAGTGATTGTGTGTTTCTGCATGTAGAGTTTCCAAATAAAAGGGCTAGTGTCCCTGGTTATTTTCGACCAACCACTTTGTTTAACTTTTTTTGTTCCAAAACATATATATTATAGGAGTGCCAGCTATTGTATATGTTTGGTGATATATGTGTGTCACTTGAGTTGTAATAAGCTATGTAATGTTGGTGTTGGGTGTGAGAGATGTTTAATTGTCAGTTGTGGTTTGAAACAGTATTGGCCTGACTATTTATATGATTCAGACGATGCATTTGACTTGTAGTGTTGTACCAGCATTGGTGGTTTTATTTGTGAAGATCTATTTTACTATATCATGGAACTCATCTGGGCATTTTACTCTGCCTTTCTACCCTCTTTATAAAAACAAGATGCTAAAAGAAAACACTGCACATGTCTGTGATTTGTGAGAAGCTGGGAATGGTGATTGGTTGCACATGTGTTAATTGCAGCCAATGGAATTTAAGTGAAAATTCTATACAGTGTTGCTGCTTCTTTTAATCATAGATGCTTAGGAGGCACAAAGCCACAAAGCAACTCGAGTTGCTGTTTTCTTTTAATCATCCAGTGTGGTCTGTAACATTAAGTGGCCTGTGTATATAAAGTCGCGACCTTGGAGCGTCACCCTTCCCCGTCCAAGAAGAGAAGGGCGACTTTTGGACCTACAGCTCGCGCCACCTCCCTCGCCGTCGATCCGCTTGATTCCCCGTCCTCCGGCGGCCGCTCCGGCGGCGGGAGGGCGGGGAATCGACGGATCCGTGTATATAGGTAGTGTAGGTGTGAGTTGTGTGGCTGCTGGCGGCGTCATGGCAGAGGAGGCGCGGCCGGTGAAGCTTTTGCAGGTGGTGGTCCTTCCCCTCGGCGGTGGCGCTCTGTGGAGCTCCGGCGTCGACCCTCCGCCTCCGTCGAGTCCGCAGTTCAGCGGAGCTGCCAGGCTCGGCTATCCCCTCACCAGATTCCGCGGGACGGCGGATCTGGATCGAGAACGACTGGAAGGTGCAGAAGCGCAGCGGCGCGACGACGACGGCGACATCCGGCGTAGATTCTTCGGGATCGGTGATCGGCGACTTCCCGCTGGCTTGGGGAGGCTCCAGATCCAAGGCTTGTGGAGTTCGAGCAGCGGCGCGCCACCGACAACGTCTTCGTCTCCGGCGTGGTTGACTTGCAGAAGGGCGGAAATGTACTTTCTTTTCTTATCTGGACCTTTCTGTAATTTGCCGTTGTAATTCTGTGTCTTTCCCCGCAAAAAAAAAAAGTGGCCTGTGTATATGATTCAGATTGTGTGTTTGACTATACAGTGTTGTGTGAGCATTCTATTTTCACTGTATGATGAAGTACTCTATAAAAAACAAGAGAATAAAGAGAAGATGTTAAGAACTATGTCTAATCTTCAGTGAATTGCTTTGAAATAATAACTTGATTTTTATTTTACACACATTTATGAAGTTAGAAAACATTTTGTTTATTTTAAATTGTTTTGGTGTATGTGCTATCAGACATGAGCAAAGACATGAAATTTGACGACAGCCTAGCTACAGAGAAAAAGAAGGAGAGACAGTATGGTCTTCTCGTTTTCAAGGGTTCATGTGAACATCACTTTCCAGTATGATGATGTTGATTGCAGCCAGTGGCTCATTAAAATGAGTTTTCATAGAAAATATATGCAAAGCATAGATACTTCTTTTAGAACATGTGCCACGACAAGCAATTATCGCAGCCTTACATGCGTGCTAGTATTCGAGCTACATTTTACATGCTTGAGAGCCTACAAAAAACAAGGCATCTAGAAATACTGACCAACTCCGTTCAAATTACTGGTCTAGAAATACTGACCAAAACAGCCGAATCCCCCTAGTCGGCATGGTAGCTACAAGCCTCCAACCATGGAAACAGTTATAGATCATCTAAAACTGGGTGTCAAGAGAATAAGCGTTTTAACGTCCACATCAGATCACTCGGCGGTGACTCAATGTGCTCGCGGACATATTCATGCGTAGGCACCTTGTCGACTGCAAAAATAGTAGTAGAAATTTAAGATTGTGTCATTTGAACAACCAGATTCTGTTTCGACGGAGCAAAGTGCAAACCATCTCCCCAGCTCGCCATGGTAGGGCATGAGGACAACAAGTTCTGTGCAACCAACATGATAGCGTCCAGAGTAACCTCGTCAATGCGCTCTAGGAAGTGTTGGCCCGCGTTCCTGCATGGACAGAAACAGAGGCGTAAAAGGTTGTCGTTAATTCTCCACCAAAGAAGTTGGGTTAGTTAAAAATAAGGGAAATATCATTTTTACGTACCCTGAACTATCAATCAGGATTTGCCTCCCAATGTCTTATGTATGATTTTTCTGTGAAAATAGCAAAGCATGCTGAATATATTGAATAAACTAAAGCAAGGAAAGGGGAGCGCGATTGTTCGAAGAAGAAAATATAAAGGGGGAAAGAGAGGTTGAGGTACCCTCCCCTGTTACCCTGGATTCGAGGTTTTGTAGAACGGATGAAATCGTCGAGTTTTTCGCTCGACTAAGCTCTGCTTCTGTAACTGTATAACAGAGACAATTTGACAGGTTTCAGAATAGACATATAGGATAAAAATGCAAGAAAGGCATGGCTAACTTGTACCTTCGCCAGGTATTGCAATTGCGGTCAATTCTTTAATAGCAATATCAACTACCTCAGCGACAGAATTGGATGGCTGGATCAGTTCAGAATGAGAAGATATTTTTTATTCTTGAGCATTACAATTCAAGTCACTTATAAGTTCTAACTACTCAGTAGGAAGCATTTTCTTTCAGTAAAATGATTGGAACAAAACCCACATCAAGTTCAAGTGTTTATTAGCTCAAAAGATGAAAAACAAAATTTATCTCACCGCAGCCAAATGAATACCAAATAGACCAGTTTCATCATATACAGTACTAAATGCTGAAATTGATTGCATCCAATCATACTCAGTCATAACCCGGAGATCTGATAAGAAACAATTGATACACCTTAGGCTTTGCAAATAAGCTATTAATTTTTCTATTAAAAGATGCAAAGTAACAAGAAATGCAACTACGAGTTGTAAAATACAAGCAAAAAACTTTAATCACCCGACATCCAATTGCTATGTGAAAAAACCGGGATCATAACTTATGGTTATAGTGGGTCCACAACTTACAAAGCCATGACTGCATTCCTTTCCCGGGACCACCATTGGAGAATGAAGCTCCGCCACCCATCAAAGTCTGCAGATAGTTTTACGAATACACTCGTGAGTTTTCTTTTTTTAATGACACCACACTAGTTGAATTAGTTGATCAACCACATAATTCTTTCCAAGACATCATTACACCTGTATGACTTTCGTGATTGCAGCTGCTTTCTCCTGACCCCAGTCTCCTGGAACTTCAAAAGCCATTGCCAGATGTGTCACATGCACAAGAGGATCATGGTTATAATGTAGAATAGAGGAGGGCAGAAAGAAGCTAATGGCTAGAACATGAGAGGGCGGAAGATAAAAACAGAATAGTTTATCACCTCAGAGTCAGTTTTGTGCCTGAAATCTCCACCAGTATATGCAGACTTGGGTTTGGTCATATGCGACCCCTTGGGCAGATCAGACAACAAGGGTGATGCAATGTCTAGCAAATGCTGGTGGTTCATGCCTGATGCAGCTAAAACCAAGCGGTCAGCAGTATAGTTTTCCTGTTCCAGTAATAATCATTGCTCTTCTACGTTTATGTAGCAATTTGGTATTAATGGTTAAGATGTACAAAGAAGAGCGTATTAATTCTTTTTAAGGGAAAGAACACATTTATATGCATACTAATCATTTTGCAGCGAAAAGGTGTTATACTGTTCGGATCTTGCCATTATGGTTGTAACGGTCTAGAATGAAAATACCACTGATTTTACACCATATAAATGATGTTGCAAACAAAGCACTGAGAATGGAATACCACTGATTGTGGTTGTTGATATTTCTCTATACTAGTACATATATCACAAGGCTGACCAAACCTAGGAACGCATGCATCATAACCGATATGATAAACACATAAACCGAATGTGGATACAAAATTAAGATCTTGTGATTATGGTTGCAAAGGTCTAGAATAGAAACAATATATACATTAGTTTTGGTCAGTCTTGTGATGTAAATGTAAAAAAGCCACAATTATTATGTGCTTATGAATAATTTGTTCTGAAAGTGGCAGATTAAGGCCCAGTGTACTGTTATATCTGAATCTTCAGCTCATCATCACCTCCTCGAAACAGGCTTTCGCCCCGCTTTATAAATAAAGCAACAACCATACAAGAGTTCAAGAACAAAGAAAAATGCTGGGGCACTAGGACAAACATGCCCAACAAGAAAGAAAAGCAACACAATTCGCGCTAGGAAGATCCAACAACGAAGCGCGAAGGTAACCATCCACCAATCCATCCTCCAAGCTCGAACCACGACCACGCTTCATGAACCAAGGACCCCCGAGTACCAAGGCAGCACCTTCAAGAAGGGATGCGACGTAAAAACGACGCTGCTGCCCGGACAAGCAAGCTTGTCCTAGGGTTTCCCCCGACACTCGGATGGGAGTGGAGAGGTGCTACCCACGACGCCCTCCGAGGAGGAATGGCGACGCCCACAAGCGCCACCGCATCGGTGCCGAGCATGTCGGCAGGGATTTCTCCCGAACAACCATCACACTACCCAACTGATCCTGGCCAAGAAGCCCCGAGAATGCCACCAGATCCAGGCCAACACCCGGTTCCAGCTCGTGCGCGCACGGCCAGGGAGGGTGCATAAGTAGATAGACGAGCACGTCGGGTGCGGGGCCCGTAGAGCTCGGGCCCATTTTGGGCCCGCAAAGCAGCGGCCAGACCTAGGCCCGCCTGGCCCTAGTCTGGCCCGCACGCTCGCAGCCACCACCGCCGCTAGACCTAGGCCCGCCTGGCCCTGATCTGACCGCCGCCGGCGTACTGTCGCCTAACTGCCTCCGCACCGCTCGACACCATGTGCGAGCGACGACACACGGGTCGGCCAGAACTGGCCACCCGCAGCCGAGCACACCACCACCAACCTAGCATCCACCCACCACCGCTCGATCCACATCGATGCAGGCGAGAACACCAGCATCGCCCACGGTCACCAGCATCGCCCTTTGTAGGACCGCCGTTGCCAGATCCGGGCCCGCCTGGCCCAGATCCGGCCAGGAGAGCACCGCCCCACCCAGATCCGGCCGGCCGAGCACCGCCCCACCGTAGCCCTCGACGTATAGGAGCCGCCGCTCGCCGGCAGATCTGGGCCCGCCTGGCCCGGATCCGGCCAGCAGCGCATGTAGCAGTTCCTGCCACGAGAAGATCTCCCGCCGTCGGTCGCCGTGCCACGCGAAGCCCTCCACGCCGACCGGACACCGACGACCTCCGCCGCCAGCACAAGTCTCCACGCCGCCGCGCCCATCGCCAACGCGTCGCTCCCACTCAACGCCACCTTCCCGCGTCGACGCACACCGAGTGGAGGGAGAGATGCCCCGCCGCCGCCGACGCCGACCGGGCTTTGCCCGGCGGTGCCCTCCGGCGGCGGCGAGGTGGAGGGAGGAAGGGGGAGGTCGGCTGGGGGGCGCTAGAGTTGTCGCCCTGCTGCTCGCGGGAGCGGACAGGACGATACCGGTTTCGCCTTTTTAATACCCGCTCATCGTCACCTTGCTCCGAACTTGGCTCCGGAGGAACGCGGGGTTGCGGACGCAGCTCGACGGCCAGCGGCAGACTGTCTCTGAGCACGCCGAACCTGTAGAACATTTTCTCCCTGCCAGCTTTCGTGCCGAGCTTGCCCCCGGTGGCCTCCACGCTGTGCGCGATCTCTCTGACGCCGTGGTTCTGGGTCTCCTAGAAGGCCAGCCTCTCCAGCATGTAGGCAGCGCCGGCCGACGAGGGGGTCTCGTGGACGGAGCCGGCGGCGACCGTCACCCCGACACAGCACATCGGGCCGTAAGAACCGCCATAAACCAACCCCAAAATTCCAGCAATGGTCAGCAACGGCAGTGAGGAAGAGGAAGGAGAAGAGGGTGCACGTGACGTGGGCGTAAGTACTGGGATGTCCTGGGAGGCGATCCTTACGCCGTTGGGGAGCGTGGTGACCTCCGTGTGCTGTGGCGGAGGCGGGTGGTTGTCGTGGTGGGCGGGTGGAAGGCGGAGGCCCGGCAGTGGGTCGAGCAGGGAAGGGAAGCGCTGCGCGTAGCTCCTGCTCCTCCCGCTGGCGAAGCTGTAGAGCCGCCTCATTGAGCTCGTCCGCCGCCGCCGCTGAGCCGCCGTGGAGCTGAGTTTTTCGCTGCCGCCGCCGCTTAGACTGGGAGAAGAACTCAATGGGCCTTTGTTTCGCCCAGGAAAATCCCAGTAGTAAGCCAATGTCGAACCTCACTAGCAGAGGGGGAAAAAGTTCTAAAAACCTTCACTCTCTGTCTTTTTTTTGTTTTGCTTCACTTCCAATGTATAAACTCTACTCGTAAAAAAAATGTATAAACTCTAAACATGTCGAAAAAATGTAAACTCCAAACTGAAATAAGTAAAAGAACGAAACTGCTCCTTTTTTATCATTTTGTACACATTGTGTTGTTGGAATGAAAGTGTATGAACAACAGAGAAATAAACCGTTCGGTGGTCAGTTTATTTTGTTCGCTTCTAATGGTGGATAAAAAAATATGTATGATCAACTATATGCTTGTCTGAAACCTTTCCTAGCTTTGAAATAACAAGAAATTTCATCATTAACCCCAATTCGCAAGCTACCTCCTTGAACAAGCTACAATGAATTTTTATTGAGATAGTTGGCGATATTTGTTGCAAAGCAATCTGCAGCAATTTTTTTTGTTTAACCAATTATTTTGTACCATTACTTGTTTTCGAAATGTTGTGACGATTTATTGCAATACTATATTTTTTGTAAATGGGCGAGAAATTTTGCTACAATATTCAGCAATTTTATCCAATACTCAGACATTTTTGTTGTAAATATCGAGAATATCGGGGGGCGACGCGATATAACCCTTCGTTTAATTGGACTTGTTGTGTAATGCGTTTTGATTTGTGAATAAAATGCAAACGTGCATTGTGCTGATTTATGGACATAGGACGATGGTTCGACAATGGGAGAGGGGACCTAGATTGGCCATTTATAGGACAGCATGCGCCTAGCACTAGCCTTTCCAATAAAAGTCAACTCTGGTAAGAAGGTACTCCTTCTCTTCTACTTTAAAAATTCCAAGTGTGTTAGATTTTTCTAAAAGTGGGTGTATCTATACAAGATTTGTCTAAAAATTTGTGTATCTATACATATGTAACTTTGTCTTTTAGACAAATCTAAGACACTAATTTTAGAACAGAGGGAGTGGTAAATAAGTGTAATCAAATGCCTACCGGAGAATAGAGTGGGTAACTTTGTCATGGGGTGAAACGACTTGATGGGTAGTCTAGCTAAGTAGATGTATCGTACGTAGAGGTAGGTTCTACGTATTTTCCTGTTGGTGGAGCCTTGTCCATACATTGAGCAACTCTTATTATACAAATAAATTTCTTGATCTCAAGTTAATTAAATCCAACTTGTGATAATTTGTGATGAGCTAAGAATAGTTGATTGCAACTTGCGATTTCTTAAATAGTTATTCAGCTACAGTATCAAACCAGCTCTGACAAGCTTTCTAGATTTAAGAATATGGTTGTACGAGTCAATTCCTAGGGTGGGGCGCTTCCACAGTTTTGAATCCGCCCCTGGTTTTCCCCACGAAACAAAGTCAGCTCTTGTGTGAGAGAGAATTATAATGTGAGTGAGAGTTGGCTGTGCAAGTACATTAGCTACTGCATATGATGTATAGAGCTCTATCAATCCCAGTCGAACGCAGGAAGGCTTCTTGGCCAGTCAGGCACTCCGTTTCCTCCAGGTGAGAGATTTCTTTTCAGCCCTCTATTATGATCTCTAAAGTTCTCTGACATCAGTGGTACTTAATGATTTTCCTTATTTTAGGATATTTTTTCGTTCATGCCAGGTTGAATTTAATATTTGTTCAACCCATTCGCTCTACATATTTGTACTATGTCATGAAAATGCCCATAGGAAACCAAATATTTCTTAATGAACTGGCTTTATGCACCCATATGATCCAATAGACCTAACTAGTCGGATGTATTAAAGTTGAATGTAAACATCTTCCATTTTCCTCTTCGGTTCTTCACCGAATTGATAGATCTGACCGCATCAGCGATAGATCTGATTGTAGCAGCGGATGCTTGTTTTTCTTGGGAGAAGCCTCCGCACGGAAGTGAAATTCGATCAACCAGTCTAGGTTTCCATAATTCTCCAATCATATTTCCAATCCTCTTGAGATGGGGGCTTTGTTCCCCATTTTTTTAAACATCTCCAAGCCTCTTGAAATCCGTTGGCCTCCTTCTCCATTTCCTGACGCATACAGTCGAAGCTTCCTCTTTTGTTTTACCTTGTGACTGTGAGACTATTGCTTCTCTTAATAATTTTTCTTTTGTTTCACCATCATCAGCATACTTCTTTTTCAAAAGAAAAATCAGCATCATACTTGTTATCTTGTAACTGAAGTTATATGATATATATAGTTTTCTCACATGCTTTTGTTTTTGCATGAACAGAAGAGAGCCGAGCAGGGTGATATACCATTACTGCGGCAATGAATATACCATATCATCTTTTCGAAATGATTACAAATAAATTCTCAGATGACTTAATAATTGGAAGTGGTGGGTTTGGAAACGTTTACAAGGTACTATCGCTCAGTATAAGTAATTGAATAAATATGCCAGCACTAACACTAATAGTCACAGTTATGAAGAAATAATTCATGCACATGAATATTTATGTCGAACAGGGTATACTTTACAATGAGGAATTGATTGTTGTGAAGTTGCTTCATCCGGTACAAGCATTGGATGCCAAACCCTTTAACAATGAAGTGGGTAACCTTTTCAGGGCTGACCATCCAAATATTGTAGGGTTACTTGGTTATTGTGATGAAGTACATTCTAAATTTGTTGAACACAATGGTGAGAAAGTATCATGTAAAAACATATATCGAGTTCTCTGCTTTGAGTACTTTCCGGGTGGAAGCCTTGACAAGAAGCTTCACGGTAAGTTGGAACTTGATTTCAAGTACAGTACCAGGTTAGTTAGTACTGAGTTAATGAGAACCAATCTTCCCCCAGGGATAGAAGTTTGCCTTTCCAGCTATTTAATCGGATTTGAAGTCTCTCCTCCACCAATTTCCATTCAACATTGGTAAGTCTCCGATAATGGATCGGAATACCCAAGTAGTTGATAGGAAATTGACCTTGCGTACACCCGAATAATTCGGCATACAAGGAAGCGTTTTCCTGGGTCTCGCCAAAACAAAACAATTCGTTTTTATGGAAATTTATTTTAAGACCCGATAGTTGCTCGAACGCTGACAAGATTAACTTGAGGTTACGAGATTTTTCGATGTCATGTTCCATAAAAAGAATTGTGTCGTCAGCATATTGAAGGATCGATAAGCCACCATCAACTAGATGTGGAATCACACCTTCAATTTGGCACTCTGACTTAGCGCGTTCTATCAAGATAGCCAACATATCAGCCACTATGTTAAATAGTATTGGCGATAACGGGTCACCTTGTCTAAGGCCTTTTTTGGTTTGAAAGTATTTGCCAGTGTCATCATTGACTTTAATGGCTACACTTTCTCCCGAAACAAAGCTATTGATGAGCGCACACCACTCATCAGAAAATCCTTTCATTCTGAGAGTTTGCTGAAGGAAAGACCATTTAACTTTATCATAAACTTTTTCGAAATCAATTTTTAAAATTACCCCATTCAACTTTTTACTATTTAGTTCGTGAACTGTTTCTTGTAGGATTGCCACCCATCTAGGATGTTGCGACCTTGCATGAAAGCCGTCTGAGACGGTCGAACCACATGATCTGCCACACTGTTCACCCGAATCGTAGCAACTTTAGTGAATATTTTAAAACTAACGTTAAGGAGGCATATAGGTTTGAATTGTTGAATCCTCTCTTCCTCGTTAACCTTAGGTAATAGAATTATTTCACCAAAGTTGAGCCGAAACAGCTCCAGCTGCCCAACATGGAGACAGGCGAACAGTTGAAGCAGATCAGACTTGATTACATCCCAGAAGTTCTGGTAGAACTCAGCTGGGAAACCATCAGGTCCAGGGGATTTATTGTGTTCCATTTGGAAAACCTCCTTTCTCACTTCATCCTCCGAGTATGGATTAGTAAGTAGACTATTTTCCTCATCAGACATCTGAGGTATATCTGCCGTTCTAGACTCATCCAATGTGAAGTTTCCTTCCTCTGGTGCTCTGAACAGGCCTTTATAATAATTAGTTATATACGACTTTAGTTGTTCCTGGCCCTCGATCGTTCCCTCATCCTGGACTAGGGAGTGAATACGCTTTTTCCTGTGTCTGCCATTGGCAATACTATGGAAGTAGCGAGTATTCGAATCCCCTTCGAGAATGAACTCGGCTTTTGAACGTTGATACCATTTTAACTCTTCCTCACGCAGGAGTTTGGCTATTTGCGCGTTTGATTGGCTCTTCAGCTCAATTTCTTGCGTAGATAATAGCTGAACTTCTGCTAATGCCTCTAGAGCATCAATCACTGAGGATAGTTAAGTAAAACAGTAGTGTGACGAGCCCAGCCAACAAGATGTGTGCGTAGAGCACGGATCTTGTTGTTCCACTTCTGGATAGGCGAATCGCCGGCAACCGGTCTTTCCCAAATTCTTTGGACCATCTCATGGAAGCCCTCGCGATGCAACCATCCAAGTTCAAACTTGAAACGCTGGTTACACGGTGGTCTAGACATGCCTGTGGTCAAAAGAATAGGAGCATGGTCCGAAAAACCCTCAATACGTTCTAGAGCCCATACCGATACCAATGGGAACCTAGATTCCCAATCGGTGTCCATCAGTACACGGTCTAATTTCTCGTATGTGGGTCCAGGGAGAGAATTAGCCCAAGTGAACTGTCTCCCAACCATTGATATCTCTCTTAAGCTCAAACTGTCAATGACCGCATTGAACAAAAGAGGCCAACGATTGTCAAACTGACCCCTACTTTTCTCGAATGGAAAACGAAGCAAGTTAAAGTCCCCACCAATGATGAACGGGTGCGGGTTATCTTTTGCTAAGTTTAACATTTCACAAAGAAAAGCAGATTTAAACTCCTCCTGTGCCGGCCCATACACAGCGACAAGACTCCAAATGAAATTGTCTGCTTTATTACGGATGTGCATTTTTATATGAAAAGCGCCATCCGAAACAGCCAACACATACATGGTATCAGTCCTGATGCCTAGTAAAATGCCGCCGGAGCGACCACGCGGAGGACGGGAATACCAAGCAAAATCTATACCGCCTGAAAGCCGGTTCAATAGACCTTGCGAGAAATCCCGCCTGCCCGTCTCAGAAATAGCTAAGAAATCCAAATTATGATGCCGAATGCAACCAGCAAAGTGCAAATGTTTAGCCAAGTCACCAAAACCTCTGCTATTTGCGAACATGCCATTCATTTGGAAACAATGGGAGATTTGGAAGACTTTGCCCGTTTCCGGGACACCTTGTTAGAGGTAGATTTTGATTTCCGACCAGATGTTTTTAACTCATACAATGAGCACAACCCGTCCTCATCCAAACCAACCTCCGACACTTCACCAATTAGATGAGAAAGAAGCTGACCATCTGATGTGGCATTCGCTTCTTCATCATCCAAATAGGTGGCTGTCAACACCGTCGAATCTTTAGGAATAACCGTTAGACGGTCAAATTCCATATGCATCTAGACATAGCCACATGTGTGATGAATTCCATGTTTTTCTGTTGGGAATTGTCCTTAACGGTAGATTATGGTATATGATGGATAATATGGTTATCACCAGGCCAATGGAGTTTTCGATGCACTACATGTGTTAGTCTTGATGCTGCCATGTTTTAAAATAAAAGTATGATGGCGTCCTTCCGAGAATAGAGAGGTCTGGGGTATTAACAAAGATAATCAACATGCATGTTATTTTGGATTAAACGACCACCTCTGAATAATGTCATAGACCGATAAGACAGCTGCACCGAGTGATGCGCCTGGAACACAAGATTGTACCAACAGATCCTTTGGGGTTAGGGCGGTTTTGGGGGCACACTTGCAAAGCTCACAGTTGTCCTTGACACGTACTCCCTCCGTTCCACAATATAAGATGTTCTACCTAGATCACATGTTTGGCTAGGTACAAATCCAAATGAATATACATACATATTAAAACATGTCCACATACATCTAGATACATGTGCATGTGGACAAAAGTTAAAACATCTTATATTTAGGAACGGAGGGAGTATATTCTTCTTCCAAGGGTTTCCTGTTTGAGTACATCCTATCATGCACGATTAGCCAGCCAAATACTCAAATCTTTTTATGCGCCGTTGCCGAACCAGATGAGCTCTTGGATGTAAATCTACTAGGGAGTCGCCGCGTGAAACATTGCTTCACTTCATTGAGCTCAGCCCCAAATGACTCTTTTTTCCCTTATTTTTTGTTGTTTGTTTATCCTCTTTTCTTTTTTGTTAATTTTAATCGTTATAAAGTTGTTCACTTGTTTCATCCTTTTTCAGTATTTCTTTTTTTTAACATCATTTTTGTTATTATTTTTAAGTCATGATTATTTCTTTTCATCCACATAAACATTTCATTTAATACACATGAATTTGTTTGATTAATATACATGATTGTAACTCAATAGGAGAAACTAACGAGGCCAAATACCAGTCATTCAGTAAAAAATGATTATATTGAATTGTTTATACACTGATATAAAAATGCTTCAAATGAAAAATATACTTCTACAAACCAATAAACTAAAAAAATCTAACTGCACTGTGTTTTTGTTGCAGAATGAATGGCGGGATGAATATACGACATTGTTCACGATGCATGACCTAGTGCATGATCTTGCAACCGCGACATTGGCCGACAAAGTTATAAAAAATGGCAATGTTTGGAGAAGCAGCTGCCAGTATGCATTGGTCAGAGATTCTACCAAGTTATTGCAGTCGTCCGTGAGTTCTCCTGAAAGATTAAAGGCATTACATATTCTGAACTATGAAAAAATACAGCTTAGTGATGGTGCAATTTCACCAGCTAAGTGCCTACACGTCTTAGATTTAAGAAGGTGTGTTATTCTGAAGTTTCCTGATTCTATTGGTCAACTGAAGCAGCTGAGATATCTTCATGCTCCAGGGATCATAGATTGGAGGACTCCAAACTGTATAAGCAAACTCTCTGAACTGAAATACCTCAGCCTTAGGCGCTCTCGGATCAAAGCACTACCAGATTCAATAGGTGATATAAAAGGTTTGATGTATCTTGATTTATCAGATTGCAAGAACATAAATAAACTCCCAGTATCATTTTCAGAGCTCAAACAGTTGGTGCATCTGGATTTATCGAGTTGTTCTGTATCTGTATCAGATTCTTTTGGTGGCTTCACCAAACTTCAATATTTGAATCTACAAGGGCATACCAAAGTGCTGCCAGAAGTCATCAGCAAGCTAACCAAACTGAGATATTTCAACCTATCAGGGTTAAGGATGTCACCAACCGCTATTAACAGTTTGCTTGTCGCTGTCAGTGCCCTTTACAATCTTGAGCATCTAGACTTGTATACCAATTACAAGCTTACTAGTATACCGGAATGTATCGGCAAACTCACCAAGCTTCACACCCTCAACCTCTCAGACTGCTTTGAGATAGATGAGCTTCCATCATGCATGGATAAAATGGTTAGTCTGAAGATTGTACATATGCACGCCTATGTACTAAAGATAAGTAAACTTGAATGTAGCAGCAATCTTGTCTTGCTTGAGAAAATATGTCCCCATAAGCTGAAGATAAATAGACTTGAAAATGTGATGTTACTTGAAGAGGCGGAGAGTATAAAATTGATTCTGAAACGAAGTTTGCTTGACCTAACATTGGAGTGGACTGTAGGTTGCGGCACAAGGATTTTGGATGACAAGGATGTGTTGGAAAAACTAGTGCCACCAAACACTATAGGTAGCTTGCGTGTAACTGGTTACAGAAGTCTGAGCTTTCCAACTAATTGGCTAATGGGTATTGGGCAGTATCTTCCTAAGTTGAGGTGGATAATTCTGGGGGACTTTCCTAACTGCAATAACCTACCACCATTAGGTCAACTACCAAACCTGCATACTTTACATCTTCACCGTCTAGGCTGCTTGGAAGAGCTGAATACAGGAGATTCCTGTGGTGAGATCATGTTCCCAATGCTTTATGAACTTGACATAAAGTCATGCCCCAAGTTGAGGATGAAATTGTTAAGTATATTATACCACCACTTCCCATCAGATCGGTCTTTTGGGATAGTTGGTTGGTAGAAATTGTTAAATATCATTTTTCATTTTTTAATTGTCAAAAATGGCATTTTCTGTGAAGCAAGTACAACAAATATGGTGCAAAATGACACCCATACAATTATCACACAAAGTAGGCCATATTTTATCGATAATCCAGCAATAATAGGAATTTTCTCGGTTTCTACCTCATTTCGCCTATTTAAATGACTTTATGCCTATTTTTCGAAAGTAATTCAATTTTGAACTACAAGTGTGTGATAGTTTGCTCTGAAAATTTTACAAAAATCATTTTAAGATACATCAGTAGTGGTTATATCACAGAACCATCGATAGTTTTGAGAAATGCAACCCCTTTGGATGAATAGACACGACGGGCATTTTGACTGTTTTTTCAACAAAATAAAAGAAAGTGAAACAATACTCAAAAATGAAATCCTTTGGCAAGAAGTCTTTTTATGTGTACTAGTTGCTAGGAAAAATGATAAACATGAGTTTTGACAAAGTTTTCAAAAAACTTCTTCACAAAAAGGTCAATCATCTAAAGACATGTATAAGTTTCGAGTCAAATGACTTAGATATGATCATCCCCGTGCCATAGTTTGTGATAATGTGCCCATATTTGAGACATATGTGTGTCTTGTTATGACCAACAATGTTGCAGAAATGAGTTTTTTCAAATTATGTTTATAAATATCATTTTTCATTTTTTAATTGTCAAAAATGGCATTTTTTGTGAAGCAAGTACAACAAATATGGTGCAAAATGACACCCATACAATTATCACACAAAGTAGGCCATATTTTATCGATAATCCAGCAATAATAGGAATTTTCTCGGTTTCTACCTCATTTCGCCTATTTAAATGACTTTATGCCTATTTTTCGAAAGTAATTCAATTTTGAACTACAAGTGTGTGATAGTTTGCTCTGAAAATTTTACAAAAATCATTTTAAGATACACCAGTAGTGGTTATATCACAGAACCATCGATAGTTTTGAGAAATGCAACCCCTTTGGATGAATAGACACAACGGGCATTTTGACCGTTTTTTCAGCAAAATAAAAGAAAGTGAAACAATACTCAAAAAATGAAATCCTTTGGCATGGAGTCTTTTTATGTGTACTAGTTGCTAGGAAAAATGAGAAACATGAGTTTTGACAAAGTTTTCAAAAAACTTCTTCACAAAAAGGTCAATCATCTATAGACATGTATAAGTTTCGAGTCAAATGACCTAGATATGATCATCCCCGTGCCATAGTTTGTGATAATGTGCCCATATTTCAGACATAGGTGTGTCTTGTTATGACAAACAATGTTGCAGAAATGAGTTTTTTCAAATTATGTTTATAAATATCATTTTTTAATTGTCAAAAATGGCATTTTTTGTGAAGCAAGTACAACAAATATGGTGCAAAATGACACCCATCCAATTGTCACAAAAAGTAGGCCATATTTTATCGATAATCCATCAAATAATAGGAATTTTCTCGGTTCCTACCTCATTTCGCCTATTTAAATGACTTTATGCCTATTTTTCGAAAGTAATTCAATTTTGAACTACAAGTGTGTGATAGTTTGCTCTGAAATTTTTACAAAAATCATTTTTAGATACACCAGTAGTGGTTATATCACAGAACCATCGATAGTTTTGAGAAATGCAACCCCTTTGGATGAATAGACACGACGGGCATTTTGACCGTTTTTTCAACAAAATAAAAGAAAGTGAAATAATACTCAAAAAATGAAATCCTTTGGCATGAAGTCTTTTTATGTGTACTAGTTGCTAGGAAAAATGATAAACAAGAGTTTTGACAAAGTTTTCAAAAAACTTCTTCACAAAAAGGTCAATCATCTAGAGACATGTATAAGTTTCGAGTCAAATGACCTCAATATGATCATCCCCGTGCCATAGTTTGTGATAATGTGCCCATATTTGAGACATAAGTGTGTCTTGTTATGACAAACAATGTTGCAGAAATGAGTTTTTTCAAATTATGTTTATAAATATCATTTTACATTTTTTAATTATCAAAAATGGCATTTTTTGTGAAGTAAGTACAACAAATATGGTGCAAAATGACACCCATCCAATTATCACACAAAGTAGGCCATATTTTATCGATAATCCAACAATAATAGGGATTTTCTCGGTTTCTACCTCATTTCGCCTATTTAAATGACTTTATGCCTATTTTCCGAAAGTAATTCAATTTTGAACTACAAGTGTGTGATAGTTTGCTTTGAAAATTTTACAAAAATCATTTTAAGATACACCAATAATGGTTATATCACAGAACCATCGATAGTTTTGAGAAATGCAACCCCTTTGGATGAATAGGCAAGACGGGCATTTTGACCTTTTTTCAACAAAATAAAAGAAAGTGAAACAATACTCAAAAAATGAAATCCTTTGGCATGCAGTCCTTTTATGTGTACTAGTTGCTAGGAAAAATGATAAACATGAGTTTTGACAAAGTTTTCAAAAAACTTCTTCACACAAAAGTCAATCATCTATAAACATGTATAAAATGACTTTTTTATTAAGCAAGTACCAAAAATATGTTGCAAAAAGTCATATACATGATGAAAAAGATGATATGGATATCATATTTGGATTCCTCTCAATTTCTAATCGATTTAGACATTTTATTTGTAAATTTTGATTTACGGATTTAAAGATATGAATTATTCCATATTAAATGTAAAAAGGAGAAAATAAATTAAAATAAATTTTATTCTTATTTATTCAAATATTATTATTACATAATCATTGTTATTTATTCAAATAAATTTTCAAAATTTAAACAATAAAAAGTGTGACACCATGACCCAGGGGTTAATATAGTTGATAGGATACTAATATCACTAAGTTCTAACATCTCATTTGACAGGTAATTTGGTAGGAACTCTAAAGTTTGACCGGGGTAAGTACTTTGACCTGAGATTAAGTGTCTAATATGTAATTAGAGATTATGTGTGTGGCTATTTGGGAAATAAAAAAACAAAATTAGAAATATTAGAGTAAAATTAAAAAAAAATTCGGAAAAAATAATTTTGGAAACATATGCGCGGGGGGGGGGGGAGGCAAAAAAAGCAGGAACCTTTAGTACCGGTTGGTATGGTCCTCAGCTGCGCGCGCGCAGGTTCGCCCACGTGGAGGGCCTTTGGCACCGGTTGTATATACAACCGGTACTAAAGGGGTACCCCTTTAGTCCCGACCTTTTAGTACCGGTTGCACAAGTACCCCTTTAGTCCCGACCTTTTAGTACCGGTTGCACAACCGGGTGCAACCGGTACTAAAGGCCCAATAAGACCGGTACTAATGCCGCTTTTTCCACTAGTGCGCGCTTTATTCATCAATACTAATCAGGATGTCATTACAAATTAATTGCTTCTCGGACGCGGTCCGGAGCAACAGAACGCCACACACTTTATGACAAGCTATAACCCACGTCTAGCATGAACCACGAACCAAAATGATGGTCACCGACAAACAGTCCGAGGCGATGATGATTTTGGGCCACCCTTCCTCCTGGGCAAATCAAGGACATATCACTAGTGGACACATGTCCTTCTGTCCCGGCCCGTGAGGGCCTAGTCCCGGTTAGCCAACCGGGATAGGCCAAGAGGGACTAAAGGCCCAACCTTTACTCCCGGGCCTGTTACCAGCCGCGACTAAAGGCCTTCCACGTGGCCGCGATACAGGGATTGGGCTGGAGGACCTTTAGTCCCGGCTGGTAATACCATCCGGGACTGGTAATACCATCCGGGACTAAAGATTATTTTCCGAAATTTTTTTCAATTTTTTTTCCAACATTTGTTTCAATTTTTTTTCCAACATTTGTTTTCCATCCGGGCTCTAATTAGAGGCGCCTCTAACCAAGCAATGCTCTCGTAATCCTAGCGCCTCTAATTTCTTTTTTCTAATTGTTTGACTCGTAACTCTCTCACTTGGACCATTTTTAACACTAATTACACTCAAACTTTAGTGAAATTCTAGTCTTGTTCAAACTTCCCGATCGGTCACCCATTCTCACACTACTCCACCCTCAGCACGCTTAACTTCTCTGTTCCTTCCTACTGTGGTCCCGCGAATCTGATTGTACCTTGTTGTCAATACTACCATATCAATCCTATTAACTCTTATATCATTGTGTCACATGTCTGTATTTTTTGAAACCAAAAACAATTATTTAAGTAAACAATAATGTATAAGTAATAATAATATTGAATTCCAATGAAAATAAAATAAGTAATAAAACTATTTTATTCATTTATTGCCATTTATTCATATAATATGGCATAATTAATATCTTTAAACGTGTAAATCGCAATTGGACAAATAATATATCCATTATTATCAGAAAAAAGTGAGGAATCTGTAAATCGCAATTGGACAAATAATATATCTTTAAATCCAAATATGAAATAATTTAATTTTTCAATATTTTATTCATTTTTTATTATTATTATCATATAATACGGTATATAATATAACTTTAAATATATAAATCGCAATTGGACAAGTAATATATATGAATCGATCAGAAAAATGATAGGAATCTAAATATTGTGTCCATATCATCTTTTGCATAAATATTAATGATTAAGTAATAATAATTATTAATTCATTTTTTGTTATTTGTAGAGAAAATCATATTATTATTTTTGAATTTCAAACCTATGTTAACATAAACATTAATGATTAAGTACTAATAGTTTCGAATTCAAATAACAAGAAAATCAATTTTACATTATTATTTTCATTTTCAATTTAATATGGATAAATTCATATATTTAAATCCGTAAATCGAAATTTGACAAATAATATGTATAAATCGATCAAAAAAATTATTAAGTAAGATTTATGATTAAGTAATAATAATTATTAATTCATTTTTTGCACAAATATTACTACAAATTATTAATTCAAAAATTAATTCATTTTTGCATAAATATTACTTCAAATTATTTTTTGCATAAGTAAGATTAATGATTAAGTACTAATAGTTTCGAATTCAAATAACAAGAAAATCAATTTTACATTATTATTTTCATTTTCAATTTAATATGGATAAATTCATATATTTAAATCCGTAAATCGAAATTTGACAAATAATATGTATAAATCGATCAAAAAAATTATTAAGTAAGATTTATGATTAAGTAATAATAATTATTAATTCATTTTTTGCACAAATATTACTACAAATTATTAATTCAAAAATTAATTCATTTTTTGCATAAATATTACTTCAAATTATTTTTTGCATAAGTAAGATTAATGATTAAGTACTAATAGTTTCGAATTCAAATAACAAGAAAATCAATTTTACATTATTATTTTCATTTTCAATTTAATATGGATAAATTCATATCTTTAAATCCGTAAATCGAAATTTGACAAATAATATGTATAAATCGATCAAAAAAATTATTAAGTAAGAATTATGATTAAGTAATAATAATTATTAATTCATTTTTTGCACAAATATTACTTCAAATTATTAATTCAAAAATTTATTCATTTTTTGCATAAATATTACTTCAAATTATTTGTTGCATAAGTAAGATTAATGATTAAGTACTAATAGTTTTGAATTCAAATAACAAAAAAATTAATTTTACATTATTATTCTCATTTTCAATTTAATATGGAAACATTCATATCTTTCAACCGATAAATCGAAATTCGACAAATAATATGTATGAATCGATCAGATAAATGATAGGAATCTAAATATTGTGTCCATATCATCTTTTGCATAAATATTAATGATTAAGTAATAATAATTATTAATTCATTTTTTTGTTATTTGTCATGAAAAATCATATATTTTTTTTAATGCCAAACCTATGTTAACATAAACATTAATGATTAAGTACTAATAGTTTTGAATTCAAATAACAAAAAATTAATTTTACATTATTATTGTCATTTTCAATTTAATATGGAAATATTCATATCTTTAAACCGGCTGCTAGCTGCAACCTTCGTTCTAGGCTCTTCTTTCCCCCATTGCCCGATATATATAAACACCGGCTGCTAGCCGCATCTTCCGTATAGTGCCTCCCTACTTCCTATTCCTCATCAAGCGAAAGAGAAAGCAATGGCCGCCGTCTCCCGTCTGAACCCCGTAGCCTCGCCATTCATTCCGGTGGCACTCCTCCTCGCTATATGCTACCCCGTAACCCCGTAGTTTTGAATTCAAATAACAAAAAATTAATTTTACATTATTATTGTCATTTCCAATTTAATATGGAAATATTCATATCTTTAAACCGGCTGCTAGCTGCAACCTTCGTTCTAGGCTCTTCTTTCCCCCATTGCCCGATATATATAAACACCGGTTGCTAGCTGCATCTTCCGTATAGTGCCTCCCTACTTCCTATTCCTCATCAAGCGAAAGAGAAAGCAATGGCCACCGTCTCCCGTCTGAACCCCGTAGCCTCGCCATTCATTCCGGTGGCACTCCTTCCCGCTATATGCTACCCCGTAACCCCGTTGTTTTGAATTCAAATAACAAAAAATTAATTTTACATTATTATTGTCATTTTCAATTTAATATGAGTCTGGTACTATTGAGGCAACAATATTGAGGTGGATGGAAACCTTTTCAGAGGAAACAATTTGGTTATTTGTGCATATAACATGGTATAGTCTTTTCAAAAAATTTATTTCTCAAGTTTTGCAACATATTTGTGGTTGGTGCTTTGCAAAAAAACACATTTTTCACACTCGGAAACAATATAGCACATTCAAAAAATGTATTTCTCAAGTTATGCCCAATTGATTTAAATATAGGAAACAATACGAGGCACCCGGATTGCCCAATTGATTTAAATATAGCACATTTAGATCGACACATTGAGACATACGATCACATAGCACCGAGACACCTCCTAGCAATCTCGTAGCCTTGGCGAGCGTCCAGAGCGGCATACTTGATGCGATAAAAGCTCAATGGAAACTCTCCCCAACCTAATGCGAGGTTCTCTTCTTCCTCCTTCTTCTTCTCGTCCTCCTTCTTCTTCTTCTTCTTGTTGTTGTTCTTCTTCTTCTCAAGCGTTGTGCCAATAGTAACATTGGCTAGAGTATAGAGACTCGGAAGATTAGGGTACGTTGGGTTAGGGTGAACGGCCCGCTGGAGGTCGACGGCGGACGAAATATGAATTCCGTAAGGCCCCAGCATACGCTGATCGTTGTTGATAGCCGCGCCGCGGAATTTGATGGTTTTGTCCATCAAGAAGTCCTTGAGGGCCTGCGGCACCCGATCAGCGTGGTAAATATGGAACACCAACGTGTCAGTCGCCACGGAGAGTTGCAGGACAGCGGCACGCTGCCTCTCCTCGGGTGTGGCGTCGGTGAACTCGCAGTCGAGGCCCACGATCATCATCGGTGCGGCATCGAGGTAGCGCCTCTTGACGACGCGGATCCATCTCTCCACGGTTGATGCGCGGAGAGTGACCACGACCTTGAAGTACATGTCGACGGCGTCGTCCTTGTAGTGGTACACCTCGGATCGAGGTGGGGGCGCGAGTGGCTCCATGGCGCACGGCAGCGATTCGAGAGTGAAGATTAGAGAGAGGAGATTGTGCATTTGGCAAATAGCACTGTAGCTCTCTTATATAGAGCTAGCAGGGGAGATGAGGAGGCTGGCCGTGGTAATTAATCCGGCCGTGTTTTTCAACTTCCCAAAATCCATTAAGCATTTGATCAACTTCCAGGACAACGTTTCATTCCCCTGCCGTGTGATCAACGACCAGCGCGGGAACCCAAGGGTCCTCGTTTGAACACATTAGTCGCGGGTTGTATGTAGGACCGGGACTAAAGGGTCCTCGTTTGAACGAATTAGCCGCAAACCTCTTTAGTCCCGGTTTGTATCTCAAACCGGGACCTTTGGTACCTAACGGGCCGCGACTAATGCTTGCCGTACGCTTCGGCGTTTTCGGAGCGACGTGTCCGGACCATTAGTCGCGCTCAGACCGTGGCCGGGACTAATGGCCCGGACGAAAGGCCTCTTCTCTACTAGTGTATATATATATATAGCACGGCGAATGGCACATGCACGGAGAAATTGGCCCGAAACCACGCCCGCACGCGTGGTCTCGCTCGCAATCTATCGGTTCCTCTCTTCTCAGGTCGAAGCATGCCGCATAATAAATCACTTTCTTCTCGATCTAGGCAGCTGCTAGTAACAGTTAGCCAATTACGATAAGAAAATGCTAATGTGTGCATATATGGAATCATGTCGACGACGTGTTTGCATGCTTGTCTCGCAAGGAAAGCCAGTTGCATTGCTGACTCGGCACGTACACTCCTGGATGATCGCCTGATTCTTCTCCAGGTCAGGTCAACCATGGCGCCCATCTCGCCACTAGCCTGGCCGGCCAGCCATGGAGCTATAAGACCACACCACCCCGGCAAGCCATAGCACCATCGATCGATCACACGACAGACATCAGCCAAGGAGAAACACACCGATCGATCGATCGTGCCTGCCAGCCGGCCAGCTAGCTCCTTGATAAGCTAGCGACGATGGCGCTCGGGTCGGGCCTGCTGGTGGCACTGTGCGTGGTGCTGGCGGCGGCGTCGTCGGCGACGGCGGAGACGACGACGCCGGGCGAGATGTCGGTGCTGGTGACCGGCGCACAGCGCAACAGCAAGTTCACGTGCCAGGACGATGGCAAGACCAAGAAGGGCAAGAAAAAGCCCAATCCCAAGCCCTGCAGTGCCACCTGCACCGACCGATGCCCCACCAAGTGCCTCTCGTCCTCTGCCCCGGCTGCAAGACCTTCTGCCGTACGTATACACTCCATCCTCCTTTGTTTGGATAATATAGCTAGTTTTTTTTAGATGATATAGCTAGCTTTTAGAAAACGTACAAACCTAGTGTTTCAGATTCTAACAAACGAAAACTTTGTTTGGATAATCTAGCCAATTTCCGGATAATCAAAACTTGATTTTCGTAGGACGAAAAAAAGTTTGTATGAAACCTATTACTCCATCCGTTCGGATTTAGATGACTCACCTATAGGTAGAAACGGATGCATCTAGGCATGTTTTAGTGTTAGATGCATCCATTTCAACCCATACGTGAGTCATCTAAATCCGAACGGAGGGAGTAGATGTTTTCCATAAATTAGTTCAGTGTGTCCATGTTAGAGCATCTCTAGCAGAACCCGCAAAAGGGGCATACCCGCAAAATTCCGGCGACTTTATGGGTTTGGTGCTCGTTTTGGGCCAGACCAGAGACTGCATATTTAGCCCAGCTCGCAAATGTTTTGCGGGGGCCCGAGAAACGAAGCGGCGAGCCCGTATTTAGTCGAATTGCGACCGCTGATGCGGGTCGAAATCCCCACTCCTCCTCGCACGCATAGAGAAATCCACCCGCCCCTCCGCCGTCTCCGACGAGCAATCCAGCCGCCCCTCCCGCAGATCCGGCATCCCCGAGCCGCCATGGCGCTGAACAGGGAGGCTACTCCGCAAGTACACGCACGGGGAGCCGATTCCGGCCGGGTGGAACGTCCGCAAGTTGCCGGAGTTCGACCGGCTCTGGCGCGAGCGCGAGATTGAGATCCGCCGTCGCCAGCAGCTGCGCCTCCGCCACGGCGAGGGCAGCTCCTCCGCGGGCACTGGTCATCAGCACACTGCCGCCCGTCGTCGACCTCGTCACCGACTCCGATGAGGAGTGAAGCTCCTCCGCCGCTGCGTCGCCGCCGCGCCCATGGCTCCGGTGAGGAGCCGCATTTTGACCAGTAGGGTTTGATCGGCGGCGACCTAGGCTAATGTAGATGTAGGCTAGGTTTGATCGGCGGCGAACTAGGCCGCATTTTGTGTAAGAATCAACTGCTGCTGATGTCGAATATGAACTAGTTCATTCCCGCGAATTCTCAAATTTCCAAATTGAAGAAATGCAGGTTGCGTTTGTGGGTTCTGTTCTTCGCTGCACGAAATGCCGAGCAAAAACGCGAAAAACGCGACCCGCAAAATGCTTTTGCGGTTTCTGGTTTTGCGGGTTCCGCTAGAGATGCTGTTACAGGGGTGCCAAACCCTCTGAGACACTTCTGGGGCTTGTGGGCTGTGGGCACGCTTATTGGGTCAACGATTGATGTGGACATGCTTGCTCTCCGTCACCAGGGGGTGGTCCGTATCTTAGTGGGGATGATAACAGACGAATGTTTCACCAAGTCTGATGATATCGGCCCTTTCATTCGCACGGATGCGGTGCTGCGTCCAAAAGGGTTTGACTTCACTTTCCGGCCAGAAAAGGATGACTATATTCCGGAGGCAGACTTTGTGCCGTTTGTATGGTAGCGCAAAGGAAAAGACGACTCGGATGATAATGGGATGGAGGAAGACGGTCTTGGCGACCATTCTACTCAAGGTAGTATGTCCACCGGTGGGGCAACAGCTTCCAACATGTTCATTGATACTACTCCGGCTGGGGGGGAGGACAACAAGGAGCGCCGACGGCCAATGCACTCACGGGGCTGGCAGTCACTCCTTTCAATCCTAACCCCAAAACTCCGAGGGCAATCGAGTTGGTCAAGCAATGGAGGCAAGCCGCTAGACTGAGTGCTTCTGTTGATCCGATCCCTGATGTTTGTCTTGAGTATAGCAATGCGCAGCTTCGGAAAATTTTATTTCCTGATGCACCTGGGCCGGTTGTGGAGCAGCGGGGCAAGGAGAAGCTGGGAGATTCACCCAGGATGGCGCGCTCGATCGGTACTGGTCCCCAGGCGAACAACGCAGTGACGGAGCCTGGGCCAGTGTCTACCGCATGCGCGGCTGTTGGCGGCGGACCCAGCATTGCGCCTGCTGGGCCGTGCGCTGTGTTTGCTGCTGGCGCGAGGGAGACAGCAGCCGCGCCTACCGCCTGCGCAGCTGTTGGCCTCATTGCGGATGGGCTGCAGCCGGCTCCCGGGCCGTTGTCCGCCGCCTGCGCGACAGTTTGTACGGGCGCTGCGTCGGAGGTGCGCGTCGGCTCACTGGGCTGCCCGATGAGGAGCATCGGCGTCGGGGACGGCTCGCTAGGACATGCCACGGTGGAGGAGGACTCTACGTCAACACTGTCCTCCCCCATAGTGGCTGCGACTTCGCCGGCGTCTCCGACTACTTCCACAATGGTCGAGAGGGCTGCTACATCGCCTTCGCCCTCTCCCATTGTGGCCGCACCAATGGGGGCGCCTCTAGCGACACCGAGGCGTAGCGGACGCCATCGCACTGGGAAGGATGGTGCCTCGGCGACAGATGAGGACTCGATGGCGAAGGCGATGCGTCGCAAAGCCGAGTCCTTCTCTACTCCTGACGTTGGTACGTCTCAAACCTCAAAATCTTTTTTGTCCTTTCCTACAACTACTTTATCTGCTAAGTTGTCAGCGGTAGGCGTAAGTTTAGGGAGAAATGAAAAGGAGGTGGTTTTTTCGGCCAATGTTCTAAAACATGTAGAGTATGATTGCCGTAGGGTTTCACCTAGTGTTTCGAGTAGGCCGGTAGCCTCACCTGTAGATGATGATGATGCAAATGGAACAATAGATGGATAGCTTCTATCACATCTTGTAGGAGAGGTTACTGAGGTGGATTTGGACGAGGCTCAGCTGGGATCTTTTGATGACCTGTATGCTACCGGCCGGAGATCTAAATCCGCTAAAAATAAAAAGAACCAATCCTCGCGTAAAAATGCGAGAAAGTCAAAATCTCCAATAGTTTCCCAATGAATGGCATATTTGAAAATAGCAGAGGTCTAGGCGACTTGGCTAAACATTTGAATATTGCGCATCATGTGAGGGATCACAAATTGAATTTTCTGGCTATTTCCGAGACGGGTAGACGAGATTTTCCAAGCACCCTACTAGACCGCCTTTCATGTGGAGTGGATTTTGCTTGGCATTCTTGTCCCCCTCGAGGTAGATCGGGTGGCATGTGTTGGGAATCGAGGACAGAAAACAAAAAATTTCCTACCGACGATAACCATAAACTAGCCAGGATCTATACTATGCAGATATATGAGTACGGAGGAGATCAGAATACATAACCTTGTAGACCGGAAGCAGGATTACGTTCCCGCACAAACGTTGTCGATGAAGACGACGGCGCCGACCTCGGGGTCGTGTAGAGGAAGTAGACAGCTCCCAGCGCCAAACGATGGCGCCTCACGATTCCACACACGTTCGGTGTGGATGACGACCTCCGGGCTCCAGATCCAGCAGAGCAGCGGAAGTGGAAGAGTGGATCTAGCAGCACGGCGGTGTGCAAACTATAGAGAGACTTTTCTCCCCATTCGAAGTTCCAGAATCAGAACCCCCTTCAAGGTAGGAGAGAAGGAAGGAGGAAATTGTGTGTCTTTCAAAGGCCTGGGGGGTCCCTATTTATAATTGGAGGAGGTGTGCCAACCTCCTTAGCTCCCCCATGTGGGACTAAACCCCACATGGGGGGTGGTGTGCCGGCTGTTGCCCTAGGTGGGCCCCATTCGGCCCACCTAGGGTGGCAGCACCTTTTTCTTTATTTCTTAAATAAGAAAAATCCCCTAATGGGCCTCTAAGGCCCATTTATGATTTAATGCCTTTAAAATTCGAATTAATTATAATAAAAATATGTTTAATCATTAATAACACTTATTAATATTAAATACACTTTTATAATTCATTCGGACCCCGAAACATATTTCGTGGCCTCCGATCAATCATCGGACAATTACCGGAACACTTCCGGAGCTCCGAACACTTCCGGAGTTCTTGTTTCCTGTTCTCTCTAAATCCAATCTAATCGTCACCCACCCTTAAGTGTGTTACCCCGCGGTTCGGGATCACTCCAGACATGATCGGAATTCTCTCTCTCCGATCAATGACTAACAGCGGGATCTGGATATCCGTGATAGCCCCTGTGTGTCCACGAATGTCTCTTTTTTCGTTTGAACCTTTAGACGTCCAGTTTCATCCTCTTGCCTGGCGATACTTAGATTGTCGAGCGTCGTTCTCCGGTATCACATTTTACCGAGCTTGACCTCATCCTTGACAATCTATCTTTACTCGTCTATGACATTACATCCCTGTGATCTAGTCGGACTAGTCATATGCTTGCAAGCTCTTTGATGTAATCTCACCGAGTGGGCCCAGAGTATCTATCCTGCTATGTGGATTGGCAATTCCCGCTATTGATCACTCGCCCCGACTACTTCCTTCCAATACCCGAAAGTGTCACCCTTATTGTCGTGCGTATGAGACATGACGTTAGGTGCGATCAGCCGTATCTTTCAGAAGCAGCGACTTGATATAATCTCACGGTCCAAGGTATGAACTACGTTTCTATATTTTGGGTATGTCCATCAAATCATTCACCCAATGATATGACTCCGTTGTTAACCGGTTAATGCCCATGATCAGGAAACCTTGATCATCTGTTACACAACGGACTAGTCAAGTAGAGGCTACTAGGGACCTGGTTGTTTCTATACCACACGTGTATTATGTTTCCGAGTAATACAGTTATAGCATGGTATTAAAACTTATTATGAACTATTGAGATATGACAATAAAATCTATTTATTAATTGCCTCTAGGGCATATCTCCAACAGTCTCCCACTTGCACTAGAGTACCAATTAATCTAGTTTACAACTTGGTAAAAGCTTGACACCTATAGCATTATGGTGCATGCTCGTCTCGTGGAAGAGGTTGAGTCATCAGATCTTCCCGCATTGAGATCTGTATGTGCTTTGCAACACTTCTATGTCACCTAGTTTGACATCATCCCGTATCTTATGATAACGGTGAAATATATGTTTTGTCGATGGAGTGAGACTCTAAATTTCACGCAGCATGAGCCTTCTATTAAGGGAAACCAGTCATGCTCGGGAAAACAGCACAATCCAATCACATTGCTATTTCCGAAATAGCCATATATTTCTATACCTATGTAGATCATGCGACAAGTGCATTCATATGCAATTTCGCAACTAACCCTTCTATATAGTGCATTCATATGCAACTTCGCAATCTAACCCTTTCTTCAAAACAAAGGACTTCTCCTGTATGAGATTTCTAGCCGTATGGGTTAGTGTCATAACTTGCATCATCGTAAACCTTTTACGGCAAGTTATCTCTTCACTCTTACCCCATACAGAAAACATATCCTCAGTTCTCTTTAGACACTGAAGGATATACTTAACGTTTGTTCATTGATCCATCCAGGGATCACTCTAGAACCCGTTCTTCAACCAAGAACTTGGGTCACACCAAGTCGAGCTTTCAGTATGATAGAATCTATGTCTGAGGCATAGAGGATGTCGGACATCCAGTTCTAACAACCATCACTGAAACGCCAAGACAATCTTAATATTTTAACCCAGTCATACAAGTAAGAACTTTTCTTCGCTTGTTCTATTCTGAAACATTTCAGAATCTTAACGTAGGACAATATTCCGACCTAATGTTATTAAGCCCCTTATGATCTATACGAATTATAGATTAAAGCCTAATACTCTAACTTCACTCATAGAAAATTTAATCACTTAAATAATCATTTATACTTTACTAGAGGATCTGTATCATTCTCAATATGTCGTTACATATAAAATTTGGAATGACACCTAGCTCCCACTCAAATATGCCTTCCGCATATAAGACAAGGGAATTTACTTTTAGCTCCCACTCAAATATGCCATTCACATATGAGATCAAGAAAAGCTACTTAGCTCCCACTCACTTCTTTATAAATGCAGGTTTCTTCAATTATTTTGGACGACTCCAAAATCCTTGATCACATTATCAAAGTGAAGATTCCAGCTCCGATATGCTTGCTTCAGCCCATGAATGGACAACTGAAGTTTGCATACATGTCTAGCATCCTTAGGATCAACCAAACCTACTTGTTGTACCGATTACAACTTTCCTTAATGTTGCCATTAGGGAACACGGTTTCTTTATCCTCCTATCAATTTCTCAATTGAAAGTAATTGCTAGAACAATCCTAAATAGACTAAGGCATCGCCACTTGAGACACAATCTCGTTGCGGTCAACTTTTGAATTTGTCAAAACTGTTTTATGACAAATCGATCCTTATAGACGGTTGCCTTTCCGTCAGTGTCTATTTTCCATAAAATCCATTTACTTAATGGCCTGAATGCCATCAAGAAAATATACCTAAGTCATTACTTAGTCATTGTACATGGACTTTATCTCGGATTCTATATGGCTCATAGCCATTTCTCGGACTTAGGTTCACCATCGATTCTTTGTAGTTCATAGGTATTTTCATGTTCCATTAACATGACGTTTCATAACAAGATAGTCGTAGCACTCACTGCTACGTAACCATTCTCGTATGCCTATGATTTTAGTACGAGCTTAAAGCATCATGATCGTTATCATTAGCTTTCTTTCATCTATGGAGGACGATATCGGAACAGTTTCCGGTATCGGAACAATTTCCGTTGCGTCACTCTGATGTCTAGAGAGGAATTACATTAACTCCGTCTTGCTCTACTTTCTTTCCCACTTATACCTTCGGACAAGAAACTATTTCTTTAGTAAGATATATTCCAGCAACTATTTTGCCTTCTTGTCGTGAGACACGTACCCAACTAATTCTTTAGGTACACTACAAAGATTTATCCATTCTAGGTTTGATCGTATCAAAACACTAAAACAACGAAACGACAATCTAGGTATTGTCTCCATGGATTTAGATGGTTTCCCTATAAAGTGAATGTTTTGTTCCTACCACACGACTCTAATGATCACAAAATTCGATAAGAGATTTTTGATCACACACAATCCAATATTGTGTGATTACGACGTCCTAACACACCATAACATTGTGGTGTTCCATACGGCGTAGTTTGTGAAACCTTTTTCACAAGTCTTTCAATGACATGCCAAACTCATAACTCAAATCCTTGTTTCCTCGATCTGTATCGTAGGAACTTATTTGAATTCATCAAACTTTTCAGACCAGCATTTCATTAAGTTGGATGCCCATACATCTACTTAAATCAATATTGGTAAAGTTTACTAAATAATGATTTCCACTACACGTTGAAATACTTCATTGATCCACACACATCAATTATGTATGATATTTAATAAGTAACACGCCCGTTTCCAGAAAACGGTGTCTTAGTTATCTTTGCAATTGTCTTAAGATCATAATCTAAAGACTCGGAGATCCATCGGAATGGAGCTACTTTATGCTTATAACTTTGACATGATTCAAACGTTAGTGCCACATGAATGTGGTGTCATTTTGGCATTAATATTATAAATGTATGAACTACTACCATCATTCCATTCACGATCGGTGTATGATCATTAAAGATATCGCTCATAAATGTAGGATAACGATTTATCACTAACAGATATGAATGATTGTCTCGCAAGAGGGAGACACACTTATAATGATCATGTTAGCAAGCGATCAAATGGAATTTGTTCAAATCAAATTTGATTAAATGGTAGATACAGAGAGAGTGTCTATGGCCATCACAACATATTCACAACATATTGCCTGCCATCATCAACACACATTGTCTCTTCATCCTTCCAAGCTACTCAAGCAGAAAATCTTGTTTTCATAAAACATGACTAGTATCAAATCTTAGTCACTACTGCAAGTACTTGTTTAGGTAAAACATTCATAACTTGTATATCATAAATATACCATCATCATTGATGACTTCCGGTGATTGTTTCATCTTCTTGATTCTTCAACGTAATCAAGAATTCATGTAGGTGAACGATTCCCCTTTTATGACATGACAAACCATTTGCACCTGGCAACGTTGTTGTCATCCAGTGATCGAGTTGAGCGAGGCGTCTCAATGTCATCTAGTATGACCAATGTCATCAAGTATGACCAATGTCATCAAGTATGACTGCCACATGCTCTTTAATGCGAGTGCTCTCTTCCATCTTAGTTGAGCAGAAAAACTGATTTACGGTGGATACAGATCAGCGACCATTCACGATCTGTGAACACGCACCCACAGTTTTCTCAACGGCAGAGATCATAGCATACACTGGACTATGATGAAATTATCCGCACAAAACTTGATAATCTGAATTATCTTTTGTCAGCGGAATCTCCGGTTTTATCTCCTAGCGGGTTTTGTATCGTATAGAGCTAAAAGGTTTGAAACAAGGAGTATCCTCAAGCTACGGTATAAAATATGAAGTTTGGACCCAACTCTTTTAAGTTTCTCAAATCGCAGGAATGCGCCTAAGTTTAAAAGGAGTATAGAAGAGGTTATCATCTACAAAGGTTTTGCAAAGCAACAAGACTTTTGTTCATAATAAAATATGGGTTCAAGTTTTAAAATAAAACTAAGTTTTCAAAGTAAAACTAAGTTTTCAAAATAAAACTACTAGAACTCCCACTCAAGACGAGTATCCCTCTCATCGTCTTAGTGATTACACAATCCCCATCCATTATACTATCCCCTTCAATCGGGCGGATAGCATAACTTCAAAGGTAGACACACTAGTACAGAACGACACATCGGATACCCCTCTATGAAAACGGCAGGCGTTAGGCGACGGAGAATCGCGCTTTCCGCGCGGCCAGTGCGTACAAACCTGACCTGGGCCGTGGCTGGCCGTCAACATAGGTAACGGAGAAAGTATTAACTCCGTTACCCATATTATTGGCAACGGTCATAATTCTGTCTCCGTTTCCGATATGTGCCTCTATAGCAACGGAGACTTTTGTGTGTCCGTGTGCAATGTGGACACGTTCCATCTTCGTCGAATTCGATGCAAGCGGAGTAACTGCTATGGCTTAGTGGCGTAGTGACGCCGCGGCACCGCCCACTACTCCTTAAAAACCCACGATCTCCCTGCTATCTCAGTACGCCACTTCGCCGCAGCCATGGATACTCCTAGCAACTCCTCGGGCGTTCGCCGCAGCAGTTTCCCGCTTTCGCTGAATTGGAACCGCGTCGTCGTGCCGGAGGCCGTCGCGCAGAGGCACTGGCAATATAGGAGGCCAGTGCCCTGGTCAAATGTTAGCCTCCCCGCTGGCTGGCGCGTCAACCACAGGAGGGTGCCTATGCCGCCGGAAGAGGACGCGGGATCCTCGGGCGCCCGCGACCGCAGCCGCTCGCCGCGGCGGAGAGACGCTCGTCCGCGGTCGCCTGGATGGAACCGCGTCATCGTCGGGCAGGCCGTCGCGGAGCGGCACTGGCAATATAGGAGGCCAGTGCCATGGTCAAAGGTTCGGCTACCCGGTGGCTGGCACCTCAACTGCGCGTTGGTGCCTATGCCGCCGGAAAGAGTTGAGCTGCTTCAGAGCCGCCGGCTCCTCCTCCCGCAGGAGCTGCGCGACGATCCTGCCTACGACGACGACGAGATGTGGGAGGGGCGCACGGGCGGCGATGACATCGTCGGCGAGGAGCCGCGCGATGACACGGACGACTACACGGCTCTCCTCGCATACGAGCAGGAGAAGGCGGAGGCCAAGGAGTAGTTATAGTTATTTATTTTTATGTTCTTCAACTTCAATACTAGTAGAGATCAGTATAAGCCCAGTGTGTCAGTGAAAAACTCAAAGGAAACGGTTGTTTATACCCTCCGTTTCCGATGTTCTACTTTGCTATAAATGCGCCCTTCTCACAGCCCTAAACTCCATCGCTCTCACTCTCAGCCTCACTCTCAAAGTGTGGCGGCGCCTCCACGCAGCACCAGATTTTAGCTCCACCGTGGCGGCGCGCATCTCCCTCCTTCCGACCGTGGCGGCGCGCATCTCCCTCCCTCCGACCGTGGCGGCGTGCATCTTCCTCTCCTCCGACCGTGGCGGCGTGCATCTCCCTCCCTCCGACCGTGGCGGCGCGCATCTTCTTCTCCTCCGACCGTGGCGGCGCGCATCTCCCTCCCTCCGACCGTATCGGCGCGCATCTTCCTCTCCTCCGACCGTGGCAGCGCGTACCCGTTCTTTGCTCCACCCGGGCAGATCTCGTCGCCTGATCTGTAGCTGGAGGGCGCATGGCGTGTGTCGATCCGAGGACGACGAGGACGACTACGTACTCCCGCCGCCAGATCCAAAGGTAATACATCTATTTGTGACCGGCCGTCGTGCCGACGAACTAGGGTTGTTGTCATTGTTCTGCTTAGGTTTTCTTCCATAGGACACTCATGAACAGAACTAGAACTAGGGTTGTAATACATCCGAGGACGATGAGGACGACCACTGGCGGATCCACCTTGAGCCAGCTGGGTGCACAGGACACCGGGAGAAGGAATTTTTCTTTGTAAATTAGCAATTTTTCATCACATATGCACTCCTAAAAATTGTTTTAAATGTATTGTGGTAACATGTGTGCATCCTGGTTCAATATGTTCTAGCTCCGCCACTGAGGACGACTACGTAGTATCGCTCGAAACGAACATAACTAGCACAAATTGGTAGTGTATGAAACTCATGGCTGACTTATCTCCTTTGCAAAACAGATGTACATTTCGGTGACACTGTATAAAAAGCCGGGTCCTTAACCAAGGTGCGCTTGTCTTTTTTTGAAGGGCATTACCGTAGGGGAAAACCCCTACGGTATAGATTTTCTGTTTTCTATTGATAAATCATCACCGGGCAGTCACTAAAATCGTGACCCCCTATACAAAAATAAAATAAAGTTTACATGCTCAAGGTGGGTAGAAGCGAGCCCAAATCATAGAAAAAGGCATGAGCAGCTAAGTGAAGTTTGCAACTATCCAGGCAAGGAGGGGCTGAACTAAAGAATTCTTCACCCTATATTGATGAAGAGATAAATCGTGCCCAAGGTGCGCTTGTCGTCCGGCATAATTGTTGGTACACAACAACTATGCAATGGATTTGTAAGTTTGTTATTTTGTCTTATGCATCCTTTTGTGTTGTATGTCCTTTATGCTAGATGTATAGTGAGCTAACATGGAGTCATATATTCTCTCTTTGCATTTCAGTGACCACTTTACAAAAGAGGCACCTTCAGTACATCAGCACTCGCTTATTGCACTATGTGCAGAGCATGGTGTTGATCCGTTTAGCTCATTTAAATGAGCTAAATACAAGGTCAGGGACAAAGCGGCGAGTTGATTATATTTTGGCGACACCGTCCAAGAAGAAGATTGAATTCATGAACTCTAACAGCAAGTCATCAAGATAAATTAAGTTGGAAATGACAAGGATAAGTTTAGAGAGGCATGACATAGATAGATTTAGCTAGACATGTCAATGATAGATTTAGAGAGGCATGACAATGAAGATAACTAATTGGTTGTCTTGTGATGCAATGTATCGGTGACATTTGTTATACCTTATGAATGAATGAATTTGTTAGCCTTTTTGTGCTTCTGCTGTGAAATTTTAAATGTCAATTGGCAACCGCATTGCTGCTCTAGGCTTCTGAACAAATCTCAATGCAAACGAGTAAAATAGAATCTCCGTTACTGATGCACCGATACATCGGAAACGGAGATTGGTCGGCAACCGTAGCCAACTTAGGCCTCATCGGTGACGGTTTTTTGCCTCCGTTACCGATGAAGGCCTTCACATCAGTGACAGGGTCGGGGACACGGACCCTTTCTCCGTTGCCGAAGGGGTTTTTGGCCCGTTTCCGATGTGTCGGTCTGTACTAGTGACATCGTATATCAATCACATCATCGTATGTGACTCGTGCTTAACCTTTCGGTACTTGTGTTCCGAGGCCATATACTGGTATATGCTAGGCTCGCCATAATACCCTTTGCCGTATTCGCGTGTGCAACGTGGCTTACACCCACCGTATGCGAACGAAGAGATGAGTGTAACCGAAAGCGACCGAAACCACGAACGGCGTACCCCGTAACGTAGAACTTTATTGGTGGTGCACGACAGAGGGAGAACACTATTATCGGAATTTTGGGAGGGATCATCTTATATATCTACCGCCGTGTAACTAATATATACATATATATATACACTACATAAGATGCACACAATCTACATAACATCTAATATGAAATGTAATGCGACATGATATGGTCTCCTCGCGCCGATGGTCTTCTTCGCGCCAACAGTTTATAAACAATTTAATAAACCTACCTTGACCATATCACATTGCCCCTGCAAAATAAAGTTAGACGCTTCTACTTTATCTTTTGCATGTTTTACGTGGCTGCTAGGGCTTCCGCACAAGAACCGTTTCTTACCTACGAATCAGCACAATAGCGATAAGAAAATTGTCTTTATTACACCCCTTTCGGAGCCCTCCATTGCAAATGCCATATCAACTATTGTAGGAGAGACAGACACCCGCCAGCCACATATACGGAACAAGCCGTATGTCAGTTGTGGAACCAGTCTCGCGTAAGCGTACGCGTAAGGTCTGTCCGGGCCGCTTCATCGAACAATGCCGCGATATAAACAAGTACACACGAGAGGGTAACAAATGTAGAATCGATGCCCACATTCAACATGTGTTCTAACCGTACAGATATATCTACGCATAGATCGGCTCTGATACCACTGTTGGGAATCGTAGGCAGAAAACAAAAAAATTCCTAACAACGATAACCATAAACTAGCCAGGATCTATACTATGCAGATATACTATACGGAGGGGAACGGAATACATACCCTTGTAGATCGGAAGCGGGATTACGTTCCCGCACAAACGTTGTCGATGAAGACGACGGCGCCGACCTCGGGGTCGTGTAGAGGAAGTAGACAGCTCCCAGCGCCAAACGATGGCGCCTCGCGATTCCACACACGTTCGGTGTGGATGACGACATCCGGGCTCCAGATCCAGCAGAGCAGCGGAAGTGGAAGAGTGGATCTAGCAGCACAACGTTGTGCAAATCATAGAGAGACTTCTCTCCCCGTACGAAGTTCCAGAATCAGAACCCCGTTCAAGGTAGGAGAGAAGGAAGGAGGAAATTGTGTGTCTTTCAAAGGCATGGGGGGGTCCCTATTTATAATAGGAGGAGGTGTGCCAACCTCCTTAGCTCCCCCATGTGGGACTAAACCCCACATGGGGGGTGGTGCGCCGGCTGTTGCCCTAGGTGGGCCCCATTCAGCCCACCTAGGGTGGCAGCACCTTTTTCTTTATTTCTTAAATAAGAAAAATCCCCTAATGGGCCTCTAAGGCCCATTTATGATTTAATGCCTTTAAAATTCGAATTAAAGTATAATAAAAATATGTTTAATCATTAATAACACTTATTAATATTAAATACACTTTATATAATTCATTCGGACCCCGAAACATATTTCGTGGCCTCCGATCAATCATCGGACAATTACCGGAACACTTCCGGAGCTCCGTAACACTTCCGGAGTTCTTGTTTCCTGTTCTCTCTAAATCCAATCTAATCGTCACCCACCCTTAAGTGTGTTACCCCGCGGTTCAGGATCACTCCAGACATGATCGGAATTCTCTCTCTCCGATAAATGACTAACAGCGGGATCTGGATATCCGTGATAGCCCCTGTGTGTCCACGAATGTCTCTTTATTCGTTTGAACCTTTAGACGTCCAGTTTCATCCTCTTGCCTGGCGATACTTAGATTGTCGAGCGTCGTTCTCCGGTATCACGATTACCGAGCTTGACCTCATCCTTGACAATCTATCTCTACTCGTCTATGACATTACATCCCTGTGATCTAGTCGGACTGGTCATATGCTTGCAAGCTCTTTGATGTAATCTCACCGAGTGGGCCCAGAGTAGCTATCCTGCTATGTGGATTGACAATTCCCGCTATTGATCACTCGCCCCGACTACTTCCTTCCAATACCCGAAAGTGTCACCCTTATTGTCGTGCGAATGAGACATGACGTTAGGTGCGATCAGCCGTATCTTTCAGAAGCAGCGACTTGATATAATCTCACGGTCCAAGGTATGAACTACGTTTCTATATTTTGGGTATGTCCATCAAATCATTCACCCAATGATGTGATTGATATACGAAAAGAGAAAGAGCGCATGTGTTCCATTATAGATGAGCTCGATAAACTCGCAGAATTACGCCCCTTATCAGCAAATGAGAGTGACCTAAAACGGCACTCAAAGGAGCAAGTGGGTCGCATGTTGAGGGAAGAAGAGCTTAAATGGTACCAAAGGTCTAAGGCCCAATTCATTCTGCAAGGGGATTCGAATACGAGGTACTTCCACAATGTTGCCAATGGCAGACATAGGAGGAAACTCATTCACTCTCTTCACCAGGATGAGGGTCTGATCGAGGGGTAGGACAAGCTCAAAGAGTATATTACGGACTACTACAAAGGTCTGTTCGGTGCTCCGGAGGAAGGAAACTTCACTCTTGCTTATCGCACCCTTCTCTAAAGAAGAGATAAGAAAGGCGGTTTTCCAAATGGAGCATAATAAGGCGCCTGGGCCTGATG
The DNA here is from genome assembly GCA_947311845.1 of Poa pratensis. Taxonomy (NCBI): domain Eukaryota; kingdom Viridiplantae; phylum Streptophyta; class Magnoliopsida; order Poales; family Poaceae; genus Poa; species Poa pratensis. Next base: position 36,245,258 of record CAMZMU010000113.1, read on the forward strand.
GATTCCCAGCTGAGTTCTACCAGCATTTTTGGGAAACCATTAAGCCCGACTTGTTAGAGTTATTCGGCTGCTTGCATGCTGGACATCTCGAGCTTTTTCACCTTAACTTTGGGGAAATCGTTTTGTTGCCTAAGATTCAGGCGGCTGAGAGGATACAACAGTATCGGCGTATATGTCTCCTGAATGTTAGCTTCAAGATCTTTTCAAAGGTAGCGACCATTAGGTTGAATTCTGTTGCAGATCATGTGGTTAAACCTACCCAAACTGCCTTTATGCAAGGGAGCACTACTAGGAAACTGCCTTTCTATAGACAGGCATTTTGTGGCGCACCTAATAGGGCATGCGCCACCAAAACTATTCTGTGGCGCATGGACAGGCGTGCGCCACAGAAATGGTGCACATTTTGTGGCGCACCGAGAGCACATGCGCCACAAAGTTCACATTCTGTGGCGCACGTAGCCAGATGCGCCACAGATAGTTGGCGCACGTAGCCAGATGCGCCACAGAAAGAGGAGTTAGCCACGTTGTGGGAGACGCCAGCCCGTACGTGGGACGCCTACACTAAAGATTATTTCGATATGAGAGCCGCGTTGCTCACGACGGTGCAGGACTATCCTAGATGCTCATACGTATCGGCCCAGGTGGGCCACGGATTCTGCGCATGTGTCAGGTGCATGGATGAGACCCCACATATCCAGCTACCTAGGGATCCCGGGTCTTCGAAAACCGTGTACCCAGGGGCTCGAAGGTGGCTTCGCATGGAGCACCCGTGGAGAAAACACTGTGATTTGTTTGATGGTCAAGACGAGCTCGAAAGAGAACCGCGCCGAGGAGCGGCACAGAAATCGACTAGCTTTTGAAAAATTGGGAGGAGTGCCCTGCGCCGGGAAAGAAGCGACCGAGGGTAGATCCGCTGCTGGGTGTATGGAAAGCGAGGTCTATTTCCACGACTTGGAGTACTGGAAGGTCCTCCACACGCCCCATAGCCTCGATGTAATGCACATTACGAAGAATGTTACCGAGAGTCTTCTGGGCACTCTTTCGAACATGTCGGTAAAGACCAAGGATGGGACGAAAGCAAGATACGATCTGAAATGGCTTGGCATCAAGAAAGATCTTCAGGCCCCCGATAGTGATGATGATGATGATCAAACGGAAGGGACTCAAGGTCACCGCAAAAGGGTAAAGAAGAACGCGGTGGTGCTTCCCGCTGCCTGCTTCACTATGAGTCCGGAGGAGCTCGAGCAGTTTTACAGGTGCCTCCTAGGAGTCAAATTTCCTTACGGTTACGCGGGGAAGATAAGCAGATATCTGGACGGAACGAAGAAGAGGTTCAGCGGGATGAAGTCTCACGATTGTCACGTCCTGATGATGTAGATACTTCCTGTTGCAATCTAAGGGATAATGGACGAGCACGTCCGTGATACGCTATTTGGCCTCTGCAACTTTTTCGACGTCATCAACAGGAAGTCGATCGGCGTGAGGCAGCTCCACAGGCTACAGGAAGAGATTGTGGTGATACTATGCGAGCTCGATATTTACTTCCCGCCCGCATTCTTTGACATCTACGTGCATCTCCTTCTCCATGTCGTTGATGACATCCTGTAGCTCGGGCCGACATTCCTGCACTACATGATGTCGTTCGAAAGGCAGAACGGTGTCATGAAAGGATACGTTCGCAACAGGTCCCATCCAGACGCAAGCATGGCCAAGGGCTTTCTAACCTACGAGTGCATCTCCTTCGGTCAGAGTTATCTAAGCACCGAGAACCAGGATGTTGGTCTGCCCACCAGGACGCACCTCGGTAGGCTCGCTGGATTTGGTCACCGCGAGGGCTACCGCTCACTCCCTGTCGACATTCGTGGTCGACGCGATGACTTTGATAGGGCTCACCGGGACACGCTACAACACTTACAATTGATCGAACCTTGGGTGAAAGAGCACAAAAGCTTAATCGAGAAGAATTACATCGATCTGGGCCGGCCGAGGAAGAAGGGAGACGTAACCAGAGAGCACAACTCCAGCTTCACGAGTTGGTTCAAGAAAAGACAACTGTTTGAAGCACAGCGCAAAAAGCCATCTACGGAAGATGAAAAAGTCATATTCTCCTGATCACAGGGCCCCGGGCACAACATAAGGACCTATCAGTCGTACGACATCAGCGGTTTCAGATTCTGCACCGAGGAAAAGGACAGGAATAGCGAATATCAAAACTCAGGAGTAACTATGCTATCCTACGGTGATGACGAGGCTACTGTCAAGCAAAGATACGTCGGAAGGATCGAGGAGATATGGGACATCAACTACTGTGGAGAGTCAGTGCCAATGTTCCGTGTGAGATGAGCCAAGGACGTCGTCAAAGAAGGCCGGTATTTCACCACCATGGTAATACCCGATGCCAAATCGAAGAACGCCTCCGCGAAAAATGAGCCATGGGTACTCGCTAGCCAAGTTGAGCAATGCTTCTTCATTACCGACCCGTCAAAGCCTAGCCGTGTTGTTGTGAGGAGGGGTAAGAGGAGCATCATCGGAATGGAAGGAGACGCCAACGAGGAAGACTTGGACAAGAACGGCGATCCGAATATCGAGGAGGAATTTGACAAGTACTTCGACATGCCGACTACTAGCAAACACACAAGGAAGACCTCCCTACCTACTAAAGTTTGTCCGTTCACGCAAAGAAATCTCAAGGTGCCCGGCCTAATGTATTCAACCGCGAAGAAGGGAAAGAAGAGAAGCTCGCTCTCGGAACCGGCCGGGACGAAGAAGACCTTTTTGGTGTATTAATTTGTGTGCGTGTGTGTGAGACAAACATATATATATGTATATCACGACTAAAATAATGGTCTACTAACAATTGGTGTATATTCTTTTCTTTAAAATGTGTGTATGTTCTTTATTTAAATTTAACAAAAAATATTTTTTTAAAGAAAAAAAAGTGAGATAGCCAGGATTCGAACCTGGCTGCCCAAGTTTCAGGATCAGTGGCTAACCACTGGGATATGCTGCTGCTACTGTCAAAAAACAGCAACTAAATGTATTTTAGTTAAATATAGGCATGACATTCGGTAGCGCATCCCCAACACATGCGCCATAGAATCACAAAATTCTGTGGCGCATCCAACGATGGATGCGCCACAGAATCACAGAATTCTGTGGCGCATGCCAGGTCGGATGCGCCACAGAAAGTAGTTGCACCCACTTACATGTGGGTCTGCCCCGCGCCGCGGCCTCACTCTGTTCGAAAACCACAAGTCCAAATTTAATCTCGCGCGCGACTCGCTGCCGGCAACCCAGGACCTCCACCGCCACCTCGACGCGCCCAGGGCCACCTGCACCGGCCGCCGCCCGCCCCGGCCTCCTGCCGTCCAGACACGCCCGGCGCCCGCCCCGGACGGCGCCCTCGCGGCCCCGCCACCTCGACGCGCCCCTGCGCCGCGCGCCCCGGTCGGCCTCACGGCCGCGCTGCCCTCCTCGGCGCCAACCCGGCCTGCGCAGGTCTCCCTCCTCCCTCCACCCTCCCTGCCATCTTCCTCCTCCTCCCTCCCTGCCATCTTCCTCCTCCTCCCTCCTCTCCATGGAACTATGCACTCTAGGTGCTTGTGGAAATGCCCAAACCGGCATTTTCTCACCCTTATTTTTTTTTGGTTGTACAGGTGCAAAGGTTCTTGTGTGTGCGAGAAGTTCTTGTGTGTGCTTCAAGTTCAAGAAGACGCCCTTTGGTGAGCTATTGGTACCCCGATCGAGAAGTTGTGTGTGCTTGTGTTGATCTGTGCTACCACGACCATCGTGTCGTGGTTGTTTGTGCTCCGACCATCGTGTCGTGGAGATGCCGGCCGGAGATGTGGATATGGTCGTGGTTGTTTGTGCTCCGACCATCGTGTCGTGGAGATGCCGGCCGGAGATGCCGGCTGGAGATGTGGATATGGTCGTGGTTGTTTGTGCTCCGACCATCGTCTCGTGGAGATGCCGGCTGGAGATGTGGATATTTTTGTGAAATCTATGCAGGTACCCCGAGACCCTTGAGATTGCCGGAACGTCGATTAACTTCCGTTCCAGCAAATTCGGGTACACCATATGTCCCTTTTTCGCAAAAGTCATGCCGAATTTTTTCGTGAATTTTAGCATGACTTTGCTAAAAAAAGGACATATGGGGTATTGCGACTAATGCATGGGCCGGGGTATCTTAGTACTTAAGTAAGTGATTTTTTTCATATATTTTTGTTGTACTAACTTTTTGCCTCTTTTTAATGCAGTGCAAAGATGTCGGCCGATGTGGAGCCCGACACTTCTAAGCGCATGAGCGTCGAAGAAATAGCTAGAGAAAAGAACAAGTCGTTCTGGGGGAGGAGGATGCCGCCGCCACTAGTGGCGCCGACCGTCCCGACGATGGGCAAGAGGGACGGGAGGACGACCCCGAATATAACCCAGAAGAAGGTCACGGCGGCCATGAGGATGACACCACCACCTCCGATGGCGGCGACCACACGGATGGTTGTATTGGCGGCAAGTGGCCTACCAGTGGCGCCTGAGAAACTTGCCTCAGGGTACAACATGCAACTAGGGTGCATCCTCGGGAAAGCGTGTCGATCAACACGAAGGACCTCAGAAGCACAGCCAATGAGGCTTTGGTCGAACACCTCCTCAAGAGGGTTCACCAACGATACACGTTCCCGCTGCCGTTCAACAAAAATGTGGACAGTTTCGCCATCACGAAGATGAGCACCGCCTTGAGCAGCTGGAAAAGCCGGGTGAAGAGCAAGATTGACAAGGGTGACAGCTGGGAGGAGATTAGTAAAAAAGACCCGCACATCACCGAAGAAGAGTTCGAGGAATTCAAGTTGACCTTAAAATCTGAGGAGGCTAAAAAATGGACCCAGTGGGGGAAGGACATGCGGGAGCTGAACATAGGTAACCACCATTTGGGAAGCGGCGGTTACCGAGGGAAAAAGCGTGTTTGGGACAAGGAGGATGCCGAGATTGCACGTCTTGGAAAAGAAAACCCGTGGGAAAGATTCACAGACGAGCAGATCCGGAACTTTGTCCGGTCCCGCTACCATCTGGACTGGAAGACTGGGGAATTCATTACCGACGATCAGGATGTGAGGGACTTCGAGAAAGTGCTGGTAAGGGAATTTAATTACCACAGATATCTCAAAGTCCATTGCGTTGATCTAATTAGATCGATAACAAAGCCAAATTTCTAAGTGGGTTCACCTTTGTCTGCAGGAGAAAGAGTTGAAGGCTGACGCTGAGGCCGGCCCGTCGTCCCAGGGTCGACGGAACCGTGGGACACGACTTTCAACAGGGCGACGAACGTTTTCAAGAATAGGGACAAGTCGGCGCCGCCGAGTTCAGCTGGCCGTGTGTCCGGCTTTGGTACGAGCATGAAGTTCACAGAGTACTACAGCTCGGACGGCGGCGCGACCAGAAAGGAGAGGAGGAAGCCGACCAAGGATAGAGCCGAGGTTGTGGAGCTAAGGAAGAAGGTGGAGTCACTAGAGAAGGAAAAAGTGGACTCCACCACGGTTGACAAGTTAGTGACCGACAGGATCCGGGAGATGTTTCCCCCTGCGTTATTGGAGGGGATAGCTGCCTGGAATGCGGGAGGTCAACAAGGGCCGATCTACGTGCCCAGCTTCTCCGGCAGCAACTCCACCATGAACCAGCAGAACCTGTCGCCGGACCTGGTGACCCCGCCGCCGCCCAACGCCGCGGCGCAGCCGCCTCCATTTGGTCGCACCGACGCCCCCTACGGTACCGGCACCCGAGAATAATAGTCCGGCCGCCGGCACCCGCGCCCTTGTCTCGACATTAGCCGAGCTGGACGCCATCACCAAGGTAACTAATTAGTTAGTCTGCGTCATCTTCTATAACTATGCCTGCTTTGATGACTGCCATCTCATGATGCCCAACATGTGTTGTTGACTCAGGACTCCCCTTGCATAGGGTAGAGGCCGGCGGCGAGTTGAAGGAAGTTGCTGCGGGCGTTGTCATACAACCAAGGAGCCGCGAAATGCACCACTAGAATGGACGAGGACAATATGAAGGTCAAGGTAGTTACGGTAGTGTCTGCGTTTTTCGACATCGACCCCCCCTTCAACCTCCGGGAGCCGATGGCCACATGGTACTTGGAAAGTGCCCCAACTGGGTCACGCCATGGCCGAAGAACCAGATTCGTCTTGGGGGGGTCTTCTTGATGAGGGCCCAAGACGCACCACCGGCGCCACCTCGAAGTTCCGGGCCGTCCCGATCCGTCCCCGAAGCCCTCGAAGCCTGCAGCCGTCGCCACCGCCCGGAAGGAACCGGCGGTCGCCACCACCAGCCGCCACTTTAAACTGTTGGGAGCGTCTGAACCGCAACCGTCCCAATTAGGCAACGCCTCTGCACCTCAACTTGATGGCAACGGCGACGATGATGATGAGAATGTCGACATCGATGCCTTCATCAACACTGGCGCCAGCAAAGATATATACATGCCTCCTGTGGATGACGAACCCTTCCGTGCTCACGCCGATCAACCTGCTCGTCCCACTACAGTCACGCAGCGCCTGACCTTCCAGGGTTTATCTCAAGAGACGCCTCCAGCGGCCGACAATGAAGCTCTAGACAAACCGACTAATGTTTTCTCCCCTGGCACAATACGGAAGACGGTTCGCGAGGGGTTTACAGCCCCAGAGAAGACGGTTGGCGAGGCGGGGTTAGCACCCCCAGAGGTGAAGACCAAGAAGCAGCACAGGAAGAGAAAGCCAGGCGCCGCCTCTTCGAGCCAGCCACCTCCTATGATCCGGGTCGTGAAGAGTTGGTACCACCCCGTCCGGATGGCTTGGCGCACCGACTTCATGAAGCTGGTAAACCGATACTGCCTCCTGAGATGCTCTGCTTCGCATATGGACACATGCACTCTTTGCATCAATCTATCCTGCACCTAGAGGGCCTCCTTCTTCAAGACAAGTATCCAAATTACCCGGTGTTCACGGTCCAAGTGCCAATGGATGATGAGTTCGACTTCGTCCGTGAAGCCCCCGCGGATCTGTTCTTCATAGCGTACGAGGACGTCTTCAATCTATTTCACTACAACGGCTGAACTATAACTTGGTCCGCCTATACGCGCTCAATGCGGCGATGAAGATCTATAGAGATAATCTCCTGCACGTCGCGGTAGCGGATCCCTACTACATGCGTGACAGCCAGCTGGTGGAAGGATCAAGGACACGGGCAGGGCGACGGAGTACCTCCAGAGGTTCATGCTGAAAAACAAGAGGAAGAGCAGCCTTCTTGTGCCTTTCTTTCCCGAGTAAGTACACATCCGCTCGCCGCCGTCGTAACTTATGCTTTCTTATCGATTTCTTCCATTGCCGATCCTTTCCAACATTCCGTTTCAATTGTGTTGAGCAGGGACACGTTCTGCATCCTCATCGTCCTAAACCCGGGGTGGTCCCTTGCCACTTATTTCGACTCGGGAGTGTGCAGAGGAAGAAAGACTACACCAGAATAATGGGTGTTCTCGATGATGCTATCGAGGGCTACGCCCAAAAGGGAGGCGCCTTCGAAAATAAGGCGGAAGTTTTACGAAAGACAAGAAGCACCGGTTCAAGCATGTGACCGAGTTCCCTTGCCTCAAGCAGCAGCCTGGCAGCGTGAAGGATGCCTTCTACGCCCTCCATCAACTTAAAGGGTATGTCCGAGATGCAGAGCAATTGAGGATGCCATCTTGTATGCGAGAATGGGTCAAACATGACGAGAACCTCACCGATGCTGATATTAGAGAAGACTTCCATTGCATCGTGACGAAGATGTCAACACAGCAGGGGGCCTTGAACTACCGCGGCCGAGGTAGGATGTATTATAAAAGAAAGCCTTGCCTCACTCGCAAGAAGTGCTTGTTTATTTTCTTTTATTATAGACTTATCCACTTAGATGAATAAATCATGCATACTCTATTTATATTATTAACCAATATATCCCGATCCATCTCCAGGGTTGTGCCAGAGGGACATCGAAGAACGGCTAGAGTTGCAGAATGACGACAGGACGTGGACGACGAAAGAGATGTATAAACCGTTCCCGGCGCCGCTCAAGAAGAAGAAGGCTCCATGATCGTCGTGCTCTCGCTCTTGCTCACCATCATCGCCGATGTACTCGATTTGATCCTAGTGTAGGCGGTGACCATTTCATTTGTAACGTGTGACATGATGAACTTTTGTATCAAACACTTGTGTAAAAATTCCGCACTTGTCACTCCATATGTATGTATCTCGGGATATAAGTAATGATGTGATGACCACATAGTAATGCTTCTGTTTTCATATACCTGTCAAAATATTTTGTTGTTTGTATTATTGTCTGTATAAATCCTGTAATATACCTGTATTCCTGTAATATACCTGTATTTGTACAACGGGCAGCAGCAATTTCCAAATACCAGTTTCTGTGGCGCATTATATATTTTTCTGTGCCGCACCGTGTTTTGTGGCCCACCTCCTGCTGCTGCGCCACTAAAAAGATTTCTGTGGCGCATGGACCGTGGTGCGCCACAGAATGTTGGGATCTCCTCTCTCAAATCACTCAAAGATATGCAAGAATCATGGGAGGAATTGGGAGAGGGGCAAGTTATCCAAGGTCAACAATGGAGGGGAAGAGAGAGAAAAACGTGCTGGGAAAAGCTAGCTGGCTAGAGGTAGGTGGAGGGGTATTTATACCCCTCCCAGAAAAAGAGCCGTTGCAGACAGGGGAGTCAGATATTCCGATACAAGTCAGAATCGGATAATCCGACTGAGTCGGATAATCCGGGTCGACTTGAATCGGATATTATGAAAAACTTCAGTATGCAAACCCTGATAATCGAATATTCCGACACAGGTCAGAACCGGATAATCCGACACAGTCAGATAATCCGATACGACCTATATCGGATATTCCGCAAAACTTCAGTACGCCACAAATCTGTGGCACCCCTTCTGGCACAGCTTGTCAGAAGGGCGGTCGCCCCGTGCGCCAGCCCAAGATATCTGGCCGCACGTTACGACAATGCAACATAGCGGAAATCATTACACAATCAGGCACAAAGTGCTACAAAAGGGTTTACATGGCCGTCGAGGCTTTACAAAGTATCAAGCCAAGCATGGCCCAACTCAGAGTTTTAACTGGCAGCGGAAGACATTAATGAGGCAACGGCTTGGAGCGGCTCCACTCCACAAGTATCTGGCTGGGCTACTGATCCTAGCACGCTTCTGCTCCTTGTCCTTGCTAAGGTGGAGGTTGAGTCCTCGCCAAAATCTGGCCACAATCACAAGGCCCGTGAGTATATTTTTATACACTCAGCAAGAATCGCCACTAACTACAAACAATCCAACAATCATGCAGCAAGATATATATTGGAAATAAACTCCTACAACATGGCAAGTGTACTCTAGATACATGACATAAAAGTAGCATGGCATTGACAACCAAACATGTCATAAGCAAGCAACGGGGGTATCACCAGTACAGAGTCCAAGCCAGGTGGGGTTGGATCGTGCACCGGCAATCATACAAAGGGCTTACCTGTGACGAGTAAACGAGGGTACCAGTTGGTACCAAATAATACACAACAACACCTGTGATCACTGCTAGGCCCAATAGCCTCATCATTTCACTCTGGGCACGCACGGTTGATGTGGGCTCTGACCTAACTATAGGCTTCCCAACGCATCACACCGCCATCCCTAAACTTGGTTCATAATCACATCTCAAGTAACATTCCCTGCATCAACTTATTGTTCATTTAGTGAAATCAGGTTGTTCATCTTTCTTTCAAACAGAACTTATGTTTAACCTCCTGACTCGACAAAGACAATAGTGTGACCGACACTGAACTGTTGTTCCATAACCTTGGAACTAGGCTAGATATCCAGATTTACACTCTCGAGAGGTTGCAATACTTCACTCATCCAAGTGGATCATTAACAACCGGTACTTTAGGATCACATCCATAATACGGTCTGATACACTCACTCGACCGTTCACGCCATCAAGACACTCCCTATATAGCCACCGACATAACTATATGCCTTATGCAGAAGTGAATCTGGCACGTCCCCAACACATGAGCGACGCCTAGCTCCGGAACCTTCGCAAGACTAGCCCCGACCAACTATGGTAACCGACTAGTCTTGCCAAAATGGCAGCATCAAAGGAGGCTCAATAGGATTACGTAGGTCAAGGCCCGCCCATGCGAGCGACAGTGGTAGTGCTTTCGATGTTCAGATTAGTGGCACTATGGACTGACCCTATCGAAGTTTGGAGGGGTGTTTCATTTAATCAAGTTTCATCATAACAAGTCCAAACAACAGAGGGTTAGTCCAACACAACAATCACAATATCATAATAATATATATCAAACAACAAGACATTAGCGACATCATAATTCAAGCAATAGTTTGTTTGCATTAACTGCGTGACTATGGCGGTTCCTCCAGCCGGCGTCACCACAGATCAATTACGAATTATGGTTTAGTCGGTTTGCGTCGACCGGGTGACTATCGTGGCGATCCCGCCAACAAGCGCCACCACAGATCAACTCGTTGGTTAGCGTCGACCGGGTGACTATCGTGGCGATCCCGCCAACAAGCGCCACCACAGATCAACTACAAAATATAGCTTAGTTGGTTTGATCGGACGACTGTGGCGGTTCCTCCAGCCAGCGCCCTCGCAGATTAATTACAAAGTTGGTGAGGCATGTAGCCTCCAAACAATGAACCGAAAAGCAATCATAAGAAAGAAAGCATCCATTCCACTCGAGGATTAACCTGACGTGGTGTCAGCAATCTTGGCAAAAAGAACCAAATGGAAAGTCAGCTCCCAAGCGTCGCAGTCCGGGTGGCTTACGCCAACCATATTTGATGGAGGGATAAGAAGCAAATAACTCTTTTGGCAAATGCCCCCAACTCCGAGGATCATAAGACGACATTCGTCCGCTCCTCACCTCGGCGAAGAAGAAGAAGCAAACAATCAAAGGGACACATGTTTTCTGGTTGTTTATTTAGAGGGTTCGACAAAGCCACGCAAGTGCGAGGCGCACAGATAATTCACACATCATTCTAATGCATACATGGATGATGAATATGATATGGCAGGAGCAATAATCAAAGCAACATATTAAACAAGAATAACAACAGACATGCAATAATAAAATAGGGTACAGACAGAAAATATAACACCCGGTATGGCAATCAACAAATAAACAAACAACATTGAGGGACTGCTCATAGCAAGGGTTAGCTTGCCTCCGAAGATCGACACCGTTTGGCTTGGAGGGTCATGGACACGTCGCGGGTTAGGGTCTCGGTTTGCCGGTACCGCGGAATACCTACGCATGCACACAAAGGTGCTGATCATACAAGCATTTTACAAAATTGTGAAACTGATACTACTGGACAGAGCTTTTCAAACTAAGAATTTACAAATTTGAATCACTCCAAACGGAGCTACGGATCAAGAGATATTGACGTGCGACGGATAGCTAAGCGCTGCTCACCAGAGAAAAAAACGGAATGGGCCGAAACTGAGCTGGGCTGGGCTGGTCGCGACTTTTCCGGAAAACCGTCTTTAGCTCTGGAAAGCGGAACCAGGCTGGGCGCCTCCACTTATCCGACAGGTGGGACCGGGGCCCACATGTCGGCGACAGCCTCTCTTCTTCCCCTTTTTTTTCTTTTTCTTTATCTCCTTTCTTCTTCCCGCGTTGACCACGCTCGGGAGAAATTCGCGCGGCTCGGGCCGGCGCGGCCGCCGCCTGCCGTTGCCACCCTAGTGCGTGCCGCCAGCCGCCGTGACGCGGGGAGGGCCGCCCCGTTGCGCCGCCTCCGACGAGGTCGACCACGGCACGGGGGACCCCGAAGCGCCTCCACGGGAGCGTGCTCCGCAAGCGCGCCGCCGGCGACTCCTGGACGGAAGCGAGGCCTCGGGACGCCGCCTCTGTCACCGCTCTCCCTCCGGAGCCGCTTGCTGATGACCGAGACGAGGCCGCCGCGCTACACCACGACCAAGGCTGGGTCCCAGGACACGGAGGAGCACGGGAGGCATCGCGTCGACCTCCAAGTTCCGGCCATGGCGGCCACGCTTCAATCTCCCGCCTCTGCTGCTTCTAGGACGAACCGAGGGTGGGGATGGGATGGCGGTGGCGAACCGCGGCCAGGGGAGAGGCTAGGGGTGCGGGGGAGGCTGTCGTTGCTCGGGTGCTTCCTCGACATGGTCATGGCGACCACGGCCGACGCTCGAGCTCGGCTCGGTTTCGCTCGTTGGAAAACGAGGAGAGCTTCTGGGAAAGGAGGGAGAGGTGCTCGAGCAGGGGAGGGAAGAGTGAGGGTGCTGGGGTGCGAGAGGGCTCGGGCTGTTCTTCATATGGTAACGAGCAAGGAGGGACGACCAACCACGTGCCCATGGCACTGTATCGTCGGTGGAAGGGATAAGAGGAGGAGCTGGGAACACAGCAACGCACGAGGTGGTACTGCAGCTCTGGGGTTAGGCAGGGTTTAGGGCTAAGCGACATTTAGGTCATGCGAAAGCGGACATCTAGGGTGCGACACGGCGGCATCGTTGCGTTCCCGGCGACTCGGGGCTCCAACCGCAATGGGGTTTTCACCACTGCATGCCAAAATCAAAACTCCACAACTTTGGTGACTAAAGTTTTTGCAAATTCGAAACTTCGTGCGACTAGAACTTTTGAAAAACAGTACTGGTCCAAATGGAAAAAGGCTGTTTGGAGAAGCAAACGATTTTTGTTTTGATCAAGACTTTGCCCAGAGGGGTAGGGATCATCCTCTAATTTTTGTTTGGAGACTTTGCCCAGAAGGCAGAAACTTGGACAGAGGAAAAGTCAAATATTTTCTTAACAAGATACCAAATATTTTTGCATAAATGGGTTACACACTGCCTAGGGATCATCCTCTAATTTTTGTAGAATTTTGTGGAGACATAAAATAGGGGTTCCTTTGGAATTTGCTAATAGGCATGGAAAGAGCATTAAAAGGAAGTGCCTCAAATATTGCTCAAATGAGGTTGGGACGGTGGAGTGAAATGTTCAGGAGGTGGATTTATGCATCTCCCCAAAATTGTAGAATTTCTGGATGAGTGGAAGGTGTCTGGATAATTTTTGGATTGAAACCGACCTAATAGGGAATAGGGTCAATCTTTGTAATATTGCCTGGGACTACGAAATATTTTTCCATGGGAGTGATCTACATGTATGAGGAAAGCATATGGTAGCTTGGTGGAATTTATTCCAAGCTAAAGTTGCAGTGGAGACTTTAGTGGGACAGACCGGAAGGATTTTGGAATCACCTAATGGAACCAATGTTTGACAGGTAAAACAATGTCATGGAATTATGGTGGAGGTCGACAAAGCTCGAGGATTGTTGGGAATTTTCAGAGAGAGCAAAACCAAGGTCAAATCAAAGACCAACGGGTTCGAAGAAAACATTTAGAAACCCGAAAAGTTTTTCCAGCGTCCAAAATTTAATTCAAAATTCGGTCTAAATTTTCGGGGTGTTACAAAATCTGGTTGCATAAAAGTCCTTAGCCGAAATCGAGCAAAACATGAGAATCGGATAATCCGAATCAACCAGGACCGGATAATCCGATTCCCCTGCTTGAGCAAAACAGACAGAAACAGCAAAACCTGAAATGCAATAACTTTTACAAGGAAGCTCCAAACGAGATGAAACCAACAAGGTTGGAAATATTAAGGGTCACAAATATAGAGGAGATATCACACATGAGAGGTGTGGACCTTATCTCGAGGAGGACCGGTAATATTTCCAACACCGAGAACGCAACAAGTTTTCCATCCGGACTCCATTTTCAATGATCTTGGGCTTGCTACGAAGATAATCACAAGCACTACAAGATCATGCATATACACATCATAGTCCATGATGTGAGGAGGATAACACAAGAGGAGAGTTTGACCTCTCTATAAGAGACGAACCGGTAAAACCTCCAACATCAAAAACACCACAAGATATTCAAATGAAATCCGATTTTGATGAACTAGAGCTTGGTATGGAGATGAACACAAACTCTAAATTCTCACATGGATAAAAGCCAAATAAGAACCAAGAAAGATGATATGCCAAGTATGCAAAGGTTTGAGCTCTCCACAAAGATGCGATCAAGTTACTCACTTGAGAGCCCCTCTTGATAGTACGCTGTCTATCCTATAACCCGGTCTCCCACTAACACCACGAGACCGGTAAAATAGAAACCCTATCAAGATCATACCTTTGCCTTGCGCATTCCACTTGAACTAGATGATGACGATCTTGACTCCCTCAAGTGGAACACCTTTCTTGATTGCGCTTGCTAGCACATGCTTGATGAAGACTTCTCCAAATACTCCCCCATACACCATTATGGGATAGCCTCGCTTAGCTCCGTCTTCATGTCTTGATTGCAAGCTTCAATCAAATGATATCTTCCGAGATGGATCATATTGGACTTGCACTTCATCTTCTTCTCTTGATATAGATGATGGCTTGGAGATAAACATGAATGTTCACTCAATCTTCTTTTCCAAGCCATGCTTGCGATAAGCTCAACTCTAGATGACCATTCTTCATATAAACCCTTCGATGGAACCTTGGTCATCATGTACTCTTCTAGAATCCAACACATGAACTCCAATCTTTACCTATGGACAAGATCTACAAGTATATCTCAATGCAAACATTAGTCCATATAGATGATGGATTGGAGATAAACATGAAGTTCACTCAATCTTCTTTTCCAAGCCATGCTAGCAATAAGCTCAACTCTCCACATGACCATTCTTCATATAAACCCTTGGATGGAACCTTGGTCATCATGTACTCTTCTAGAGTCCAACACATGAACTCCAATCTTTACCTATGGACAAGATCTACAAGTATATCTCAATGCAAACATTAGTCCATAAAGATTGTCATTAATTACCAAAACCACGCATGGAGCAACACATGCACTTTCACTAGCCTTAGGCCTTTTTTGTTTGGAAGTAGTGGCCGACATCGTCATTGATTTTTATCGCCACACTTCCCCCCACAACAAAGTTTCGGATCCATTGGCACCACTCCTCCGAAAACCCCTTCATTCTCAGAGTTTGAAGTAAGAATGGCCATTTAACTTTGTCATAAGCTTTTTCAAAGTCTATCTTGAAAATTACCCCATTAAGTTTCTTCGTATGCATCTCATGTACGGTCTCGTGGAGAACCACGACCCTGTCTAGTATATTCCTCCACTACTAGGGAAAAGGCATTCTGTGGCGCACCCACTTTGCCTTTCTGTGGCGCACAACGGTCCATGCGCCACAGAAATCTTTTTAGTTGCGCAGCAGCAGGAGGTGCGCCACAGAAAAATATATAATGCGCCACAGAAACTGGTATTTGGAAATTTCTGCTGCCCGCTGTATAAATACAGGTATATTATAGGAATACAGGTATATTATAGGATTTATACAGACAATAATACAAACAACAAAATATTTTGACAGGTATATGAAAACAGAAGCATTACTATGTGGTCATCACATTATTACTTATATCCCGATACATACATATGGAGTGACAAGTGCGGAATTTTTACACAAGTGTTTGATACAAAAGTTCATCATGTCACACGTTACAAATGAAATGGTCACCGCCTACACTAGGATCAAATCGAGTACATCGGCGATGATGGTGAGCAAGAGCGGGAACACGACGATCATGGAGCCTTCTTCTTCTTGAGCGGCGCCGGGAACGGTTTATACATCTCTTTCGTCGTCCACGTCCTGTCGTCATTCTGCAACTCTAGCCGATCTTCGATGTCCCTCTGGCATAACCCTGGAGATGGATTGGGATATATATATATTGGTTAATAATATAAATAGAGTATGCATGATTTATTCATCTAAGTGGATAAGTCTATAATAAAAGAAAATAAAGAAGCACTTCTTGCGAGTGAGGCAAGACTTTCTTTTATAATACATCCTACCTCGGCCGCGGTAGTTCAAGGCCCCCCCTGCTGTGTTGACATCTTCGATGTTGATTTCTGATTCAAGTCGACCCGGATTATCCGACTCAGTCGGATTATCCGATTTTGACTTGTATCGGAATATCTGACTCCCTGTCTGCAACGGCTCTTTTTCTGGGAGGGGTATAAATACCCCTCCACCTACCTCCAGCCAGCTAGCTTTTCCCAGCACGTTTTTCTCTCTCTTCCCCTCCATTGTTGACCTTGGAAAGCATGCCCCTCTCCCAATTCCTCCCATGATTCTTGCATATCTTTAAGGGATTTGAGAGAGGAGATCTAGATCTACATTTCCACCAATCCATCTCTCCTCTAAGTGAGGGGAACCTAGTAGATCTTTATCTTGGAGTTCTTGGTGTTTCTCCTACTTTGTTCTTCCTCTCTTCTCCCCCCATAAGCATTAGTTGCTTTTGGTGGGATTTGAGAGTGAAGGATTTGAGCACTTGTGCTCTTGCCATTGCTTTGTTGCATCGGTTTGTACTCTCCACGAGGATTCGTGGAAGTTGAAAGCTTGTGAACTTGTTACTCTTGGGTCTTTGGACCCTAGACGCCCGTGTGGTGGTTGAGACCCTGGACGCACTCAAAGAGAGAGTGGTGACGTATCCTAATCCCTTACACTATTTAAAGTAGAGCTTCAGTGATGATGAAGGCACGTCCTCCCCATGCTTTCCCCGCTCCTTACAAATCGGACATGTTTTACAATAGATTCTGTAATATTTTCAAACTTTTGTTCAACCGCGCATACAAAATTATGCCAAATTACTAGCTACAAGGAATTCCAGATGATTTGTTTCTTTGTTTTACAATAGATTCACGCGAATACATGATGGATAATCACATGCATATCGTACAGACTAAAAGTTGTACTTCTTCGGTAAGTATAGTACTTTTGTTTGTAATCGTCCTAAAACCATATGCGCGGGAAACTATTAGTTCAAGCTGTAATTTTGGTTGATGGCCGGCCTGCTCAGGGCATTCCCGGCGAGTAGGCTCACAGCCGTTGGATCTTGGAGAGGAAGCCATCTGAATTGTCCAACAGAGCAGGTAAACTGGATTCATTTCTCTCCTCCCGACCCGACCCTCCCCTGCTTCCTCTCTGTGTTTCTTATTTCTCTCCCGGAACAAATCAGGCGAGCCGCCGACCCGGCGCCACCCCACCTCGACTCCCGCCGCTGGAGGGCAATTTGCCGCCTCCCGCACCGGTTTCCGGCCCGGTATGACCGATTTCCGCACCTCCAGTTTGCCATGGACGACGCTCCGCCGAGCGTACGAGCCCAGTAAACGGCGGCTAGCTGGGCTCGGCAAAAGAGGCACGACAGCACCACCCCCCAAGGAGCGCCCCCCTTTCCCCGCTATTGGCGGTGGGGAGCGGCAAGCACTCGTAGGGCGGAACAGCGAAAAGGAAGCTATGGGGAACATGGAGCACGGCCGTCTCCCTTCCTCTCTCTGCTATGGACGCGGGATGCCACTTCTCTTTGTTTTCTGCAAACGGTCTGGC
This sequence comes from Poa pratensis, assembly GCA_947311845.1. NCBI lineage: Eukaryota > Viridiplantae > Streptophyta > Magnoliopsida > Poales > Poaceae > Poa > Poa pratensis. The sequence goes on from CAMZMU010000113.1 coordinate 36,262,779, forward strand.
GGTGGCGACGACGGCGCAGGTGAGTCATGCATGTTTTAGTGATTCACTCATCCAGGTCGAAGTTTACCAAGAAGAATTGATATCAATATCAATCTTGGAGCTAAGCAATTCCTTGGATTATATAGTATTTCTTATTAGTTTAAGAGCACGTGCAGGTACGAGATCTACAACAATCGAGTAACATATTTCTTCTACATTTATTTTCTGGTTTTCTTTGGATTTTTAGCGAGAGGATGGAAAATAAAGCAAAACCCCACTAACCGGGCTTCTATCTATCTATCTATCTATCTATCTACATCATATTGTTCATTTGTAAATGTACGACTTATAACCGGGCTTCAATCTATCTATCTCTCTATACTTTTTATAAAGCAAAACTCCACTAACATGCATTAAATTAGTCTATCTCTACATGCAAGGTGTCCACATCATTCACTATTTGAGCTATTCATTTATCCATGTCATCACCACATCATTCACTATTTGACACATTCATTTATCAATGTCATTTCATATTTATTGATTTATATTCATACATAGATGCAAGGTATTTACATTATAAACTAGCTGAGTGGCCCGCGCAATTGCGCGGCTAGATTTACTGTAGTGCACTTGTTATACTAAATATTTTGAAAATTTCTGCTAATATTACGTCTTATGCTCGAACTATATTACTTATTCTTGCCAGTGAAAGCATTAAATTTCGATTGGGTATATGTAACTTGATCTCCGTAAAAATATTAATACATGTGGTTCTGTGGTCATCGTTATTTTGAACGCACCATTTGAACACTTTTTTTAACCTAATCCTTGCCACGTGTCCATCCTTACACCAATATACAATATTTTTGAGAAATTTTCTCTAGGAATAAACTTTGAACACTCTATGCAAGCTCCACCTATGCAAGCTTCCACCTACTGCATTCGCCTCTGTAATCTTCCTATCACGGCATTGGCAGCATCACATACTCCTTGAGTTTTTGTGACCCTATTGAGGTTCCGCGCGACAGTTGTATCCTAGTAGCTCTTATATGTGTACTAATCAAACAACTCTACCTACCTAGAAAAGGCCTCTAGGGATGTATATATAGCCCCCATGCTCCGCTCGTGCATCTCACCACTATGATCAGATGTATAGCAGGGTGTCAGATATCTTTTCTGGCCGATTTCATTATTGAGACTGTCGATGCTGGTGTGGCCGTGTGGCAGCCTATCAGCACCACATTTTGTTACTACAATAGAAACAAAACTTTAGAAAAAAATATAAAGAAGTACCAGAGCTTTATTTTAATATACGCATAACATTCATATATATTCTAAAAAAACTATGGATATGACTATCATTTATTAGAAGCCTTAATTGGCACGCCCGACCTTTTTTCATGTGTCTTTCGTCTCTGAATCTCGTATTCGACGATACATATTATTGATGTTGTTTAAAGATAATATTATAGCTTATGAATATACTCATCATTATAACATGATTGTCTCTAGCGCCTATTTTCAACACCATTTGGCTGGAGTGCATCCACAAATTAGATGGGCCAGATCATCTTTTCTGATACGTTGTAATTCATTTAATCAAGCCTACCTCAACTGATTTCATGCAAGTTGATAATGGATCTCCTAGATTTCATTAGTATAGGGATAAAGTGTATTAACAAATTAGGACAATGAAAAGGCAACAAATGCACAATTTAGGAAAAAAAAACTATATGCATGGCAGGGAATCCACACTGTAACATCTAAATACCAATTAGTGCTACTAAGATGATATTCCAAAATTAAACATATAGTCAAAGGAAAATCACTTAATTTAATGATATAACAACTTCCTCATACCAAAATGCATAGAGTAAAAAAATCAATCGAGATATGTCCTAGGAATCCTATTCACTTAGAGTACAGAAAGCTGAAAGATTAAGCATACTGCAAAGAAGCGTCGTTGTACACCTCCAGGTGAGTTGGAGTAAAAAAATCAATCGAGATGTGTCCTAAGAATCCTATTCACTTAGAGTACAGAAAGCTGAAAGATTAAGCATACGTTAGCATACTGCAAAGAAGCGTCGTTGTACACCTCCAGGTTACTTGAAGATTATAACAATGCTTCATACTATTTCTTTTCGAGCAACAGACTTCATCAGTTCCCAAAACTGCCAAAATACAAAAGTGTAGAAACGTTCGTTAGCTGTTTTTATAGACAATGAAAATTTCAAATTGGACTAATGCATTATTTATCGTACCAAATATTCATATAGAACCGGAAAGTCAGAAAAAAACTGGAGTATTATTTGTTTATAAACCTCCAGGTTGCACATCCTCAGTAAATTATTTTCTAAAGCGGATTAAAACTGGACCTGCGCATTTGCATGGCTAGTACATACCATCACAACTGATATTCTTTTTTTTTGTATGGTCACAAAGATAATATTCAATTGTTATTCAATTTTGTTAATATGCATCGCTATTTAATCGATAGCTTGATTGTTTCTCATAGTCAATTATACTTTTCACCCGACATGCAAAAATAAATCTGCAAATATGTGCGGGCTGATCCTCCTCAGCCAAATTTTGAAACAGTGGTGTATTTTATTAAACTAAAAACTGACCCATCAAATTGACCGTAAAAGTTGCAGACTTGTATGCATGAGGTGAGACTTAGTGGTGAAAACTTATCTAATGTTGCTTGGATGTTCTCCTCTCGCTATTACGCGATTTAATTCACCATCATATCACCAATGGTACTGTATTTAGAAATATGGAAGTACATTTTGAGCACATACCGATTTGATCAGTCTGTTGACTTTTCTTTTTGCTCATTGTTCTCTTCAAAGCGACAGGGACTTGCATCCTGAGAGCAATGAACAGTAGATTTGATCCATGTATATGTGTTGCAAGAACTATCCCAACATTCATGAATTTTGACCTACATCCCAACAGCTTCTTCTCGAAGAGTTGGTTGATCTCTCCTGCATCCCGATAAATATAACCAACTTTATCCGGAGCACTCAAAAACTGGAACATCTTATAATTCCACAATTTCACATATTAATATCATTGGGACATCAAAACGAATAATATACAGCAAAATCATGTCTTTTCTTCAGTAATTACTAACATGTAAATATCATGCTGCAAAGTGAACTTAAGTGCCACTAATGCAACAAAAAAAGCTGCATAGTTACACTATCGATGAATTCTAAAAAATACTTTTGTAGAACGGATTGAGGACCACATACCTGTAGGATTTATCTCAAAAGCTCACGTACTATTTCTTCCGATTGCACAAAGTCTGGATGGATGGGCTGCTCCCTGGAAGCTGACTGATGACCCGATTATGCTTCTGGCAAGATTACGCAGTGACAGAGAACGTTCCATCGGCCTTTCGATGTGTCGGCGGCCGCTGGACATCGATCGTATCCTCCATGCTGTAATACCTAGCGCCGGTCTGACATGGGTGACGGCTGGGCCTGGGAGTGGTAATCTGATTTCCCTACAAAGGCTGGTACGTCTTCTTTCTCCACTTCCATTGATACATCTGTTATCTTGCATCCATGCACAGATCTGCGGTTACTAAATAAGCTGCCGCTCACCGCCGCGTATGATCAATCACAGAATAAAATCTTCCCAGTACCCATATAACATATACTCCGTTGATTAATCCTGTTGCGCGGCAGCTCCTCACGTCTGTGATCTGCATCCGCCCGGGCAGGCCATGGTGCCGCTCACCACGCTTTCAATCGTGGCCTGCGACTGCATCCGCTAGGTAAACGGCAGATCGATCAATAGAGGTGCATGCCTGCTTGGTTAGTTTAGTACGTGCGGCTAGCTAAAAGGCAGATCGATCCATTGAGATGGCTGTCTGCTTGCTTACGTTAGTACCTGCGGGCGTCGTGGCCGTCGGCTGGCGTCGGCCCGAAGCTGATCTTTCAATCAGGTCGATTTCCACGTAGGTGTCCTCGCTGCATTAGCCATGAACAGATCTGGAGCAATGGCACATATCCATAGGGGCAGATGTTGATGGACATGACCTTTGAACTGCCACACAAAAGCGCGAGGACGGTCATGAACACGGTGCGCCAGTGCAGTCGCCGGCGTCCTCTCGCCGTGGGAGTATTGATCGCAAAAAGCCCTAGTTTTCTTTCTTTTTTGAGGGCAGCAATTTTCGTGGTTGAAATAGGAGACACAGAGAGAGTCCATGAGAGAGTCCATGAACAATACATATAGATTAGGCTGCGGGCACCCATCGGTACTGATTGGTCTATCGATCTAATCATCTTAGCCGTTCACTGTGATTTGCTAAATCACCACCGTTTATTGTCTTGTGTTTTAATTATATAATAGATTCTTTAGCCATACAATTTTCCACTATGCTTCTTATAAAACAAAATCCCACTAACATGCATTAAATTAGTTTATCTCTACATTCAAGGTGCCCACATCATTAACTATTTGAGCTATTCATTTATCCATGTCATCACCACATCATCCACTATTTGACACATTCGTTTATCAATGTCATCCCATATTTATTGATTTATATTCATACATAGATGCAAGCTATTTACATTATAAATTCTTTAGCCATACAATTTTCCACATCACCAATGTTATCGGTTAAATATAACAACATTTCATATTGATTAAAGTTATATTTTCGACTATTGTGACTAATCAAATCTCTCATATTTCGGAGAGTTTTTTCATTTCATGCATAAAATATCCTTTTTTTTAAACCATAATTTTTTTGAGGTTCCCGCTGCAACACGCGGGCTATCTTTAGATGTTTTTGAATCTTTTTACCAAATATCTCAGATTTCATAGTTTTTAGCGTAGCGAAATAGTTGGTTCCTGATTAGTTATACAAACAAATTTGTTACTAATATGTTCTAGAATATTAGCAGTATATATATTTATGTTTCATCAGAAGACAAATAACTAAGCCCTATTGTTTTGTAGAAGCACGGGATGCAGACGTTTGCCCAATTTACTGCAGTGCCACAGTATTACACTTTTCAGACGGGATGCAGACGTTTGCCCAAAATATGAAGGGTCTACTTTTTGCCTTTCCTTCATCCCGGTGTATTTTAATAGCGTCATCATTTCCTTGGATTTTCAGTCCATATCATAATTTTAAGATATTTTTTCCATGCATAGCAAACTATCACGACTAATGGTGTAGCTCGATTAACCTAAAAAAACAAGGTAGCCCCCTAAAAAAATGCAGTTTCTTCAATCCGGTAGCAATTAGTGTAATTATGTGTATTTTGCTCTTATAAATACACGGTCGATTCCTGGTATACAGAGAGGCAGATGAGTCTAAAGCTTGCACGAGACGAGGTGGCTGATTGCTTGTTTGCTTGACTCGATGCTCGATCTCACAATATGGTGCTCACTTCGTCCGGCATATATACAAGGCAAGCATCTTCAAGATTTCATTGTTGTCAAGCTATGTGTGCACACGAGCCTTTTTACTTGGGCACAAAAAGCTGTTTTTGGAAGAGAAAAATAAAAGGCCAAGGTTTCAAGCTACAATTAGAAAAATATCAACTTAACATCAACAGACAGTTTGGCCGAGTGGTCTAAGGCGCCAGATTTAGGCTCTGGTCCGAAAGGGCGTGGGTTCAAATCCCACAGCTGTCATTGCTTTTTTCGCTTATATTTCCCCAATTGTGGTATATATGTATTTTTTGTCTATTTCTTCGTTGTTCTGGCAATGAATTTTTCTACGCGAGGGAAAATTTTGGCACCACAACGTGAAATAAGAAAAACTCAAAATTTCGATGTATAAGAAAACTCACGGATCCCCGAAAATAATAAAATCACAGAGGAGAACTAACTAGATGTACGCTCTCTGTTTTTTGGATTCTTTTTCGAGACAATCGTACGCTACGACGTTGAGGTGCACAGAGATGGGCCATGCGGGCCAGAATTACTCGACGCCCTGCTGACGGCCCAGCCCAGCGCAACGACGAAGCAAAAAAAAATAACACCGTAGTATTTCCTCCGTTTAGAAATATAAGACGTTTTAGAAATGGTCCCGACCAGGTGAAAAACGCCAGAAAGACGCATATACCCTCACTTTTGGATCATATTACATGGGATGCCATCCCGAAGTGATTAGAGCGAACCGGTCATTACAGCCACAGAATTCAAATTTTGAATCGCCGATCGCTGCCGTCCCAGCCCCGATCGCCGCCGTCCCCAGCCCCGACCTTCAGCCGCGCTTCTTCCCCAGCTCCTTCTCCAGCTCGCCTCGCCTAGCTCCCTCCCCAGCTCGTCACCTCCGGTGCCCAGCTCGCCTCCTGCATCAGGTCGCCACCTCCGGCGCCCAGCTCGCCTCCTGCAAAACGAGCACCTCGCTGGGGTCAGCAACATCAAACCCAACCCGCAAGGAAACTGTACCAGCAACATCTACTTCAAGTTCAATTTTCAGAGTAAGCATTTATGCATCTTTCGTGTTGATTTATTCATCAGACAATGCCCAAAACTGTTCAGAAGAAAGATTTGGAAAGACATAAGTACTTGTAGAGATGTTTGTACCAACATGATATTCTGGAAAAAGGAAAAATAAGAAACTGAAAACTGTAAATCGACACAATACTTACTGAATGTCACATTAAGTTTAGCTTGTGACATCTGAACTCTGCGATTTGGTATAGAAGGATGTCAGTGTATATGCAATAAGTTTTGCAAGCATTAGATTCTTCTGTACTAGTTTTCACTTGCTTATTCAGTAGATACTCCTAAACTTACTTCTTTTGCCCAGGAATTCTGAAGGAGATGGCCCAAGCAGAAGTTCAAATGCTAGACCTCAACTTGCTAGCACCAGAAGTTGGAATGTTGGATCTGAACCTAACACCACCTGAAGAGCATGAAGATGAAATGGAATTAGATGAAAATGGTCATGAAAATGTTCAAGATGCAGTTGATGAAAATGGTGATGATGCAGTTAATGAAAATGTTCAAGATGCAGTTGATGTAAATGCAGTTGTAGGTGTCCAGCAACAAAAGAAAACAAGAAACTCACTCACTGACTAGCAAAGATATGCAGCTTATGTGTCAATGCACACCTTGTGCATGAGCCGAGGAGGCAAATTCAAGAAGAAGGACAAGCAAGGCATTGCAAAAAAATTCAAGTGTGATATTCAAATCATACAAAGAATATGGAAAGATGCGATGCGGCAAATTGCACAAGGTGTAGAAGTGAATGTTGCCTGCAAAAAGAAGGGGAGATGTGGAAGGAAGCCACTTGATATTGACTTGTCAATCATCCCCACAATTCCACTAAATAAAAGGTCTACAATCCTGTCACTTGCTTGGCAGCTGCAAGTGAAGCCTTCAACTCTCTACACCAAATTCCAAAAAAACCAAATTAGGCGGCACACAAGTTCAATAAAGCCTCCCCTAACAGAGAAGCACAGGAAGACCAGGGTCCAGTTCTGCCTAGGCATGGTCGATGAAACTACAACAAGAAATGGAGACCAGGAAGGCCACCTTTTCAACGACATGCACAGATTTTTGCATGTTGATGAAAAATGGTTTTACATGACCCAGGACGGCAAGAACTACTACTTGCTACCTGAGGAACCAGATCCAATAAGAGCTATACCTAAGAATTGCATTGGCAAAGTCATGTTCCTTGCTGCCGTGGCTAGATCACGATACGACAGTGAAGGTAACATGACATTCGATGGGAAAATTGGCATTTGGCCGTTTGTAAAAGAGGTTCCAGCACAAAGAATAAGTGACAACAGGCCAAAGGGGACACTAGAAATCAAGCCACTAACAGTGAAAAGGGATGTCATGTGGGAGTACTTCATAGAGAAGTTACTACCTGCAATTCAAGAGCTTTGGTCTGAAGAAGATGCTGGCAAGACAATTTTCATTCAACAAGATAATGCGACTCTGTATATCTTGCCTAACGACCCAGTGTTCATGGCAGCTGTGGCCAATACCGGACTGAAGATCCAAATAATTCAGCAGCCAGCCAACAGCCCGGACTTGAACGTCCTTGATCTAGGCTATTTCAGGTCTATCCAATCCCTCACGAATACTCTAACCCCAAAAAATCTACGAGATCTTATTCAAGGTGTGGAAGATGAGTATGATGGATATGATTCTTCCATTTTGAATAAGATTTTTCTGAGTCTAATGAGCTGCATGGCTGAGATAATGAATAATGATGGGGGAATCAGTATAAGACACCTCACGCCAACAAGGCAAGGTATGAAAGGCTTGGCCAGCTACCCTCAAGACTTTATTGCCCTGCCGACGTCTACGCACGAGCTCTAGAGTTTCTAGGCCAAGAAGTGCACTAAACATATTTATTCAAGAAGTACTGCAAGCATGTTAATGCAGTACTCTACAGCAAGCAAGCAAGAAAGAAACTCTACAGCAAGCAAGCAAGAAAAAAACTCTACAGCAAGCAAGCAAGATAGCAACTTGCTGCTACTCTAAAAATGCAAGCAAAGTATTGTATTGTGTTTGTATAAATATCCTATATTGAGTACTGTTGTGTACTTGAAGTATTGTATTGTGTTTGTTATGGAATCTGGTTGTGTACTGTACTTAATGTATCTCGCAGTCTATTCCAGCAGCTATATGATGCAACGAGTATACTTCATCAACAACTACAGCTTGCTCCATGCAGTAATAATTTCAGAGCAAGCTACTCCAAGAAATGCAGTAAGCATTCAGCCACTGCAAGTAGTGGGAATAGCAAGCCAATGGAAGCAAAACATGCTTCAAGAAACACATTCTACAGCACTTCAAGATTTACAAGCAAAACATGAGTACTCCTTCATCAAACAAACATGGTGCGGAGATCACTGTGCTACTCAAGCACTTGCAATCAATCAATCACGAATTCATCAACCACTAATCGAAGTACTAATTCATGGAGAGCGAATCCTACTGCAAACCGAAGAACTGGCCCAAGGAGAAGAGAGGGAAAAGCAACCACCTGACGCACGTAGCCGTGGCACCGTCGCGTGGGGGGCAGTGCCCGCGCTACCACGGTGGGGGCACCGTGAGGACGACGACGTCTTCACCGTATCCTGCTCCTTGGAGAGGCGCAACTTCTTGCACGCTGAGCCGTCGTCGTCCTCGTCGCCGAGTGAGAACGACACGGCCGCCCCCGCCGCGGCGGCGTCCTCCTGCTTATCGTCTGGCGCCGTCGCGTAAGTGCCCCACGCCGACGCACCGGATGGTCGGCTCCGTCGAAGAACCGCACCCATCGCGGCCGCGGCGACCTCCTGATCTCTCCTCCCTCTTCCAACCCGCTCCTCCCTCCTCACCCCCGCACGAACGCCAAGCCCGAGAACCAGCGCTGGCGGATGTAGATCCAGCGCTTGCACACGTAGATCCACCGTTGGCGTGGCCCAGAAGCTCGTCGCCGGCGAAAAAAATTCAGTCTTTGACAGATTCCGGTAGCACGCGGGGTGTCAGGCGCTCGAGAAGGAACGATGTGGTAGGGAGAAAGGGGGCGGTGGGAAGGGGTGGGAGGCGGTGACGGGAGCGGTGGGGAGCCGGAGAGCGAGAGGGGCGGGGGCGGACGGCGACGGCGCCGAGGCGACGGGAGCGGTGGGGAGCCGGAGAGCGAGAGGGAGGTGAGCGAGCGGTACACGACAGCGCATCTGCGGGAGGGCAAAACGGGAAAGTTGAAAATGTTTTGTACGTGACGGAAGTTTGCCTGCAAATCTAAAACGTCTTATATTTCTGAACGGAGGAAGTAGAAATGAAAAATTCCACCCCAAAGAAAAAACATTTTCTCCTCGACGGAATCGTGCTCCTCCACCGCCGGTCATTCTCGGAGGCAGCGGCGACGGCGCTCGTCCTCCCCGAACAGAACCCACCACTCCGCCAAGGATTCAGAGTTGCCCCGGAGGCGTGGTCGGCGGTTGCGTGTTGAGCGCAGAGGGTGAGAGAGCGGTGAAGCGAGTGTCGCCGGCGCATCGGAGCTGACGGGGAGTCCCCTTCCTCCCCGTGCCGGCGACGCGCGTGCGCGGATCAATGGAGGTCGGGAGGCCACTCTGGGTAAGGAATACTGCACTAGGTTCCTTGTCGCAGACGGCTCACGGACTGGGACTTGCTCTGCTTCATAACCTTGGCTCTAGGCTGTAGCATAGGCGCATAGCAGGGGTAAGCATCAAGTGACAGTAGAATTAGAGGGTATATTATATTATGCTGTGCTCCACTCTTGATATTCGCAAAATGTACGATACATTCTTCTCTACATTGCTTGATCTCTTGTCGCCTTCTTCCCTACAATCTCAGGATTATCGTACTCTGGCCACCGCTCTGATTTTTCCACTAGTGATAGAGTGCCCTCTGTGGCTGCTGTGAGCAGGAGTAGGAAAAGCTCTAATAAGCAGCCCTGTGGCACTCAAGGCATTTCATGGTTGCTGTAGCTGCTAAGCTGGCTTCTTTCATGTCGTTGGATAACTTGCAAAACCGTGTAAACGATTGGATGGCTAATTTAACCAGTGGTCCATGTGTGCTTCTTTAATTAATTGGTTTCTGCTATTCCATATTCATCAAAATGTATTAGGAAGACTATCAAGCCAAGCTATTATAACTTTTTTTAGATAAAAGGCACTTCCGGGTGCCCGACTTTATTAATAAGTATTAATGAAGCCATCCAGTAAACAGAAAAGAAAAGGAAAAACAAAAATTCAGGCCACTTCTTGCTCGACTCCCAGATCGCCCCTTCCTCTGCCGCAGGTCTTCGTTGCGCTACCTGTGATGCAGCTGACGACCTTCTTCATGGGGCCATTAGGGAGCGTCCCCACACTTCCGCTGCTGGCGCCGCAACACTTCTTGCTCGACTCCCAGAGCGCCCCTTCCTCTGCCACAGGTCTTCGTTGCACTGCCTGAAAACCAGCTGACAACCTTCTTCATGGCATCAGTTGAGAGCGTCCCCACGCTCCCGCTGCTAGCGCCGCTGCTCCTCTTGCTCGAAACGAAGCTTCTAACACAGGTCTTCAATGCGGTGACGAACACCGCCACTCCTCTGCCGCGGGCTTCGATGCGCCACTGCAGGACACCGGCGCCGGAGAACTCACGAGGCCCACCTGGCCGCAGATGAAGCAGGCCAGCATCGATGGCCCCACGCACCTGCTGCTGGCACCACAGCACATCAAGCGCGCATCCTAGCTTCTGGAGCAAGACTTCAATGCGGTGACGGACACTGCCAAACCTCTGCCTCAGAGCTTCCCTGAACCACTGTTGATGTCTTGGGCTGCGCACCTTGCTTGTTGGCCCAAAGACGACCTTCTTCAAGGCGTCAGTAGGGAGCGTCCCCACGCTCCCGCTGCTGGCGCCTCAGCTCTTCTAGCTCGAAACCTAGGAACTGATGCAAGACTTCGATAGCTAGCCTTGGGGAAGAAAAAGCAAACGAAGACGAAAGCGACAGGCAACGAAGCAGTTGGCGTTGTAAAGTGCCAGATGTGCAGAGAGTTTGAATAGCGACGTTGGAGTCTATCTGGGTCGTAGATCTTCAGATTGACGGTTTACCTCGCCACTGTACGCGAAGCGGTAAGTTGCAAGATAGACCATCGATCTGGGGATGTACGGTGCAGAATAGATTCGACAACGCTGCTAACTGAACTTCTAACAACACTTGACACTTCTTCAGAGTTATCTGATCATTCATCCTCAACTTCGCCAACAGAACGAGGTCCACACGCGCCGAGAAGACGGCGCCGAGCACGGCGAGTCGGAACCCCTTGACCGCCGTCGCCAGCGGAGGCCAGACGCGCCCCCGCGACCGGCGACCAAACCCTAGCAGTCGGCGCTGGCCGGAGACGCGCCCATGTCGCCTCCTGAGACCCCATGTCCGTCGCCAGCCCCTCACCTCCACGGCTGTACAACTGCAACCAACCCAGGAACCCAACAAGGTAAGAAAACCGCCACCGACCCACATGGAGCAGCAGCCGCTTCACGGCCCACCACTTGGGTCCGAGTAATGGAAGGCCCAGATGGCCGGGCCTCCCCAGGCCCCAAGCCACCTGCCTGGCCCAACACCGCAGAAGGCCCAAGCGGAGCAAACCCTAGCCTTGCGTCTTCGACCTGGGAGAAGGCCGCCGGCGGCGGCGGCGGCGCAGCAGCCCGCACCAACGGGAGCGGCACCACTAACGAGCCCACCAGCAAACGCCCACCACCAGGGCCCCAAGCACCCAGCACGGCCGGCTGCGGCTCGTCCCCTGACGAGTCCAGCGGCGGGAACTCGACGAAGGAGAGTGGCGACCACGCCGCCCCGCTCCCCGGCGACGGCGCAACCGCCACAGAGGGGTCCGGCGACGCGAGATTCCCCTGGATCTCCCCGCACGGCAGCACCCGAAGCTCTTGCGGGAGGAACGCCGCCAACGAAGCCGCCCCTCGCGGTGCTTGGCACACGTCCTGCTCGATCTCGACGTCGGAGACCACCTGCGCACCGTCTTCGGCCCGCGACGCGCCGCCCTCGGCCACGGCGAGCACAGCCTGAGCCCGACGCCCCTTGCGCCGGCGCTGCAAGCACTCCTCACGACGGAGCTCTGGCGCCCCAGGCCAAGCCCAGCAATTCGGAAGCACGCAAGCAAAGTACCCCACCACGTCGCCCGTCGACGAAGAGGACGGCGCAGCCAACTGCAGCGAGGGGAGGACCCCCCGGCCCTTCCCACACGGCCGGGCGCGCAGCTCCGGAGGTAGGAAAGCTTCCAGCGTCGCCGCCCCACGCGGTGGCTGGGACTCGCTCTGCCCAAGCTCGCCGACGGAGACCTCCAGAGCACCAACCTTGGGCCGCGTCGCACCGCCCCCGGCCACGGCCAGCACCGCCAAGCCCCGACGCCCCTTCCACAGCTCGCCCAAGCCCAACTCCAGCCAAGCGCTGCACCACGGAACGGCCGCGACCTGCCCGGCCCTCCCCAGGCCCAGATCGGGCCCGCCGCCCCCTGCAACTGCCGCCCCGGCAGCCGCCAGCCAAGGCGCCCGACCACTCCACCCCGGAGCAACAGGACAGCGGGACGACGACCTCTGGCCCGCCCAAAGGTCGACCGCCGGCGCGAGCACAACGGGGAGCCACCCACAACGCCACCCGAGCCGACGCGCACGCCACCCACGACGCCCGCAGCGGAGAGCCACCCTTCACCCCGCCCCCGAGGGAAGGACCGGACACGAGGAGCCCAACCCCAGATCGGAAGGAGTCAATTCTCGTCGGATATTAGTGTCGCAAGTGTCACTTTCTCGCTATTATAACTTTAGTCGTTGCTAAGCAACCTCTGCAGTCTGTGAAATGATGATTCTAAGAAAAACAAGATGGTGGTTTCCTCCCCTACATATGGTAAATTATAAAGTATTCGCAGCGGTGCACATCAAGTAAAATGTGGAGGTCTTCACCTCCTGTGGACAATGTAATAATTTATCTACAACTTCGACTTACCAATACAACATTCTGGTAGCATTCACCCTCTATAACCAAGTCTGCTCTTATCATGTTTGACATGCCTGAGTTCAGTTTTCCAAGCTTCTCTCACATATGTTGTCAATAACCAGGGGAGAGTGATTGGATGTTGGATCCAGACAGGGATGTGGATGCATTCCGGATGAGCAACTGTAGTAGGTTCCTGAGCAAATGGCAAGGATCTGGCCAGTTTGTCATCCCACCGACAACCGCAGATCCTCTCAATCCAGACTCTGCTAGGTGATGAACTTGTAGACCATGCTGTTCTAACATGTAATGTACTTCGTAATTTATGTTGTTCAATCTCCTCAGGGGAAAGGGCTGTACAGCAACATACGCTGTCTTCACATGGCAGAGAAAAAGGTAGAAAGAAATGGGATGGTTGATTCTTTTTTGCTCAATTAAGCTCACCTATTTATTGAGCATTTACGCAATCATCATTGCTTCTATGACATACTGTGATGCGATGGAAATCTGCTGTACAAGTTTGCTAAGTCTTGTTTTTTAAGTGGCCCATGTTGTGACAGTTGACTGTATGATAGCTCATAGAAAAAAAAACTTTGAGCATATTTACATAGAACTGCATGTTCTCCTTCGACCTTCTTTGTAGAAGTAGTAGTTTTTATCATCTTTTCTTCACTTTGCCAGTAATCCGCTTAACTTATTTTCTATACAGCTTCGCTGCGCCTCCTGAAATCCGATAATGGAGGATTCTTCTCCTTCAACTAGTTCACTTGGTTTAGCTCAGCACGACAGGAGCAGGCACCTGTAAATGACTGGAAAACTGGTTACCGACATCATCTGTAAGAGTTCCCTTCTTATTATGCTATTGTTTTGTTCTATGAGGAAGTGAATAATACAGGCCTGGTAATTTCTTGAGAAGGTGCTTGTTGCACTTTTTTTCACTCCATTAAGATCAACTTCAGTTACTGCACACGCACATGCAAACTACATGTTTTAGAAGAGGCAGATAGGAAAAGTGTACATTTATCCTCATCAAGACAAGTACGGTCAGGTCTTGCAATTGTTTTCAGTACTTTTATACTCCTACAAAATCGATAACCTTAGCTGGGACATATCAAATGCCCTGATAGATTCAAAAAATTGTTGCTTACCGCACATATAATTAGCATTACAATCGAGAGAAATCTATTTCCAAAAGTACAGCAAGTTGAAGTAAATCAAATATTAATATAATGCTTACTGTGGCCAATAAATACCAGAGAGACCAATGTCATTGTATACAGTGGTAAATACCAAAGATGAATTCCTTCAGTGCTGAAAAGTTATGGTTTGTGAATAAAAGTTATTGTCAAGCCATTTTCTTTGGCTTGTTTAAATTTCAGACTATAGTTTGCAGTTTGCTCGATATGCAATGATACTGGACGGGAGGCTATATGTTAGGCTAACTAATAACTAATCGATCAAGAGATGACCAGACTTAGTTTGCGTATTTGTGGAACAAAAAGCAAGCTTGAAACATGGAAAGGCAATGCTAGCTGGTTCCTTAAGTTCACTGAAGCACGTTCACTTATGAGTAATACACGAGATTAAAGGACATTGCCATGATCTTCTTTTGACAACCTTGTGGCAGTCATGTCCTTTTGCTTTTTCCTTTTCTTTTTGTTTTGCTTCTCCTTGTGTGTGACAATAAAGGGTGCTACGTAAAAGATGGAGGACAGGATCAGCATATAAGATTTGAGACTTCATTTAATCTCTCGCGACCCTCTTCCATTTCCCTTTTGTACTTAAAAACTGCCACTAATGCTAACATCAATCCAACTTATGTTATCCTCATGTATATGTTTAGGAACGCCCTAATATCCAATAAAAATTTACTAGCTAACCATACACCAATTAGGCGTATCATTCATTCATTCGAGAGTTTCTCAACCTCCGCGGCTACCTAGTGTAGGACCGTGCGGACTTGAAAATATAAACCCACAACCCGAATCTCAGAGCTGAATTTATTCTAAAGGCAAAACCTTAATCCCCTAGGAAAATTCAAGTTTTTTTTTTGAAACCGAAGGCAAAAGCTTTGCCTTATCTATTAATTAAGCAGAAGGTGCCCGGTTTATTAGCGGAAGAAAACGGACGAAAACCATACAACGAACACAACACCACGGGGCGAAGCCCACGCAACCTCGGGAACACCTAGAGCCCCGACGACAAACAACATCATGAGTAACCTTGTCGCCCACACGACACAAGGTGGAGCACCCTCGATGTTGCAAAACTCTCGGAGCCGCCGCCCCGACATACACCTCCTCATCACGCCCCGCGTGATCCACCTGCACCGCCTTCCGGGGCCGCCGCCCCGACATGCCACCGCTCGCACTTGAGCTGCAAAGCCGCACGACCTAGCAGTCCACAGTCCAAACTGCACAGGGCAACTACCCGCAGACCACAGGCGTCACACCACTTCCGAGGCCGCTGCCTCGACATACTGAAGATCGCCCCCGCGCTGGGACGCATCGACCGAGCCGACAACCTCGCTGCACTCACAGCACAAGATTGTCACCCACGCCATGCATGGCCACAGAACCGCCACCTAGAGCTGTCGCCGCATCGCTTCCCGGGGCCGCCGCCCCGGCGTATCGAAACTCCATCCACCCGAGGCCACTGCCCCGGCATCCACTGAGAACCCAACGCCAAGAGAAGCACATGCAGGGAACACGGGTAAGCTCTCCAAAGGCGGCACCTCCAAGGAGAGAGTGGCGAAACCACCAAACGCCGCCCGCTCCGGGGAACCGAAGCTAGGGCTTTCGCCCGGAGAGCCCAAGCACCCTCACGAGGGAGAGGAACTCGAGTTCCACGATGACGCCACCAAGGTGGGACACGACGTCAAAGACGCCGCCATCATCGGCACAGACCAACGGTCAGGCTTTCGCCCGGAACTCATCTTCACCACTCGATCATAGGGAAACCACAATTCCTGCAACTTCTCTGTTGCAGTCCACCAAGCACCACCAAGCATCGTCAGTGCACCACCCCTCGCTCCATCGATACCCGACCGGGAACAGGACCATCGGACACAGCAAGATCTTCCGTGGCGAACCAAGCACCATGCCGGCAAGACACGGAGGAGCACTGCCCGGGCCAAGGACAACCACGGTTCCGGGCCGCAGTCACACGCCCGCCGAGGCCGGCAAAGCAGCCACCATCACGAACCGCCCGGGCCTCCAAGCCGCGCCCAACTGCGCTGCCCCAGAGACCCCTGCACCCACGTCGCGCCCTGTGCGCGGCCAGTCAGGCCGTCCGCCATGGCCACCTCGAGCTGCCCGCACCGGATCCGGCCCTCGTCAGATCTGGGGAAGAGATCCCAAATCGTCCGCACCCGACAATGTTCTTTTGGAATGAATGCACATGGCAAGTTATTCCCATTGTTATTTGGTCATTCCTGATTCGTTTAGTTCTTTTAACCTTTATTTCAGAGCAAAGTGTATTGTAACCAAGCATCCCTTCTTTGGTACGATTGATGTTTCCTTTTGTGTCTATATAAGTCACAAAGTGCAATAGTTGAAACCCCCACCCTCTCCTTCTCAGCCATTCATTTCTCCTTCAACCAGTTTCGTTCTCTAAATTCCTTCAGTTCGGTCCACGCGAGTCACTTCAATTTCAACTCTCACTGGTGTTTACACTCACTTATGGGCTTTTATATCTAGTCTATGATTAATCTTTTTTTTCCTATTCATCAACTGAAAAAACAAAAAATAGTATTTTTCGCTCTTGATACTTCTTTTTTCACATATTAAAAGGTGGACTTTGTTTCTAGGGATCAATAACAAAAAAATCCAAAATATTTGCTTTTTTCACTTAGTTTTAATCCCTTTTTCAGTTCGTCGTTACAAAAAGAACATAAAAAGATCGTTGGTGTTTTCCCTATTGATTGTTGTTGTTTTTTTCACACATCCACAATAGTGTTTATGTTTTCTTGATCAAATCAGAAAACGAAACAATTTTTTTCATGGTTCCAGTTCCACTTCACCATTGCTCTTCCACATCTAGAGTATAATCCTTTTTCTAGCGACTAATTTTTTTTTATAAAAATCATCTGTTTACTGTTTTTATTTCAGATCTTGAACTCTATCTCTCAATTTCAAAACATATGGAAAAATATTGTTTTTTGGGTCTTTGCCATTGTGTGCTTCTCTCGTCTAGACTTAATTTCCTTTTCCACTGACCAATACTAAAAGAAACAAAAAAAATTGCATTTTTCCGTTTGTTGTTTGCTTGCTTTTCTATTTATCAGTTCCACCAAAAACACTACAAAAGATCATTCACTTCTCCCACTGTTGAGTTTTTTCAAGTAAATCTAGTTTGATCAAATCGATCATATCTTGACATTCATATTACGGGCATACAGTGCAATATATTAAATCATCAGGTACTTTTTTGTTATTTCTATATAATTCACTTTTTGGCTATATAACAACTAACATCAAATACTTCTGTTTTCTCAGGACCGTACAAGGAAGTTAGTGTGCAGCTGTCAATTCAAATCAAGGAGCATTAATATTTATTTTGCAGCCTTCAGTTTAAGTGTTCCTAGCTATTGTTTCCTGGTTATCTAATTAAGATCCTGCATCTGCCAAGTTATTTCCTGTTCGTTTGTTCAGAGGTTCTCAGAAGGCCAGAGCTGAGAGGTAAATATATACGTTGATGCACAATAGCGCGTTGTTAATACTCTCTCTACTAAATTTGATCGTACAGCAATCTCAATGTCGTCAGTATTGCTTCAAAAAAATAAGGTGTTTGTTTATCTAAAAAATACAAACAATCCTAGAGCTGGAAAATATCCATGTGTTGCTAAATAAAACATTATAATTTTAGCTAAATCTTTATATCGTTTATTGTCGGAGCAAACAGGCCAGATCAAATATGTGTAGCCAAAGTGCATATGTCGATGTTACCAGCTGACATTTTTATATAGAGCAATCGTATCTGAAGAAATCTCCTAAAGATTATATCTAAAGAAATATAGAGAACAAAATAAGATATATCTAAAGAAATATAGAGGACAAAATATGTGAGAAAGAATTTAGTTAACAACAAAAGTTGCATCAGCTCCAAACTGATCTGTTTTCCCATCCTCCTCTCGCTCTCTGCCGCTCGTTCCAAACAAAAGAAACAATCCTCGCCCAGTAATATCAAGAGATTATCCTTCTCGTTCTTCTTTTAGCCTCCCAAATTGTAGCCACCGTCACGAGAAAATTGCAAGTAGCACCATTTATTGGGGGACATCTTCCAGATAACCCAACCAAATTTATTTTTAACACAAAACACCACTGTCGTTTGGGTAATGAGTTGCACGGAACACAAATCTATTCGCTAGTATTATTGACACAGAATTGGACTAGTTGGGCCAATTGACAGCACATACGTGGCATCCACCATGGAATTCACCTGCTCCTTCACCGAACGAGTTCAGACATAGACGACCGGGGAGAGATCAGCAGCATCGCTGCTGCTCGGTGGCGGCCTCGTGCACGCTTCATTGACGGAAATCCTCCTGGGGTGGCCTTCGCCGCAGGCGAGATGTCCCTCTGGTCGAGGGACGGCTTGAGCCGCCTGCTCGGCGATGGTAAGGCTGGCTCAGGCGTGCGAACAAAGCTCCAAACAGTGGCGTTTTGTGCAAAAAAATCATCGTTGTTGTGGTTCCATGCAAAACTTCACCCAACAAGTTGTGCTACGTATAATTTCCTCCATCGCCAGGGAACTAGTGTGGAGTAACTCACCAGTACTACTTAATGTTAAAGAACTAGTGTGCGGTTTCTCGCTAGTGTTTTTGTTTCAATCATTGCTTAGCTTGGTACTTCTTATACGCCAACTGTATTTTGTTCTTGGTAAGGCTCTTTGTTTGACAAGTGTTAAAATTCTACGAGTACTATCTAGTTTACGAATAAATTGTGTTTCCTTGCTTATGCTAACGATCATCTGGTTCCTTGTCAATGACCAATTCGTGTCCACGTCCATAACAGCACCCATGTGGAAGGAGCTCCACGTCCGGGGTTGCTGGAGCCTTGGACGCCTCCCGTGCCTTCATGATCAGCTGAAGAAGGTGAAGGTGAATGGGGGGAGGAGCTGGTGGAGCAAGCTTCAGTGGGGCTCACCCTCGCACCGCGACAGCTACGAGCCCAAGCTTCCACCGAAGTTCGCGTCCTTTGACGAGCATGCTTGGGTGACTAGCTACCTCAGATGAATCAACCGAGGCTCATCCATCCATCCATCCAACAATTGGTATGGTGAGTCCTCCCGCGCATATGTATACCATATTCATCACCACCTTTTTGTCCACCCCCTTTTGCATTATTAATAGTGTTCCACCATACCGCTGTGTCCATCCTGATCTTTACCTCCATCTCCGTACACCACTGTGTCCACTCGCTGCCCCCAATTATCTATGTGATTTCTACAATATGCAATCCCGAAATAAAAGGGTCAGGTGAACCTTGTGTGATTTGTCAAGTTAAGTTTGTATCCAAATATTATCAGCAACAACTCTTGTATGTTTTGGTCTGTTCATCTATATACATTTGTGCCATTTGAGTTGTAATAAGCTACTTAATGTTCTTGCTGGTCATGAGATGAGAACCAACAGTATAATTATCGAGTGTGGTTTGTAATATTTGAGTGGCATGTACTATACTTGATTCAGTTGATTGCGGTTCGAAATGTTAAGAGCCATCTATATCTGACTCAATTGATTAATGTTAAGTGGCTTCCCTAACCATTGTGTGTTTTGTGAAACTAACCAGTTTGTTTCAGCTGAGATTGAGCGAAACGGTACGGGAGCGTCCAGATAGGGAGAGGTGATCCTTTAGCGATCGTAAAAAAACCATCAAGGGTTTCGTCCCTCTCGCTAGCGACGCCGCTGGTCCGCTCCGTCTCCGGTGGCCTTAGGGCCTTTAAGCCATGGCGGATCACGGCCTCTCGCCGGCGGGAGGGTTCTCTTCATTCGTTTAGGTCTTTTCAGTGTCTTCTTCAAGATGGTGAGGCGGCGGCTACTTCTTGAAGTCAGAATAAGGTCCTCCTCGTCCTATCCTTGCTCCGGTGGTGCGTCAAGCGCCAACGGAGGGCTCGTGGAGGCTTGTGTCCGGCGGATCCCAGGGATCCAGTCCATTTTCGTGTTCATCCATGTGGTTGCAGGTCTGACTCTTTCAATCTACGGTTCTCATCATTAGTGATGGTTACTGCTCTGATGCGCTGGTCCCTTGGGGCCTTACCATGACGACTTCCCGTCTGTCTACTACAACAAGCTCTACTACGACAAGCTTTACCCGGGTCCGATGAGGGAGGGGTCAGGACAGCGGCGCACCTTCGGCTCGCTTCAGTGTTTGAAGTCGTCGCTAGGTGGTCCGAAGACCTATTTGTAATTTTTATTACTTTCAGAATTCTTTATACCATTGTTGATGATCAATAGATTGGTTGACCTTTTCTCAAAAAAGAATCAGCTCTCGTATGTTTTGGTCCGATCATCTGTAAATGTGCGTGTGTGCCATTTGAGTTGTAAGCTACAGTGCCATTATTAAGTGTGGTTTGTAATGTTAAGTGTCATGTATATTTGATTCAGTTGATAATATTTGACTAAAAGTGTTGTACCAGCATCGCTTGTTTTTACTGCGTGAAGATTCATTTCGCTGTATGATTCAGGTCATGTGGGCATCTCCTGATCATGGGAAATATCAGACTGATCCTGACTGAATTTTATGTACATATTTATCCGACGTGGAAAATGTTTGAATTTTTCTTACTTTTCAGGCCTGTCTGTTTACTGACACATGCTGTATCAGTACGAGTCTACAGAAAAGTAGAAGGGTTTGTGATCATCACTTGTCACTTTGATACCGACATAGATTGGTCAAGCTTCTCATATGCCATATGCCACCTAAGTTTCCCCTTCTTGCACATGCCACATGGATGATTCTCAGTTTTGCACATTAGTCAAACAACACCCAGCATATGAGTCTACAAAAAAAGTTGGCGACTAATAAACCCGCCACATCTGCTCGAAGAAAAATTTACAGAGCCAACGCACCTGAGTCAGTAATTGGCAAGGCTGTTTTCAATCATGGAACACAACATCTCAAGCTGTTGTCAAGAGAAGAAGCTCTTCAACATCCACACCAGGTCACTGGGCAGCGACTCAATCCACTTTCGGACGTACTCATGTGTATGCACATCATTGACTGCGGAAACATAAAAAAAAGTTAGAATCACAACCCAAATTCAATATCACCACGTGGAAGGGGACACACAGAGTACATGGCAGACCATCTCCCCAATTAGCCATGGTAGGGCACGAGGACAGCATTTTCTGCGCGACCGATGTGATATCGTCCGGGTAACTTCATCAATGTGCTCTAAGAAGTGCTGGCTCACCTTCCTGTAAAAAGAAGCATAAAAGGATTTTATTAATTCTCCACAATAGAAACAGCTTTAGTGACAAATAAGGGGCATTTCAAAAAAGTTAGAAATAAGGGGAATATCAGTTTTACCCAGAACTTTCGATCAGAATTTGCATCCGGATCCTTCCGTATGATTTTTCTTTGAAAATAAAGAATCATGCCGGGGGAGCAAGATTTCTCAAAAAAGAAAAGATAAAAGGGGAAAGAGAGGTTCAGGAGCTCTCTGCTGTTACCGTGAATTCGAGATTCTGTAGAACAGATCAAATCATCGAATTTTTCGCTCGACTGAGCTCAGCTTCTGTAACTGTATCACAAACAATTTGACAGGTTTCAGGACACACAAGTAAGTATAATAAATATGCAAGCAAGGCATGGGCAACTTGTACCTTCGTCAGGTATTACAATTGCCTCAGCGACAAGATTTGATGGCTCGATCAGATCAGAATGAGAAGACAGTATAAATGGCCTGACACATAAGAACTATGTTGCTGTATGCACACCATTCTTTAGCATTACAACTCAAGTCACGCCTAACTACAAGGCTCAAGCAGATGGCGTTCTCAGCAAAGTAATTGAAGAAAAATATTTATCTCACCGTACCAGACAGACAAGGGTCATCATATACAGACATACAGTACTAAATGCAGAAATTGCTTGCATCCAATCATACGTAGTCATAATCCAGAAATCTGACAGAAACAATGATTCCCTCAGCCTTTGCAAAGAAGTTATTCAATTTTCCTTACGATATGGAAAGTAACGACAAATCCTCTGAAAGTAGCATGATCGAAACTCTTGGTGTTTGCTGATTATTACTACTATCAATATCTGTCACTCACCTTGGGTAGGGGGAAGCATGCGGTGCTATTGCAAAATCTTTATCCCACATTGAGGCCTACAGAAGTGAAATTCAATCGATGCATATCTGGGCAAGGATTCTGGATATCCCTTTTAAATGGATGCATAAAATTAAGGGTGGAAAGACTACTGGTATGGTTGGTCTAGTAGACAGAGTTGCTGTTGATGAGTAGCAATTCTGGTGTCCTCCTTGAGAAGAAAAAGAAGGGCATCTGGTTTGAAGATCAGTATGCGCGATTCAGTTTGCATACTTTTAGGGCCCTGAATTTTTTTCGCACAGTACAAGTTTAGGACATGCACATAAAGGTGATTTCCATCAGCAAATGTATACATATCTTGGGAATCTTTTACATGTTCTGTGTCCCTACTTCAGCATCAGCATATGCTAGACTGCTACTGGTCAGATTGTGTACACTACGGTCATATATAAACTAAGACTTGGTACTATTTGGAGTGTACAACCAGCCTCTTTGCAACCAAACGAATGCCAACATTTTGTGGTAGTCGTATATTTCCAAGGAGAAGAACGCATTGAGCCTGTTCCCTCGAACAAACAGAGAGTCCAATTCCGCAGCATCCACTTTGCCAAAAGCAAGCTTCCGCGTGTTACCGCTAGGCTCTTTCTTGTATATATCTGTCAAGGAGATTGAAGCATCACCGCTGACAGTGGTAGGGATGCTACAAGAGCAATTCAAGATTACCAGATCAGAAAAGTGTGAAAAATCATACTATATATATATATATATATATGATGAAAAGAGAGAAAAACGCTCACTTTAGGCGAACAGTTGGATGAGTCACATAACCATACTTCTTTATCAAAGGTCTCCACTCAGAAGTGGAACCAGATTCTAGCAAAGATCTCTGAGCAAGATTATCACAAACTTCTAGAACTTCACTTAGATCTTCAGGGATATCAACAACTATGTTCAACTTTGGCCGACCTGCATGGTCTAGAAACTTTGTACTGACTCCAAACTGGACTTTCAAGCCCGCACAACAAAGGTGCAGTATACTATCTTTGTGCTTGATAAATGTTCTTTGAGTATGGTTGGAAGGGGTAACAGAAATCTTGATGCACTCAGTTGATACATCATCCGGCTCGAGGAACCAAGAATAACCACTGGAACTCTCATCCATCTGCATTAACTTCATATCCTCGATGTGGGATATCACCTCACTAGGATCTCTGTTCGCTCCAGGTTCAATGGATTTCTGATTACCTCCATCTAAAGTTGAATTGTTGACTTGAGAAATGGTACGTTGTCGTTTTGAAGAATCAGGTGAAGAGTGCGCTTCAGACTTTTTCACCTCGGGAGAAGTAGCTCCATTACTTTTGCTTCTTGTAATTGCACGTTCCACAAGGTTCTCAAGAGTAAGCATTTCTGGAAGACTTGCCTCCTGTGAGGAGAATTTCAGGAATTAGCCAAGTGATTTCCTTGAAACATGAAATAGATCAATGAATTCTACAAACATATCATTAATGTATGATTCTTCATTGGTTCTTTATGCCCAACAAAAGCAACTATAGTACTCTTTCTACCCAATTATTACAATTTTACTAGAATGCTTCTCATTTATTATTATTATTATTTTCGCAAGAAAGTAAAAAACTGCAATAATAAAAACGGGGAACACATCACGAAAATAGAAAGATGTGTCAACAGTTCATGAGGCTCCCCATATGAGGTGTATATTGCAATAGTTAAACCTCACTAATCAAATAAGGTACCCCCGATGCTGAATAAATCAGAAATGACAGGGAAAAAACTATTATAACATTTTAGGTAAACAAAGCACTAGACAATGTAACTATCCTGCTATTATATTAGAAAATAAGTACATGTTCAGCTGATGTCGTCAATAGACAATTGAGCAAACATACCAGGAAGCACAATACTTGACCACTTCAAGATTCATCCTGACATCATCCAGACTCCTGCAGATAGATTGTAAATAAAATTAGTACAAGATCCCTAACTCCAGTTTCATGTCAGCAATACAAAAATCAATGGAAATAAGCATATGAAATAAAAAAGATATGTCCTTGCAGAAGTGATTGCAAATCAAACTTAATAGGAACTGAGTGAAGCAATCGTAATTGAGATGAAATTATAACATATGGATTGACATATTACCTACCTGTGCTTTTGACTCCCTAAACCGAATTAATTTGCCAAGCTTGCCATCTGCAGACGAGATAAGAGCATCAGGAATATTCCTTTGTCGCAATAAGAAGGAACTGTCAACTGTTTATTCCTGAGACCTTTCAGTAAATAAAAGGTAAAATGTTTTCAGCTAGAGTGATTCACCCTTATCCAAACCAGATCCTGTTTTTTACGAACTTTAAGTGACTGTACATGAACACAAGGTCGTATGCATACCTTCATGTCCCCTGCTCTCCTCCCAAACCGTTGGGTAAGCAGAGGTAATGTGTCGATCATCCCCTTGGGCTCCGGAGGCGGCCGGCCAATCTCGTCGAACGCGTCCCTTATTCTTGGCAAATCGAACCTCACAATGTTGTGCCCAGCCCAGACCCTCCCTCTCCAAAATCGACAAGATTTCTCCGTCAGTGCTGCGCGCAAAGAACACATATTTAGGTTCAGACCTGACAAAGACTCACCGTGGAGGAGGCCGTAGACGGCGTCAGCGACGGCTTGGAACGGCGGCGCGGCGGCGACGGTGTCGCGCGTGATGCCGTTGCAGCGCGTGGTGGTGGCCGAGACGACGCCGAGGTCGGCGGGGCGCACGAGCGTGGCGTAGCAGGCAACCTCGACGAGGCGGCGCGGGCAGACGAGGATGGCCCCGAACTCGAGCAGAGCGTGGCCCTGCCCGGGTCGCTGCGGCACCGACGTCTCCAGGTCGAAGAAGGCGATCTCGGCCATTTCTGTAGATGCGAACCGAGGGTGGTCGAGGCGGCGTCATGGCCTAAGCGCTGGATAAATAGGAGGCCGCAGCTCGGGGTGGAGGAAGGTGGCGTGACGGCAGCACGGCAGCCGGCGGAGGAGGAGAGAAGGTGTTCGACGAAATGCCGCGGTGTCGTGGAGGTGGGGGACGGAATAGGAGTTATTTCTGTTCTGGTATCTCTTGACTTAAGGATTAAGGTAAATTCATTTGTTGGTGGTACTTAGATGGCGTCAAGCCATGGGAACATCATTTGTCACCTTGATGATCTTAATTGCCGCTAATGGCCCAACAGATAAAAGTTACTCCCTCCGTTCTAAATTAGATGATTTTAATTTGTGTATTTCCGAAGGGAGTACACCTTTACATGCTAATGTACCATGGCAAGCATTTATCACAGCTTTACATGTCATTCAACTTACACCTTGCTTGGGAGATTACAAGCTTCAGAAAAAGGAGAGAGCATCTTCAGAACAAGATCTGGGATAAACACAAGCTTCAGAACAAGGAGAAAGCATTGTTTTATTTGTTTCCATAAACATAGGGTAGGCAACTATAAGAGACACCAACAGCGAGTGCGGTGATTTGGAGGACGAGCTCAACGGAGATCGTTTTTTGAAAAATTCAAAAAAGATATTTCAAAGTTTCAAAAAATAGTGAAAACAATTCTAAAAGTAGATCATGATTATTTTTACCAGTGTGAAAAATATAAATGCGAAATATATTGTATTTTGATATGTGTAAAAATGACAAATTTCAGGAACTGAGATGTAAACAGTGAAAAAATAAAAATAAAATCAGTTTTGTCAGAATTTATCATTTTTGTGTATGACGGAATACTAACTATTTCGCCCTGAAACTTTGCAGAACCATAGAATGCGTCTTTGTCAACATCTAAAATTTTTGCAGATTTTTCTGAAACTGAGCTTCGTGGGCTCGTCCTTCAAAACCACTTTCTGCCTTCTGTCTCATTTTTCCTTCCTAAAGAAAAGTAGTCTCAACTTGAGGCTCAAATGGATAAGGCAGTAGATTGGGAGAGGTCTAATGTTTTTTTTATTATGTACGCCCATAGGCATATATTGCTTCTATTGATAATAGTATGGATACAGAGTTGAGAGGAATACACGTAACAGAAAACTAGTACTCCCTCCGTCCAAAAATAAGTGTCTCAAGTTTGCTCAAAAGTGGAGATATCTAGACATGTTTCATGTATAGATACTTCCATTTTTTGTCAAACTTGAGACACTTATTTTTGGACGGAGTGAGTATAATAAAAATGATTATATTGCTACATACGCGTCCAGGCTATTATTATGTTAAGTGATCTTGTTTTTACCCAACTGACCAGCCCTGCTAATTTTTTGAAGCCACGGGAGCAACTCAAAAATTTCTGTCGTTATCCCGTAAAGCAAAGTCAACTCTTGCGAGACATAGTCATCATGTGAATATTATAGTTGCACCGGAATACCGGGTCTAGCTAGTTGGTTGTTTCCCCTACTATATATGATGCATTATAGAGCTCCATCAAATCCCCAGTCAAACGTAGCTGGCTTCTTGGGCGGTCAGGGATTGAGCTTCCCGCAGGTTAGCGATTTGTGCTTATTTTCTTATGAAAGATCTTAATTTTGGTTTCATCCAGTGGATCTTGCGGTTGGATCATAATTAGTTGGATCTAATATGCATCATGTTGAAACTGGAAGGAGTTTGCATCCTTAGTAGCAGACGCCCTGTATTGGGGCCAATTTTCGATCAATTCTTAGATTTGTTTTTACCAATATACAGTTTTGTTAGGGCTACTCTTCACTAGTGGAGGCTGCTCAGTTTAGTCCCACCTCGCGTAGGGGAGGAGGCCACACCTGGCTTATAAGGGAGAGATTCCTCCTCCTTTCAGTCCGGCCTTTTGGGATGGAATGGGCTCTCCTCTTTTAGTTGGGCCGTGTGCGCATAAACGTCTGAAACTACGCAGAGTGTTGAGCTAAATCTGAGTGGACGCTAACATCTGGTATCAGATCCAGCATTGCCATGCCTGCCTGGGGGCTTCCCAGGGGAATGAGTTGTTAGGGCTACTGTTCACTAGTGGAGCCTGCTCAGTTTAGTCCCACCTCGCCTAGGGGAGGAGGCAACACCCAGCTTATAAGAGAGAGATTTCTCCTCATTTCAGTCCGGACTTTTGGGATGGAATGGGCTCTCCTCTTATAGTTGGGCCGTGTGCGCATAAACGTCTGAAACTAGCAGAGTGTTGGGCTAAATCTGAGTGGAAGCTAACAGTTTCAATTTGGTTGATCAATTCTTAGATACGGCGTTTGCATCCTTAGTAGCAAAAACGTCCTGTATTGGCGCCAATTTTTGACCGGAAGAAGTACGGATCACATCGCGTCAGCAGCCAGCAGGTCATTAGCTCAATTCGTTGCTTCATGGCGTGGTTTACCTTGTTGTTGGCTACAAGTCTAGATCTGAAATATTCTTACCAGATCGCTGATTGGTGTATCCAGAATTCCAGATCACACGCATGTGACCCTTATCAATTAGATAATACTGAACTTGATGGATCCTTCCATTTGTTGCTTCAACCTTTTTATTGATTACAAGACTTTCTGCAATCTCTGTTTGTTTAAGTCCTCGACTCCTTGTTACTTTTCCCTGTAAGCAGAATGCAAATTGAGCTTGCTGAAATTGCATCCATGTCTCTTGCTTACCAGGCAACGAAGCTGATGCTTGATTGGTAAATTACTAGTTGAATTTGGCACGGCGGCACGCCGCACCCTTGATGAGAACTTTTGTTAATGGTCTGTTTCTTTGTTTTAGCTGCATAATATCTTTTGTAAGTTGAAGTGGCAATTTTGGTTTGCACACTATTTAGCTGTGTAACCAATATGATTTGCAGTAAAAACTAAATGTAATGCATAGCAAGATATATACATGATTACATAGGATGCCATAGATGACAGCTTCGATGTTGGCATACACAGAAAAGGCTCAGAGATGCTACATTTGTTGGACGATAGTGATGTGATGGGAACAGCCAAAACGGGCATACGGAAAACCCGGGAGAAGAAGATAGAGGATAAAGAGAAGAGAAAGTTTGCGGATTGCTCATGCACACTACCTAGCCGACCTGCCCTCCTCCATAGCTGCCACCGCGTGCTGGGAGTCTGGCGCGCTACGCCAGGACATCGGCGGCTCCACATCACAGTGCTGCAAAACTATATGCCTAGTCAGCATGTGTTGAATCGTGAGCAGTTTGGCATACTGCACCACAAACATAGGTAGAAGAAGATCAAAAGAAAAAAACCAAAACATCAGATGCATCTGAAGTTACACCACACCACCACAGTTCATTGACACACGGCCGATCACAGAAGAGAACTCACCTCGAGAAGCTGTAGATGAGGCAGAGCTTGGAGAAGGTGATGTTGAGGCAGTACACGAAGGAAGCGATGCCAGAGTTGCACCAAAGCATCGTCCTGCCGGCATCGGAGTGGAAGTAGTCGTAGGTTGTCGCGTTCGTTTGTCCCGGGGTTGCGGTGGCAGCACCACAGCCATCCCGTCGGCGGCAGCAACACCACACCACCACCATCACACCAGACCCGGAGCGGATGCAGAGAAAAACAGAGGAGGCGTGGCCGAGCTTGGGGCTCGAGGTGGAGGTCCTAGCCGACACGAAACCGAGCGGCGCTGCGGTCCAAGTGGAGGCCGAGGCGGCGTGCTTTCATCATATATCGCACAAATATATTTCACACCAATTATTTGCTAAAACAGATTAGTTCAACGATCATAATATTGCACTTTTTTTGCTCAAAGTATTTGCCAATAATTCGATTATGACACACATACGGAATAGGTAATCATAATGATCTTTTTAGCAGCTGAGGAGATCAAGATTAATGGAGAAGAACGTAATCTACGAAGATATATAGTGCTTCACATACCACAGGGAAATACAAAAAAAAAGGTTTTCTAGTGCATTGCACACGTACAGATTTGTGGCCAAAAGGAAATCTTTGCTAGCGCAAAAAAAAGGAAATCTTTGCATACATGATTTTCATTTATACAAAATCTAGCACAAATGATGTGCAGCCACACCCACCAAGCTAACCAGATTAGAAAAATCAAATAGGAAAAGGAACAAAATCATCACATGGGTGCAAAACTTGAAGCAGTGAAAAAGAAAATCTAGGAAATCACCACGTGAGCCATTGACCACCTCGACGCTATGATGATCTTGAAGCTGTCGACAGCCACACGACATGGCCGACACTAACCGCACCTGGCCATGTTAACGGAGGACGTCAGATCCGGCCAAATCCAAGACGACGCCTTCCACCGGTGAAAGGTCGCTGGCGATGCAGCCCACCACCAGATCCGGCTGCGAGGACACCTCCAGCCTCTCCCTGAGCCGGATCTACACCGGTTCCGGCCAGGCGACCTCCCGAACTACTCCACGCCTCCTACCAGATCCGGTCGGAAGGACACCGCCATCCTCTCCCTGAGCTGGGTTGAAAGCGGATCCGGCTGGGACCTTCTCCACGCCGCCTCCGTTGGCTCGTCGCCGTCTGGGTGGACCATACAGCCACACCGCTCGCGTACCAGAGAGATAGGAAAGGGGCGGTGGTGAATGAAATCGGTGGTGGCAGTGTCTCGACGGAGATGCGATGGTGCTGGCGAGAGTGGTGGCGCGAATGGAGGCTCGGTGCCGGGCGACGGGATTCGGGGCGGCGGCTAACCCTAGAACATGGGGGGAAAATGAGGGGAATGAGGTTCTAGGGTTACCGCTTGGCTATTTATACGGAGGGACCGATTCCTAATTTACGAAGAATGCAGGGATTATTAAAATGACACGGACACTGTTCAACACTGTAGCTACTGTAGCTAGTTACAGTGACACGAGCGCTGAGAGCTCGCTAAAGTGCTCGTCTTTGATATAGTTAGTAATCTCTGATGTGATTACCAACATATGGGCTGATTAATAGTTTCTCATCCTATTCCACCACCAACCATGTACAGTGCCCTTCCGATCCTCTCGTGAATCATGACCTATTCCCATTTAGAAAGGACATCAAGTAGGCGGCTCGACGAGCGTGCTGGGCTCGTACTAGAGTTCCAGATATCGCTTCAAATTTCTTGCACTCTGGATCTAGTGTCAGGCCGTACAAGACTTCCCAGAATGGTCCAAGACCTCTTCGACAGGCCGGTTGTGCCTCTGCTTCCTTGTCTTGCATCATGACGACGTCTTTTCGATCTCTAACCAACAGCACACGGAAAACCACCAGAAGTGCAGGACAAGGGGAACCATTGAGGATCAAGGTTCTAAATTAACACCTCCAAGGAGGTGGCGTCACCAGAGTGCCGCCGTCGCCCGCCCTAGGAGGGGCACGGTGTTCACCTAGAAACACAAGACCAAGAGTGGGAGGTAGGCGAAGGCTCCTCAAAGCCGACTCCAAGAAGGGGAGTGACACCCTTTGGTGTCATCGGCATTGGCACCAGACCAATCGGGTAAGGCTTTCGCCTGGGCCATCCGCGTCTCCCATCTCACACCTTGCCACCACGCAGCTCCGAGCCACACACTAATCGCTTCCAACTGGCAGCCGGAGTAGATTAGGCGGAGGCTCAACTGACGCACGAACTAGGCTCGAGATGCACGGCAAATCGTAAGATACACAAAAGTTGGAAACAACCACACCATGGCAAAAGCCAAGAGTATAGGCACATCAAAGGGATCATCTTCTCCCAGGGTCTGACGAAAAAACTGATGGGAGGAAGCATGCGACGTATAAAGATGAGCTCGTTCCATGCCATCAAGCCATCAAGCAAGTCTGCTTCGGCACCATCGACATTGCAAGTCACCCTGACCACGCGTGCACATATCCCCAACGACAACCACCTCCCTATTCGGGAACACATCCCTGCAGGTGGCGGAACATAACGCACCACATCCAAGCCACCACAAAACGCACATCCGCCAGACCCAAGGCCATCTCCACCGGCCATGCAGGCTTATACCAAGACCTAGGATGCCTGGATACGGCGATACGGATACGAATACGGATACGGGGATACCGCGATACGGCGATTTTTCGAAAACACGGATACGGGGATACGTTTACATATGTATAACAAAAACTAATAATATATAAAAATTACTAATTTCTAATTTTTGCACCAAAATAAGAAATATTATCAGGGTATATAGGAGTACCTTTATAGTAGATGGCAGAAACCATCCAACATCTGGACTCCGGCGTTCGAGTTAGCCATTGCTGACCTACAAGAAAAGAAATTAGCTAAGTAAGGCATCAACGCCGGCGTAGCGCAGCAAGAAGAATCAGTTAGTCCGACACAGTACAGAATTTGGACCAAGAAGTGAGATAGGATCATGGGATGGAGGAGCTAGTTCATCATTTGCGCTAGACTCTACAGCAGCGGAAGTGAGATGGGATCATTTGGACCAAGAGAAGTGAGATGGGATCATGGGAAACTAACCTGCAGTCCGGCTCAGTCCAGCGGAAGGCGGCGGCGGAGGCTTCCCGGCGGACGACGGCTGGATCTCTTCTCCGGTGCGGCGGCGCAGGCTGCCGGAGATTGCTGTGTGGCGGCGGTGGCGCCCAGGTCACGAGTACAGGAGGTGAAAAGACGAGGCGTTGCCGCTTTGGTCGCTTTATACGTGAGGATTAGGGTATTTTCGTATCCGAAACGTATCCTGATGTATCCTCTACGTATCCGATTTATTTAATTAATTGTTTTAAACAGAAAATCGCCTGATACGACTGGGATACGTATCCGGCAACGTATCCGCGTATCCACGCGTATCCAAACCCTGATACGCTGGTTTTCTGCCGTATCCGTGCAAGGTAGACCAAGACCGTATCTTGCAAGACAAGAGCCACAACCCCACGCCGCCTTCCCAGAAGCAAGTCTGCCGCCGGAGACTGTAGCCACCAGGCGCGTCGACGACGCAGCTGCACCCTGCAGCTAAACGCATACCACACAACCCACCACAACAGACCGCCACGTACCATGCCGCCCTGGCAGAGAGGCAGCAGCCGTCATAGATCTGCAATAGGAGATTTATGGTGGCCTGAGGAGCGACATAACCGGGCACCCAGGCCGGATCTGCGCGAAAAGGACCAGGGGAATGCAGCAGCCGACAGATCTGACGCCGAGGGAGAAGTTGACGCCAGTGGTGGTTGAGGAGAAGACACGCACACTGGAGAAGTGGCCGAGGCGCCGTCGTGGAGCTGAAGCAGTCCGGCACCGCCGACGAGGTCCCCCAACAAAGCAACCTTTCTCCATATTGCCAAGCAGGGAACCGAGAAGCATAGGTCCCTGCCGCCCCCTTCACCGGCGCTGCACGACGCCTTGTCCGGCAGCTGCCTCTTGGGCGACGAGGGGAGGGAGGTGGGAGGAGGGGGTGGCGGCGGGGAGAGCTAGGGTTTCACCGCCCGATCGCCCAAACAAAGATTTGTTCTCACCGATATTTTTTATTTACCATCTTCAAAGTAAAAATTTCTTGTGTTTCAAAATATATGCAATATTGTTTGTTCATTTTTCGTGTATGTACAGAAGGGGCAGCTAGCTGCTATACGATGACTGCAGTAATGGATATACGATTACATGTTATAGAAAAGATAACGAATAATTTCTCACCAGACTTCAAAATTGGTAGCGGTGGTTATGGAGACGTTTACAAGGTATGGCTTAATGCTTGATATTTTGTATTTCAACAAATGTACTAGCATTAACAGGAAGTAAATAAATTATGTACAATACCTGTGTCAATCAGGGAGTACTTTGCGATGATCAATTGATTGCTGTGAAGTTCCTTCATGACACGTCGTTAGGAGGACTTCATGACGAACTATTTAGGAATGAAGTTGGTAATCTTTTGACGGTTGACCATCCAAATATTGTAACGTTTCTTGGTTATTGTTATGAATTACGGTCTAGTTACATTCAGTACAATGACGAGAAAACTTTTTATACGCACATACATAGAGTCCTCTGCTTTGAGTACTTGCAGGGCGGAAGTCTAGAAAAGCTTCTTCAAGGTAAGATTGGACTTAACCTCACTAACATCATTTTCTGTTGTGCTTCAGCGAAACCGAATTACTAAATTCTGATCATTTTCCACATGTGTAGCAAACTATTTGGAACTTAACTGGAGTACACGTTACTCCCTCCGTTCCAAATTAATTGACTTCCATTTGTCCACACATGGATGTATCTAGACATGTTACACGTATAGATACATCCACATGTGAACAAATGAAAGTCAATTAATTTGGAACGGAGGGAGTACAATATTATTATAGGGATTTGTGAAGGTTTAAATTTCCTTCACAGTCGTGAAATGCCAATTATTCATCTTGATGTGAAGCCTAGCAATATATTACACGACAGTTTAATGGTACCAAAATTGTCCCATTTTGGATTGTCAAGGCTCATTAGTGAATCACACACTCTTGTCACAGAAATAATGATAGGAACAAAGTAAGTCCCCCGGGAATGCCTCATGTTGAACTGTCGTATGTGGTTATCATGTAGACCGTATCTAAACTGACCGTGCTATTTACACCATGCAGTAAGTACATGCCACCGGAGTACATAGACGGAGGCACAATCTCGTCAAAAAGTGACGTTTTTAGTTTCGGGGTTGTAATGATAGATATAATGGAAGGACCTGAGGGCTACTCCCTATTTCATGAAATTGGTGAAGAACAATTTAAGATGAAGGTAAGAAAAATATTTTCAGTTTGCTACTCGATTTCATATAACAAACTTCCACATGGTGAATATGGTAGAAGTTTACACTCCATATATTATTGTATCCATTCTTTAAATAATTTTAAATGATTGTCAAAGTAATTAGTTATAACATGGGGGGAGGGGGATGGCAAAGTGTAAGCATGAAAACAAGTGGTAACGATCCCTCATTGATGGGTATAAACCCTATCCATCAAAGATTTTGTGAATGGTCGAAAGACTAATTAAGGTCATGTCATGGTAGAGTGGTAATGCGTCCTTGTCGTCTCCCGATTGGGTGATGCATATCGGCCAGTTTTTGAGGTCAAGGCTGTTGAAAGGAACACGGTTGTCGTCGACAATAGATTCCACAGAGGTTGGTCGAAAGCTCGTCTACAATTTTCTACTTATCATAGACATGAGGGATAAAAAGCAAGTGTGCAAGATGTGTTAGAACTTTGACGAGGATTACATCTAAGGTGTGTACAACTACAACATCGAGACGAAATTGGTTCAAATAAATTAAAACATAATATCACTTCAGTTTTTACTGTTTTGATTGGTTGCGAAATGTGAAAGCCCAAAGTTAATTCGATCAACTCAAGACTAGATCTAAGTAGCTAAAGTTAGATAATCATCACAATAAAACATGGGTATTCTCTTTGTACTATTCAGCTACATAATGGAAAACAAAATTATTGAATAAAACCTAAGGAAGGAAAATAAAAATAGTAAGAACATAATTTCACATGGTAATTCACTCTGTTGTTTTTGCAAAAGCAAAAATTTGGAAACCAGGAAAACGGGAAGAGAAAATAAGGAAAAAACAGAATGCCTATTAGGCACTCCTAAAAAAATTAGGCAAAATGACACGACCACAACTTACTCTTTAATAATTGAAGCTTTTATTAACTCGAATGCAACATCAAAGACAAAAGAAACATGTATGCAAGAAGAACAAGTCGGAGACCTATAAATTATTCTTAATTGAAAACATGTTACAAAACACTAAGATGCACCACTGCGTAGCGACCTTGGATGCGGAATTTGTACCGAACTTGAGGGATGCAAAACCACTAGTCTTGATCAAACCACCCGAACCTGGCTATCTGGTTGCTGCTCATGTCGAAGTCTTCCGCTCACCCTTCGAGGGGAGGAAGCCTCAAAGGAATGAGAATCATGGCAAGAAAGGGAGATATTCCACTAGTAGGAAATAGCCTAGTAGTGGCGTGTCAATTTGGCCTGTAGTGGCGTGTTTTGCACACACAACTAGTTATGCGCTACTGGTAATAGCTAGCAGCAGCGCACACTACATGCCACTGTTTAAGTGCGCCCCAGTGACGTTCATTTGCAACACGGCCCTGGTAATTAAGTGCTAGTAGTGGCGCGCTGTAGAGGACGCCACCGATGGACAGCCGTCAGGGAACTCGAAATTAATATTTTTATCTCAAATTTAGTCGAATTTAATAATCTTGAACTTGAAATTTCATTTATTCAACCATACAGACAAAAGGGATTCAAGTTGAAAATGAAAATTCATAAACTGGCCTACAGAAGAGGCCATATGACATGTCTCAGTCCTTCTA
The DNA here is from genome assembly GCA_947311845.1 of Poa pratensis. Lineage (NCBI taxonomy): Eukaryota > Viridiplantae > Streptophyta > Magnoliopsida > Poales > Poaceae > Poa > Poa pratensis. Next base: position 36,298,715 of record CAMZMU010000113.1, read on the forward strand.
GCTAGATCTAGGACTCACGTGCCAAGTGCTCGACCTCCTCGTCACTTTCCTCGCAGCAGAACTGGCGGAACAGGTGCCGTTAAAAGACCTTGATAGAGAGCACGCCTTCCTCTTTGAGCTTGGACAATGAAGTACCCGGCCATAGCTGGTGCATAGGAACATATGGCCCTCGGCATTGGAGAGCACATCCACCACAGCGATATTGTTGGGATAGCCCTCCATTATCAACATGAAGCTGTGGCCGGGGCGCTGGTCTTCAAATTTCTAGGCAAACCTATCCGGGAGTTTCAACCGGTTCCCTAATTCGGAGTGCAAAAGCACTAGGAACTCGAAGGCTTACAACGCGCTTAGCGAGGCTTCCGAGGACGACGAAGATGAAAGCGATGGAGGTGATGAAGGCGTGTCTGAGGCCATGACCACGACTGCTTGAAGCCTCCGCCGTGTTGGATGCGGTTTGGGCAACAGTGGTCACCCGCTTTAATGTTTGGGCAACGGTGTCCGCTCGCGTCCACCACCGTTGGGGATCTCCTCATGGCGCTTAAGCGGTGGAAGTGCCAGGGCAGAAGACAGAGGAACGTCGCTGCTTCATATTGGGAGAGGAGGGAGAAGATGTGGCAGCAGGGGGCGAGATGATACCCTCTCCGCTGACGATGCTTGCGCCTGCTCTTCGACTTGACGCTGCGTGGGAAGTGGTAGGGCGTCTCCTCGATCTCTCCCCTCTCTCTGGCCCGAGTGTGCTTTATTAAAGACGTGCCGATTCCAGTGGCGTGCTCTTATTTGACCCGAGTAAACAACGCCATGGTGTAATGGTGTGGTGGCCCAACGCTCGATTTTGGTGGCGCGCCAACTAGAACACACAACACTGATCGATTAATACTAGTGTGTCAGGTCCGCACGCAACCTGTACCAAACTACCAGTGGCGCTCAACATATGGGAGGCTCTACTAGTATGTTCTGGCCGGGTGGACGTATGGGTCCCACTTACTGGTGGCGTGTACGCACATAGCACACGCCACCGGTAGGGCTATACCGGTGAGACGCAAGTTTTCAGCGCGCTTACACTAGTATAGAACAAGGCAACAGTACCGTTCTTATTTGGCCTTTAGTACCGGTTGTGCAACCGTTACTAAAAGGTCGAGACTAAAGGGGTACCCCTTTAGTACCGGTTGTATATACAACAGGTGCTAAAGGCCCTCCACGTGGCCGAACCTGCGCGCGCGCAGCTGAGGACCTTTAGTGCCGGTTGGTAACACCAACCGGTACTAAAGGTTCCTGCTTTTTTTGCCCCCCCCTTATTTTTTCAGGGGGGTTTAGGTTTTCGGTTTTTTTTCTTTTCGCTTATTTTTCGGGGTTTAGGGTTTCTGTTTTTTTCCTTTTCGCTCATTTTTCAGGGTTTCGGAGGAGATCACGTATAAAGTACTCACTACACATATAAAGTACTCATTACACATATAAAGTACTCTCGTTACATATAAAGTACTCATAATTACAATGGAGATCACCGCTAGCTAGTACATGCATGGAGGGAGTCTATTTTTCGACATAGTGGAATTCACCGAATTCATCTAGGACATGCGTCAGAATGAATCCCGCCAATTCCTCCGCAATAGCTTTTACGCGGTTTTTTGGTAGGAGCTGGTTCCGCTTCCTTGACATCTTTAAAAGAAGGAGATCAAATCAGTTATGATCGAAACTAAACACAATTGATGGTAGCAAAATAAAAGTTGTGTATGATGTTTACGTACCTCTCGATTTCTTACACTATTGACTCTCTCATTGACCCTCATGTGAATATACTCGCAAACGTAGTATCCACATAGTTCCGTCCCCTGTGGTTGTCGCAGACACCACTATACAAGAATTTAATTTAATCAAATAATAATCAAGAGAATGATAATGGTATTAGAAAGATACACAGACCTAGATACGTAGTAGTACTTACGTTGTTAGCCTTGAACTCCAGCTTAGGTTTCCATTCACCGCGTTCTTCCGCGATGAACTTTTTCCAAACCCTGCCCGGAAAAGAAAATGAATTGAGGAGTTATTACTTATACTTTTGATATCCGGAAATGAACGAAAGAGGACGATATAGTGCGATTGAAATTACCTCTTGAGCATTAGACGCACGCTTTTGTAATCATCTTGATCTTTCCTTAATGAGTCCCAGACTTCAACTTCTCCTTCCTCGAGTCTAATGATTAGCAGAATGAAGTGGTACCTGCGCACATTTATATACGCAGGTATTCAGAACTCATCAATTACACTTAATATCGGGAAAGCAAAATAAATGTGTACAAGACAGTAACACTCACCCGAAGTTGTAAGGAAAAAGTATTTCCTTTTTGGTACTTTGTCGCTTAAAAAGTTAGCAAAACGTCCTCTGTGTCCTGGGCATACAGAGGATCTTGTACGGTGACTTCATGAACTTTATCCGGGTCAATGAACCCAATGTCCCAGATTCCTCCCATTCGGCATTCACGAATCTTCATTCTGCATAATAGCGTACAAAAAATGTTGTGAGGATAATTACAAGCAATGAACGAGCTTAACTATAAATAATTAAATTACACGAATAAATTACTTACAGACAATAGCAGCTGATGATAGATTTGTCGAGAGCAAGTTGATTGTACATCTGAAAAAGTTCGGAGAACTCAACCTGCACACCATATTGTCGGAAGTAGTGTTGTTCCTTAACTCCCGCCATGAGACACATTTTCCCTTCTTTTGCGGCGGCCATGTACCAGTTATGCAATTTATATAACTGTGTTGTTAGAGCACTCGGATTTTCGACCAGAGGCAGCCCGAGTTCAAATTTATATTGAATTGTTATCTGCGCTATGGGGTAACCTGTCGCCAATGACAACTTCTCCATGCTCGATTTCCCGAGCTTCAGAAGGCACAATGAGCGGGGCGATCGATTGTGCTTCTTGTTCTCCGAGCTGGGCAACTCTTTTCCCGCACGCTTTTTCTTGCTCCATCTGTGAGGAAAGTACCTTGTCAATACCTCGCTCATAGTCTGAAAGGGGCGGTGGTGGAGGGTCATATAGGTTGTCAACGGTGTGATCTTTTACCTCAGTTGGTATAGTCTTCAGAAGTTCCTTTGGGGTCCAGTCTTGCCTCCAGTCTTTCCTTTTTTTTCTGTTCAAAAAAGGCTCTCGCCTCTTCACGTGTGCTCACTTCTAATTCCTCCTGAGTCATCTCGCCAGCTAACTTCTCAGGAGCCTTGACTTCCTTGGGTTTTTTTGCACGTTTCTTGACAGGGGACGACGTGAACAGCTTCCGCTTTGTCAAATTACTAGTGGGCGCAGCAGTCGGCTGACGGGACGGCGCGGGCGATGGACTCGCGGTGGGCTCCCAATCGTCGGGGGAGGAGGGTGGACTTTGCTGTGGTGAATTTCTAACCGGAGGAGTCGGTGGCCTTGGCGCCGAGTCTGGAAACTTGATGTATTTCTTCTTCCATAGAACGATACCAAGTTCGACATCTCCCAATGTCTTCTCGCCTTCAGCTCCGGGAATGTCAAGATGCATTGAGTTGAATCCCGACATAACTTTCGTGACCCCGACACGAGCAAATCCAGCCGGAATCTCACCAAAATGGAAGGTTGATCCAAGTTGATGTGGTAAAGCATAGCCATTCGCCACCGGAAAACTAATGTTCTTCATTGGCGCATGTAACTCACAATTTGTCTTCTCCGTGATATCATCCACGGGGTAGCGCCCCCGACGGTTCATCAACTGGTTCATCAACTGCAGGATCTTGTAGCTGCGTGGAACCCACGCTGCTTTTCCGCTGAGATGGGCAGACATCGACTGCATGATCTTCTACTCGCGGCTGAGATTCCCTTTGCTGGGTAATTAAGGCCAGTTGCTCCTTCACATCCTGCATCTGGCGTTCTAATGCAGTAAACCTCTCCGCCTCCCTCTTCTTACCTCTGCAATGTTTTCTATAAGTTGCAGCGTCCTCCGGAAACCCTTCAAGAAAACCAACCCCGCCTCCTCTGCCTCGACATCGTCCCCAGTGTTCTTTATTCCCGAGGGCGAGTGAAAGCTCGTCGTCCTCTCTATCGGGAACATATTTTCCCTGTCGGACTAGTTCTATTGCGTCAACTAGTTTTTTGGTGACTCTTGTAATTCTTTTCTTCCATTTTCCCTGTGCAACAATCAGCCCTGTGTTTGGGTCCAACACTGCCCCATGCGCGAACAACCATAACTTGGACCTGTCGGGCCAGTCATCTGTCTGTGGAATGATCCCTTTTTGACGCAGCTCGTTTTCATAGGCTTCCCACTTAGGCACGGCAGTCTTGTAGCCACCTGAGCCCAAACGATGGAAATATTTCTTCTTCTTAGCATTCAACTTATTTCGTTTCGATCGGGCCACAGCGACGGCCGATTTCTTATACGCCACAAATTCAGGCCAGTCATCTTTTAGCTTCTCTAGATGTCCAGTGAAATCTGGAGTTTTTTCTCATATTTTCTCCACAATGTTTTCTTCCAGTTGTTGAATTGCTCGGCCATCTTGCTAAGAGTCCACTCCTTGACTTTATCCTTCCTCCTCTGTGGGAGATCTGCCGGTAGGCTGAAAGAACCCAATATCGACTCCCAAAGGGTTTCTTTAATTCTGTCCTCGACATATTTTGCGCCAATGTTTTTTTTCTTCGGCTCATTCCATTCTGCAACGGTGATCGGGACCATGTCCCTTACAAGAAATCCGCATTGAGCTATGTATTTAGTGGAGATTCCATCGGGTTTCTCCGGTTTGCCTTTTATGCTAACTTCGTCGATCGACAACTTTGCACCATCCGGCAGCTTTAACCCTTGGGCCGGCCTCGTTTACGGATTGACGTAGATCCAGAGGGCTGAAAGAAAAATGTTTCGTTAATAAGTGCGCATATAAATCAATTAATGCATCTAGCTAGTGATCAACAAGACTTAATATATACCTTGCCGGAGTTCTCTACGGAGTTTTCTAACGGCACTTCTTCTTCGTCGTCGTCTCTGAAGTTTTGTAACTCAAGTCCCTCACCGGAGTCGTTCAAGCATTTCGCGCTGAAATCTTCGCCGTCTTCTTCGTCGGAATCTTCTCCATCGGAATTGGGTCCAAGGGTCTTATCAAATATAAGTGCTTGAAAGCGTTCTTCTTTCTCCAAGTCTCGGATGAAGTCCGGGGCGTCGATGATGGGGGCATCGTCCTCCATAGCTCAATGTCACTGCAAATTTGTAATTCATAGCAAACAACTTTAAATTTCTTATACACAATAATATTGCAACTAAAAATAACATTGCTTTGATAAATTTCCAAACTTTGCTAAAATTTCTTATACACTAATAAAATAACTTTGATAGTAAAATAACAATATTGCAACTAAAATGACAACAATATTGCTAACTTTCAAAATTGGTACACTAAAAATTGATAACCTCAACAATAATAATTAAGCTAAACAAAATGACTTCCAACTTAGAATTTATACACATATTCACATATTTACAAAAATAATAAAATGACAATTCACATATTTACTTAAAATTTTCTAAATAAATTTACTAAAATTCACACTAATAAAATGACTTTACTAAAATTTGCTACACTAATAAAATAAATCCAATAAAATTTCCTAATCATGTATGAGTACTAAAATGACTCCACTAAAATTTTCAAAATTGCTAACTTTCAAAAATTGCTAAGTTTCAAAATTGCTAAGTTTCAAAATTGCTAACTTTCAAAATTGCTAGAATAATAAAAATGACTTCAAACTTATAATTTATACACATATTTACATATTTACTAGAATAATAAAAATGACAAGTCACATATTTACTAGAATAATAAAAATGACAAAATGCAAAAATTTCTATGACTAACAAAATGAAAAAACAGTAATAAACAGTAATGAAAAAACAGTACAATAACAAAATGAAAAAAAAACTTACCGGAGATGTCCAAGGCGACGATGGCGCGTGGTGTGGTGGAGGCCGAGGCGCGGTGGTGGAGGCCGGCGCCGGAGCAGCGCGGGAGGCGACGGCGCGCTGTGGTGGAGGGTGGCCGGAGCAGGGGCGCGTCGTGGAGGCCGGCTCAGAGGCGGCGGAGGGCGCCGGAGCAGGGGCGGCGGAGGGTGGAAGTAGGGGGCACGCGGAGGGCGCGGAGCAGGGGTCGTACGCGACGGGGGAGGCCGGAGTCCACCGGAGCAGGGGCACGCGATGGCGGGGGGCACGACGGCGGGGCACGCGACGACGGCAGAGGGCTTCGCCGGAATCATCGAGGAGCGAGGCGTCGCGAGGCGGAGCAGGGGACTTCGTCGATTTGGGGATCAAATTGCGTCGATCCTCACTTAACTGCATTCAAAACCCCTTTAGCACCGGTTGTCCTCCACAACCGGTACTAAAGGGTCTTTAGTACCGGTTGTAGAGTACAACCGGTACTAAAGGTCAATTTTGGGCCGCGCAAAATTTCACGCGCGAAGCCCAACCCTTTAGTACCGGTTGTATTTTACAACCGGTACTAATGGGCCTTTTATTTGTTTTTTATTTTCTGTTTTTTCTATTTGGTTTCTGTTTTGTTTTTTCTATTTGGTTTCTGTTTTGTTTTTTCTCAAATTTCTTTTTATTTTATATCTATGTAATTTAATTGTCTTAAAATTTATAATAATTATCTATTTATTTTAGAAACATCGTTAACACCAACGACGTCAATTTTGTAGTTTGTTTTTTCTTTCTTATGTTTCCTATTTTTTATATCTATTTAGTTTCTATTTTGTTTTTTTCTCTAGTTTCTTTTTCTTTAATGTATATTTAATTTAATTGTCTACAAAATTGTAATAATTATCTATCTATTTGTTTTCTATAAAAATGGACCCGACCTATGTAACTGGATTAAATAAAGATGTTTGAATATGAATTTGAATAACTTGTGCATACTTTTGAATCTGACAAAAACGGAGCACACAGTTACATAAAAGGATACATTATTACACATCACTAAAAGTTACATAAAAGGATACATTATTACACATCACTAACAGTTACATTACTACATAAACGGACCACACAGTTACATAAAAGGATTAGGAGGAACGACGGGAGGAGCCAGCCCCGTTCGCGGCCGCCCGATTCTCACGCGCACGTTTGCGACGGAGGGCAAGATCCATGGAGGATGAGTCTTTCAGCGCCCAATCCAGCTCAGAAGCCTCCTTCGCCTTGAGCTGGCAGGCAGCTCTGGCTCGCTGTACACGGTCGTCGTGGACGGACTGGAAGGAGGCTTCAAGGGCCTCCTGCATCTGCGGCCCGCCGCGCTCTTCCCCATTGTCGCTCCAGTCGAAGTCATCGTCGTCGTCATCCTCCTCGTCGGGAGGGGCGGCGGCGACTGGTGGAGGTACGGCCGCGGATCCCCATGCCACCCCTGCGGCGTACGCATCCTCGTCGGGGTCAGGGACGTCGGACCACGCGCGCTCGTACGTCCTCCGCACCTCCTCCGGCACCGGAGCAGGAGGCCGGTAGGAGGGCATTCCTCTACACGCCGGGCTCGTGGGCATGCGGCGAGATAGGCTCCCGCGGTAGCGCGCAAGCGCGCTCTGCCAAGCATGCTCGACCTCGTCCAGAAGGCGTTGCGGCGGGCGTGGCGGATCCATCTCGTGGAGACGATGCGTTCGTGGCTAGGAATGGTGGATTAGGGTTTACCCCGTCGGCGACAATATATAAAGACCTCCAGGGCAGCGCTAGGGGAAGACACGTGGCTAGGGCAGCGCTGGGGGAGGACACGTGGCTCCGCAAAGCCCGACTTTAGTCCCAGTTGGTGTTACCAACCGGGACTAAAGAAGCACACGGATCGTGTGTTTCTTTAAAGCGCTTGTGAGACGTTGGATCAGGGGTGTGTTTCTTTTGAGGAATTGTGAGCTGTTGGATCAGCAGTATCACGACCACTTCATGAGCCACATGACCCGGTTGGTGTTACCAACCGGGACTAAAGAAGAACACGTACCCTATATATAGCCCCCCTCCCGGAATTCCAGCGTCACTCACTCACTCACACAAAACATTCCAGCGTCACTCGGAGAGGCATCTTTGGGCAACCAACGGCAAGACGTCTCTGATGACCTGCGACCGTTCCAAACGGTTGCAGATCATCAGAGATGTCTTGCCGGACGGTTGTAGATCATCAGAGACGTCTTACCGCTGCTTGGATCGAAGTGGCACTCAAACACAAAACATTCGGGTTCCCTAGCTACGTCCTGCAACCGTTTGGTCGGATCCAAGTAGCGGCAAGATGCTCTGATGATTAGGAACATCCCCAACACTTGTTGCAAATCATCAGAGACGTCTTCCCGCTCTCTGGATCGAAGGCCGATTTGCCGTCTCACGACCACGCGATTGTGTTGGTAAAACTGCAGCTGATTGACATAGTGTTTAGTTCTCTCTTCTGAGTTTTCAGGACATAGTTACATAAAAGGTTTAATACATTATTACACATCAGCAACAACATCCGTATCTAGTGTTCACGTTTTCTTCTTGTGTGTCCCTTTCTTCTGATTGCGCCGTAACCATGGACATTCTTCATCATTTAACACGATGCTTGGGTCAGTTTTCACTTTGAAGGGCGGAATTTCATCAAACTTATTGTAATCTTCTGACATGTCTGTCTTGTCCTCCACTCCCACGATGTTTCTTTTTCCTGAAAGAACTATGTGGCGCTTTGACTCATCGTATGATGTACCGGCTTGCTTATCTTTTCTTTTTTTCGGTCTGAAAGACATGTCCTTCACATAGAAAACCTGAGCCACATCATTGGCTAGGACGAATGGCTCGGTGCGGTACGCAAGATTCTTGAGATCCACTGTAGTCATTCCGTACCGCCGGTCTATCTCTACCCCGCTTGACAGGTGACCCACTTGCACTGAAACAAAGGGATCTTAAAAGAAGGTTCATAGTCAAGTTCCCATATCTGCTGTATGCAACCATAATATGTGTCATTTGTCCCATCGTCGTTTGTTGCATCAAAGCGGACACCACTGTTTTGGTTAGTGCTCTTTTTGTCTTGGGTTTCCGTGTAAAATGTATTCCCATTTATCTCGTACCCTTGGAAAGTCAATATAGTCGAAGATGGTGACTTGGCCAACAAGTATAGCTCTTGTCCAACAGTACTGTTATTAATGAGATGTGTACGCAACCAACTGCCGAAAGTATCCACGTGTTTCCCTTTAATCCAGAAGTTAGTCTCCTCCGGGTATTGGGAGCGTAAAATATCCATGTGTTTCACGATATACGGAGCCACCAATCTAGAATTTTGTAGAACTGTGTAGTGTGCTTGAGTGAAAGAATGCCCGTCCATACATGTTGTTGCTTTCTTGCCTAGCGTGCCTTTTCCACGCAGTCTGCCCTCATGGCGCGATTGAGGAACACCGATCGGCTTAAGATCAGGAATAAAGTCAACACAAAACTCAATGACCTCCTCTGTTCCATAGCCCTTGGACATGCTTCCTTCTGGCCTAGCACGGTTATGAACGTATTTCTTTAAGACTCTCATGTACCTCTCAAAGGGGAACATGTTGTGTAGAAATACAGGACCGAGAATGGAAATCTCTTCGACGAGGTGAACTATGAGGTGCGTCATAATATTGAAGAAGGACGGTGGAAACACCAACTCGAAGCTGACAAGACATTGGACCACACCCGTCTGTAAACTTGGTAGAGTTGCTGGATCGATTACCTTCTGAGAAATTGCATTCAGGAATGCACATAGCTTCACAATGGGTACTCGAACGTTTTCTGGTAGAAGCCCCCTCAATGCAACCGGAAGTAATTGTGTCATAATCACGTGGCAGTCATGAGACATCAGGTTTTGGAACATTTTCTCTGCCATGTTTATTATTCCCTTTATATTCGACCTGTAGCCAGACGGGACCTTGATACTGCTCAGGACTTGAAAAAAGATCTCCTTCTCTTCTTTGGTAAGAGCATAGCTGGCAGTACCTTGGTACTTCTCTGGATTCAGGTTGTCTCGTTCGTGCGTACTTTGCTGGTCCTGCCGTGCATCCGATGTATCTTTCGTCTTCCTATACACGCCTAAGAAGTTTAGCAGGTTCACGCAAAGATTTTTCGTCACGTGCATCACGTCGATTGCAGAGCGAACCTCTAGGATTTTCCAATAGGGTAAATCCCAAAATATAGATTTCTTTTTCCACAAGCGTACGCGCATGTTAGCGTCTTTTGGAACATTTAGACTGCCAGGACCCTTTCCAAATATTACTTCCAAATCCTTGACCATGCCATATATAACTTCACCATTAGGGCGTGTAGGCTTCGTTCGGTTATCTGCCTCACCTTTGAAATGCTTGCCTGGCTTTTTTACGGGATGCCTGTTTGGAAGAAATCGACGATGACCAAGGTACACATTCTTGTTACCTAAATATATACTGTCAGTCTTATCTAAACAGTGCGTGCATGCATTGTATCCCTTGTTTGACTGTCCTGAAATGTTACTAAGAGTAGGCCAATCATTGATGGTTACAAACAGCAACGCTCGTAGGCCAAATTCCTCCTGTTTGTACTCATCCCACACACGTACGCCTTCGTCAGACCACAACTGTAAAAGTTCGTCAACTAATGGCCTTAGATACACATCAATGTCGTTGCCGGGTTGCTTCGGGCCTTGGATAAGCACTGGCATCATAATATACTTTTGCTTCATGCACAACCAAGCAGGAAGGTTATAGATACATAGAGTCACGGGCCAGGTGCTATGACTGCTGCTCTGCTCCCCAAACGGATTCAAGCCATCTGTTCTTAGACCAAACCTTAAGTTCCTTGCGTTAGCTGCAAATTCTCCAAACGCACTGTCGATGTTTCTCCACTGAGACCCATCAGCGGGGTGTCTCATCATCTCGTCTTCCTTACGGTCTTCTTTGTGCCATCGCAACAACTTGGCATGCTCTTTGTTTCGGAACAAACGTTTCAACCGTGGTATTATAGGAGCATACCACATCACCTTCGCGGGAACCCTCTTCCTGGGGCTCGGCTCGCCCTCAACATCACCTGGGTCATCTCGCCCGATCTTATACCGCAATGCACCGCATATGGGGCATGCATTCAAATTCTCGTACTTCTCACCGTGGTAGAGGATGCAGTCATTGATGCATGCATGTATCTTCTCCACCTCTAATCCTAGAGGGCAGACAATCTTCTTTGCTTCGTATGTATTGTGCGGCAATTCATTATTCCTTGGAAGACTCTTCTTAAATATTTGCAGCAACACCTGAAATGCCTTGTCAGATATTCCATTCTTTGCCTTCCACTGCAGCAATTCCAGGGTGGTACCCAGCTTTTTCTGGCCATCTTCACAATTTGGGTACAACAATTTTTTGTGATCCTCTAACATGCACTCCAACTTCGACCACTCGTTTTCACTTCCGCACTTCATCTGTTCATCAAGAATGACCCGACGAAGATCATCATCATCGGACTGATCAACATTAACCTCGAGCTCAACTTCGTCTTCCCCCATTGTAGTATCACCGTGTTCAGAGAACACAGGATAGTTGTCATCATCCTCTTCTTCAGGGTCTTCCATTATAACCCCTCACTAGTACAGAACGACACATCGGAAACGGGCCAAAAACCCCTTCGACAATGGAGAAAGGGTCCGTGTCCACGACCGTGTCACTGATGTGAAGGCCTTCATCGGTAACGGAGGCAAAAAACCGTCACCGATGAGGCATAAGTTGGCTACGGTTGCGGACCCATCTCCGTTTCCGATGTATCGGTGCATCAGTAATGGAGATTCTATTTTACTCGTTTGCATTGAGGTTCTTTCAGAAGCCTACAGGAGCAATTCAGTTGCCAAATTACATTCAAAATCTCACAGCAGAAGCACAAAGTTGCTACCAAATCCATTCATAACGTATATAAGAATTGTCATAATTACATAGCATCAAAAGATGAGTTACACATGCCTCGCTAATCCTATCATTCTCATGCCTCCCTAAACTTAACTTTTATGACACTCCACTCTTCTCCAGCTCCACCTTCTTACTCAGTTCCGAAGCGCCGAAAACGGAATTCGACCTAGCAAAAGACTCGAGTAGCAGTTTCATGCTTCTCCAAATCACATCTGCAGCCAAATTGCTACACACATACACAAATAGATGGAGAAACTAAAGACAAGAAACCACACCGAGCTCGCAAGCCTCCTTAGCAAATTAATCTTGCCAAATTCTTCGTAGCGAGGCTTGCTCCATCTTGGACGGTGTCGCCGAAATATAATAACGTCACCGCTGTGACATTTTGGCCACACTGTCCAAGACACTCTTAATTAAAAAAGTGTTTTGAACAGTGCAGCGAAACGTCACAACAGCGACGGTTCACGGATATGATTCCACTTTGTATTTAGCTCTTTTAAAGCTTGTTTGGATCTGCATGGCGCTTCTGCATATAAAATACATGGATGTCTAGTTAGAAAAGAGCCAAATATGATGCTACATGACATAAATACAATTTAAGATGAAAACAGTTTACACCTTAAGCGCCTATATCCGTGTGCTTGCTGTCCGATCGAAACGATTTGGAGGCAGAACTTGAAGGTGATGTTACCTTCAATTGCCTCACCATTTTTATGCATTGTCGCCGAAATATACTATTACTTCATACACTAGCTACACAAAACCATAACGAGGATTAGCACATTGAGAAAGGGTTGAAATTAATCTATTAGACTTCAAATACTAAAAACAAACACAACACAATACTAGACTTCAAATACTAGACAAGTTGAAAGTAATGTATTCATCATCGGCAGTACTAAAAACAAACACAACACAATACTAGACTTCAAATACTAGACAAGTTTTATATGCTACTTTAAAAAAATGTAAGATCTAGTGTTGAGGGGTGTATTCATCATCGGCAGTACTACAATACTAGACAGAACACAATACTACAATACTAGACAGTACTACAATACTAGATCGGTAGATGCTACTTTAAATAAAATGTAAGATCTAGTGTCGAGGGGTGTATTCATCATCGGCACTAGACAGAACACAATACTAGACTTCAAATACTAGACAAGTTTTCTGTGCTACTTTAAACAAAATGTAAGATCTAGTCGGCTACATACCCGGGAAACATGCATGGCAATAGACCAGTAGATCCGCGTCGGCGACATACTCGGGGAAGATGCGCGGCGGCTCGCCGACAAGCCGCTGGGGGGGATGCGCGGCGGCTCACGACGCGCCGCTGGGGGGGATACGCGGTGGCTCACGACGTGCCGCTGGGGGAAGATGCGCCGACGCACCGCTGGGGGAAGATGCGCCGACGCGCCGCTGGGGGAAGATGCACGGCGGCGATGCCGGCCGGACGCGCCGCTCAGATCTGCGAGATAAGGGTTAGGTCTGGAGCCGCCGCCACACTATGACTGTGGAGTGAGAGTGAGAGCGAGAGCGTTAGGGTTGCCGCAGTGGCACATTTATAGCATATAATAACATCGCAAATGGAGGCGATAAACAACCGTTTCCTCTAATTTCTTCACTGACACACTGGGCCTACTTACAAATGATCGATAGAGTAATTGAACTAACTATCTACTCTACTTGTTCTGCTTACGCCCTGCCTCCGCGCCATTGTCATCCGTGGCGCGGCGTCGCTTCTTGCCGGTTGCCTTTTCCTCAGGCGCCTCCTCCTTCGGCGCCTCCTCCGATGCCTCCTCCTCCGGCGCCTCCTCCGACGCCTCCTCGTCGTCGTCGTCGGCGGCGTCGTATTCTTCCTGGGTAGAATGATACGGCTCTGGCGGGTCCTCCGGCTCCTCTTCCTCCGGCGACTCGTCCTCTTCGGAGTCGTCTTCTCCTTCGCGTGAAGACGGCGGCTCCGAGTCATCGGAGTCGTCTTCTACAGAGCGTGAAGATGGCGGGTCTGAGTCGTCGCGGTCCGAGTCCGGCGGCCCGTCTTGATCCCACCATGGAACTTCACCACGGTCTTCCGCGCTCGCGTCGTCGCTTGGGACTTCCTCGTTCTGCCACCAGGGTTCCGCCATGGCGGTTGTGCTAGTGTGGTAGATAATGTGGGAGAGAACGAAGGGGAGAATGCGGGACCTGCCTGGCTTCGCGCGGTTCCAGTCACATTTTATTAGCGTCGATCAGGCGGTTCCAATCCCTCGTGAATTAAGCCGCATTGAACAGGCGCGCTTCCAGATTGCAACTGCAATTTCCCAAGCACATCGCAAACGGATATACATAAACAACCGTAGCCATAGAGATACATATTGGAAACGGAGACAAATTTATGACCGTTGCCAATACTTTTGGTAACGGAGATATAAAATTCTCCGTAACCAATGTTGACGGACCAGCCTCTGCCAGGCCTCGTCCGCAACGCTAAAATCGCGATTCTCTGTCGCCTAACACCTGCCTTTTCCATAGAGGGGTATCCGATGTGTCGTTCTGTACTAGTGCCTCTTTCTCCATGCTTGGTCCAACAAAAATAATTGGGCATGAAGCCTTGTCGCAACAAGTGGGAGTGTATGGTTCTTACGCTCGGGTAATTCCTCGTATTCTGACATTCATCACATGGACAAATCATAAAACCATTCTTCAGCTTGTTTAACTTAACCACATCGAGAAAACAATGCATGCCATCAATGAACTCGGGACAGCGTCGATCACCGTACATCCATTCTCGGCTCATCTGCATTACATAAATACATCAAAAACCATTACACTAGCTAAATAATGAATAAAGATACGTGACCAAATTAATTAATACAAGTTCATCACATTAAAACCAAAGTAGAGTAGTGCCCAAATGTAATACATAGTTCTCACGAAACATACATTAATCGAAACTAACATACAACTATCTAAAGAATTTAAATCCAACAACAAATGCGATCAGAATCGCAACCAAGGTAACTATTGAACCAACAGCATAATGATACCAAGCCTCTTGACTAATGACATATTTTCTAATCTTTTTAAGCTTGACGCGCATTGCATCCATCTTCATCTCGTGAGCAGCGACGACGTCGGCAAGCTCGACCCCGTGAGCATCAACGATATCGGCAATCTTCAAGTCCAATACCATCTTCTCTTCCAGGCATTGGAGACGAAGATCTTCACTTATCTTCAATTTTGCTTTCAAATCGTTGTTTTCTTTTTCTAAAAACTCGACAATAGGGTCGGCAGGAATTTCCGGTTCAACTACCTCCTAAATAAAAATATATCTATGTCAAGTTGGTCGGCATGATTGTTATAACCACGAAACAATATAAATAGTTATAAAAATATACCACATCCGAATCATAGACTGGACGAGGGCCGATGGGGACGGATATAAAAACCATGACACTATACATATAAAAAAACATAAGAAAATTATACAAGAAATAATTATACAAGGGTAGCCTTTAGTACCGGTTGTTATTAGCAACCGGTACTGATGGTCCTCGCCGCGGTGCCACGAACGCAACCGGTGCTAATGCCCTCCTTTAGTACCGGTTTTTGGACGACCGGTATTAAAGGGGGCGCACCGTTGCCCCCTTTTCTACTAGTGTTATGACGACATCAGTGTGGCAAGCGGGGAAAAATCGCCACTGATATCAGGACTACTCTAAGGATTTTCCTACTAGTGTTTAAGAAAAGCAAATGTAAGGTCTCACCAGCATGATTTCAAAGCAGCGACTAACCGCACTTTCCAACACACATTAAACATACAACCTCCACTCCAAGCGACATCACTCATCCCCATTAGAGCAAGGAAACCACAAAGGAATGAGTCCGACTGTAACCACTATCCCGTTTAAATGAAGCAATGCATTATGATAGAAAAAATCTTCTTATTATTGGTGGGAACATCTAAGTGCACAATATTTCTTGAAATTTGTTGAAACATATAATCTATCTTCCTTGTCAGGCCCTGGCGGCAGTGTCACTGAGCACAATGAGAAGGCGAGCATCCTGTTACAACACTTCACGAAGTTGATGGGTACATGTGTGGCAGCTGAGTCTGATCTTAATTGGGAGGAGCTGGGAATTCCATCGGCTGATCTATGGCACTTAGACGAACCATTCTCGTTGGCTGAGTTCAAAATAGTGATAACTGAATTACATGGGGAGAAGGCGCCCGGGCCAGATGACTTCATTGGCAATTACTATAAGAAGTGTTGGTCGATCATCCAACATGACCTGATGGCAGCAGTAAATCAAATGCATTCGTTGAAAGGGGACCAATGGAAACTTCTGAACACTGCCGCTGTCGTCCTGCTCCCAAAGGAGAACGAGGCAGTTGATGCCAAGGACCACATGCCGGTTAGCTTAACGCACAGTGTAGCGAAGATCTTGGGGAAGCTTCTCGCCAATCGACATGAGCTCGAGTTGCATCATCTGGTTTCTAGTGGCAGAGCGCTTTCATCAAGGGAAGATCAATCACGGATAATTTCCTGTATGTCAAGAACGCCATCAAAGAGGCACATGGAAAGAAGTACCCTGATTTTTCTGAAGCTAGACGTAGCCAAAGTGTTTGACTCTCTGAATTGGTTTTTTTTTGCTGCGAGTGCTGGCTCGAATGGGTTTTGGACAGAGATGGCGCAGCATCATTTCATTGATCCTGGCATCTTCCACTTCTCTGATTTTGCTCGACGGAAGCCCCGGAGTTCCTTTCGTGCATCGGAGAGGCCTACGGCAGGGGGACCCCTTGTCCCCCATGCTATTTATCTTGGCGCTGGAACCGCTATAGTGTTTACTTGCGAGGGCAATAGATTAGCAGGTCATTTCCCCTCTCAGGTTGAGGGTGGCAAGGCTCCGTGGCAGTTTCTATGCGGACGACGCAACATTGTTTGTGAACCCTGTGAAGGAAGATATATTCGCAATTCAACAGATCTTGCAGCTTTTTGGAGATGTTTCAGGACTCAAAACCAGCATGTCAAATGTGTGGCATACCCTGTGGCATGCAATGGAGTTTTCCTTGATGACATTCTTCAGGATTTTGGAGGGACACAGGGAACCTTTCGATGTCGATATCTTGGAATGCCTCTCGGATTTAGGAAACCACGACGAAGGGAGGTACAACCCATGTTTGATCGAGCTGTAGGGCGCCTAAAGGGTTGGAAAGGAAAACTTATGAACCGAAAGGGGAGATTGGCCTTGATCATCAGTGTTATCACGGCAACACCAACTTATTTTCTCACGGTGTTCCCTGCTGAGAAGTGGATGATCAAGAAGTTTGACAAACTTAGAAGAAATTTCCTTTGGGCGCCAGAGGAAGAGACAAATCGGGGCAAATGTTTTGTTGGCTGGAAGAATATCTGTGCTCCAATTGACTATGGGGGGCTCGGCATCAAGGATATGCAAGCTTTCAATAGAGTGCTACGGCTGAGATGGTTTCGTTGGGCTGACCGAGATCGACCTTGGCTGGGCACGACAACGCCGTGCGACCAATCTGACAAGAGCATGTTTGTAGCTTGTGCTACTATCTCACTAGGAAATGGGCAGATCGCCAAATTATGGGCTGATGAGTGGCTCGGAGGGCAAGCTCCTACACAGTTGGCACCCCTGCTTTTTGCAATCGCAACAAGAAAAAATCTGACAGTTAAAGAAGCGTTAATAGGAGGCAGATGGATGCGAGGATTACAAAGAATTAACTCTGAGGCACAACTCAACCAGTTTGTCTTGTTTTGGGGCCTTCTTCGGAATGTAAACCTGACGGACGAGCGAGACATGATTGTCTGGAACATGGCAGCTGTTGGACAATACTCGGCAAGATCGCCTTATGTAGTGCAATTCTTCGACAGATTAAAACAACCTCATTTGGAGGAGGTGTGGCGCATTTGGGCTGAAGGGAAGATCAAGTTCTTTCTATGATTGGTGCTTCAGAACAGAAATTGGACAACCGAGAAGTTGCAGTCGAGAGGATTAGCACAAGACGACTACTGCTTCCTTTGCGACCAGGAGTTTGAAACTGCGACACACTTAGGGCATCTCCACTCGCCCCCCCCCAGGACGAGAAATAGCGCCGTTTTGGCCCAAATAGCGCCGTTTTGTCCCAGTCGCCCCCCCAGGAGCCCAAATAGCGCCGTTTCGGCGAAAAATAGCTCCGACGCACCCAGGCGGAACCCAGCCCATTGGGTTCCGCCTTGGGGAAAAAAGTGGCGCGCAAAAACGGCGGGCCAGCGCTGTCAGCAACCCGGGCGAAAAGGCGCGAAACAGAACCGCCCATGAGCGGCGTTCTTCCTCTCAGCTCCCTCGCTGGTCAAAAGCCTGCCGGAGTAATGGTGTGGCCAGCGGCCAGTGAACGGCGGTCGCCGACGCGTCCAATCGCGGGGCACGCGGCATAGTAATGGCGCGCCACCGCCCCTCCGTCTAGCCTTCCGCGCCGCTATAAAACCCCGCGTCCTCGCCATGCACAGCCGCACATCTCTCTCGCCTTCTTCCTCTCTCTTGCCCTCACCTCAAGCTCTTCTCTCTCGCCCACACCAAGACCTGTAGGGAAATGCGCGACAGAAAATCAAAATTTTCTCTCACATGCGGAAGCAACACCCAAGGATCTTATCTAAGGAGATGCAAGTAACGGAGAGGGCAATCAACATACCCTCGAAGAACACGTGCGTTGGACGTTAATCACAATGCAGCTTGGTGATGATCTTGATGCGGTTCACTCCGATCAGCACCACAACGAGCGGTGCCTCCGAGATTTACACACGTACGGCTCAGCAACGTCTCCTCTTATTGATCCAGCAAGCTTGAAGGAGAAGTAGATGGGATCCAAACCAGCAGCACGACGGTGTGGTGGTTCGGTGAGCTCTCACACGGGCAGGGCTTCGCCAAGCCAAGACCACAAGAGGAAGGAGCAAGAGGAAGTGTACCGGCTTAGGAATCAATCCTTATCTTTCCCCAAATGGTACCCTCCATATGTAGGATGAGGGGAGGAGCTGTGAGGCTTACCTCCTAAGCTTGGAGCTGGCGGGCCCACGGGGAGACTTGGTTGCTAAGCCTCCAAGGCTTCTCAACCAAGGAACCAGCCTCCAAGGCTTCCACAGGAAGGAACTAGCCTCCAAGGCTTCCCTAGGAAGGAACCTAGCTGCCAAGACTTCTCAAGGAAGGAACTTGGCTTCCAAATATCCTAAGTGGGACGTTCGGGATAGTGGGCCCCACCATGGGACCCACCGGAACATTTCAGGAAAAACCCCGATACAATATCGGTTAATTCCTGAACCTTTCCGGAACCCAAAAACCACATTCCTATATATGAAACTTGATCTCCGGACTCTTCCGGAGCTCCATGTGATATCCCGGATCCTATCCGGGACTCCGAACAACCTTCGGTCTCACCATTATAATTATCCCAAAGCTACTCTAGCGTTACCGAACTTTAAGTGTGTGACCCTACGGGTTCGAGAACAAGTGGACATGATCGAGACTCCTCTACGATCAATAACTATTAGCGGGACCTGGATGCTCATAATGAATCCCACAAGTTCAACGAAGATCGTTATCGGTGTGAACCACAATGTCAACGTATTCCATTTCCTTTGTCTCACGATATTTTACTTACCCGAGATCTGATCGGCGGTATCACCATACCTAACTCAATATTGGTTGGGTCTGTCCATCACGTCATTCTCCAATGACATGACCTCGTTATTAATTGACAACTCACGTCCATGGTTAGGAAACCATAACCATCATTAATCAACGAGCTAGTCTAGTAGAGGCTTACTAGGGACTCTGTGTTGTTTACATAACCACACATGTATTAGGTTTCCGGTTAATACAATTATAGCATGGAGAATAAACATTACCATGAACATGGAAATATGATAATAACTCTTTATTATTGCCTCTAGGGCATATTTCCAACAATCTCCCACTTGCACTAGAGTCAATAATCTAGTTAACATTGTAAGGATCTAACACCCATGGGCTTATGGTGTTGATCATGTTTGGCTAGTGGAAGAAGTTTTAGTCAACGGGTCTGACACCTCAGGTCCGTTTGTATTTTGCATATCTTTGCGTCTTCACGCTCCACTCATTCATAATGATGTGGAATCAGCTTTGTATATGTTCGAATCTTGGTGGAACCTTAACTCCTCGGCATTAATTATGGAGCCAAACATTGTCTCACAATGGAGCTCCATAGCTTTACCTTCGTCGGAGCTACACCAAGTTCAGTTACGAACTTTTGATTCAACACCCTCCTTCGCTGCTTCCAAAGCGGCGATATACTCAGCTATCATTGTAGAATTCGTCACAGTGTTAAACTTTGGAACACTTCCAAATCCAGCATGGAACTCCTTCCAGCTTACTGCGTCTCCGAATAACCAGCAAGTTTGATTGAGATCGATAATCGTCAGGATTAGTCATGAGTCTAGCATCGGTGTAACCCCTTACAACGAGCTCATCATGACCTCCATAGAACGAGAAACAACTCCTTAGTCCTTCTCAAGTACTTAAGGAAGTTTTTCACTGTTGTCCAGTGATCATCATCCATGATCACTCTGGTATCTGCTCATAACACTTATGGCATAGGACACATCTGGTTGTGTACATGTTATGGTATGAATGATTGATCCAATCAATCATGCATTCTTGCTCATCATGTGTCGAAGACACTGAGTCTTGCTCAACTTCAACCATATGAACATGGTAAGAACACTTCTTGCCTTTTCATACCGAACTACTTCAGTACTATGTCCATGTACTCTGGCTTAGCCATATTAGGTATCGGAATCTATCTCCATAGATCTTTATATCCAATATGTAGGCATCTTTGCTTTAATCATTCATAGAAAACTATTTTCAATGAAGATTTAGCTGTATTAAGAAAATATACATTATTTCAAATCAACAATATGTCTCCACATAAAGTTTTAGAAATATTTCTCGGCGCTCCCACTTACTTTCTTGAATTCTCAAGCATCTTTGCCGTCCACGATGAAGTCAAAACATTTTAACACTTCATCTAGGCAAATATTCCAACTCCGTCATGCTTGCTTCAGTTCCATAAAATGAACTCTGAAGTGAGCATACCTTTCTAGCATTATATGCAACGACAAACCCTCAGATTGCATCAAATGCATGTCCTCGGTTAGCTTCCATTAGGAACGCTGTTTTGAAGTCCATTTGCCATATCATATATGTAGCAATTGCTAGATTTATCCGAACAGACTTTCAAGCTTGCTACGGGAGACAAATCTCATCGTAGTCAACTCTTTGAACTTGACAGAAACACCTTTCATAAGTCAAGCTTCATGGATGTAAACATCCATATCTGTTATAGATCCATATACGTTCGTAGGCATTACGCCTTCCGTAGGGACTACCAAGTTCCAAACTTGATTTTCGTAAATGGAGTCTATCTCGGATCTCATGGCGCCTAGCCATTTAGCGGAGTCAGGGCCCATCATTGCTTATGTGTAGGTAGCAGGCTTATCATTGTCTAACAATAATATTCCATCCGATAACCATTCTGGTTTCGGGTGAGTCCTACTACATCTTCATGGTTCAGCTGCTGGCTCGACTGAAGTTACTACATCACATGTAGAAGCTTCCGTATCAGTCAAAGTGAGAAACTCCGGAACCTCTTCCGATGCGCCACTCTGACCTGAAGACGAAGATTCACAATCTCGTCGAGCTGCACTGTCCTCCCACTCATGTTTTTGCAAGAAACTCTTTCTCGTAAAACACACATTGTTCCTGACAAACATTTTGCCTTACGTGCGGTAGCCGAGGAATACCAAAACGTTTTTGGCATAACCAACGAAGAAACAAAACATATCCGTTTTAGGATCGAGCTAATAGTAAACTCCTTTACATATGCATCGCATCCCCGTGCCATATCTCATATGGTGTCGTTCAAACGGATTTAGATGGCGCTCTTTTCAGTGTGTAAGCGACAGTCTCTAAAGCACAACTACAAAAGATAATGGCAGATTAATAACATCATCGATCTCACCATGTCAAAATAGGCTCGATCACGTCTCTCGGACACATCATACACCTATGGTGTTCCGGTGACGTAAGTTGTGGAACAATTCCGCAACCTTTCAGATGTTCGCTAAACTTGTAACTCAAATACTTATCTCCGTGATCCAATCATAGAGATTTTATTTTCTTGTTACAATGATTTCCACTTCATGCTGAAATTATTGAACTTTTCAAAAGTTTCAGTCTTATGTATCGTTTGAACATATACTCATATATCTATTCAAACATCCGAGAAGGATATGAAGTAAAAGAATCTACTGCCCACGGTTACACTTCTGTGCCACATACATCACATGTATGATCTCCAACAAGTTAACCGTTTGTTCAACATTGCCTATGAACGACGTCTTTAGTCATTTCCTTTTGAAATGATTCACAAGCGTCAAATGATTCATAATCAAATGACTCCAGAAATTCCATCACTATGGAGTCTCTTCATGTGATTCTTTCCAATATGACTTAGACGGCAGTACCACAAAATGTGGAATTCTAATCATGAATCTTACGACGTTTAGCGCCAGTGTTATAGATGTATTTTGTTACTTGTCAAGATTTCACCAAATCCTGAATGTATGACGACGACCGTAGCAACTATTGCTTTGTTCTTGTCACACACCATAACATCCTTTGTTGGTCTCTTAGGCCATTGTATTTCTTGCATCGAGTTGCAAACAAGAGCAACCGACCTGGTATCCTTGTGATCAACAATTGGTCACTATACCCAAGAAGTACGTTGTTTGACCAACAAACAATACATCAATAACATGTATAACAATTATACCTGAGCTGGACATTTCCAGACTTTTATTTTACTGCCAGATTCTTTCTGTAGTTCCTCTTCCGGTTTCCCCGTGTCTGAAAGTTTTACCATCATCAAATGATTGGCGTTCTTCTAGATTCCACTCTTAACAGTCTTTTAAGCATAGTGATCAAATCACCCATACTGTTTTCCATCTCAGTCATGAACAATTCATGAGAATGCTACTATTGCACGGAGGGAGGGAAAACAAGAATACTATCAGTGCCCAACTGGTTGGGGTTTAGGACGCCAAGCGTCTACAACATTGACATGTACCTAGACAATCTAGGTATACATGTTAACTCACTGAATTATCCTTGGTCATTTGCACACAAACCAATCTTTTGATATCATATATCATTCAACCATTGGTTGTGTCTGAAACAATTTCAGCTCCTGGATTGTCTCTCAGACACTCAGTGCTCAAAAACATTTCTGAGGTTTGAGTTCCACTGAGGCAAGTATGACATAAGACGCTAAACTGGAATCAATGCTCTTAGATCACATCTATATATGCATATCTCATAGATCATATCTAATGACATACATTGAGCAGGAGGGTTACCAAAAGTTTGCAATAGGACTAAATCTTAACTTGATACTTTTGAGGACAATCCTCACAGTACGGTACTAGTCCGTAAAGATAATTACCAGATATCCAACAGTTTAATCTATCTCAATCAATCAAGCCTAGTGGTAGTTGAGAAAACGAATGCCATTGACTACAATGAATGATGCAAATACATAATTTGGACTATGTTCATGATAAAGAGTTCAGCGTAATCAAATTACCAAGTGAACTCCCACTTAAACCAACATCCCTCATAGTTGTTAAGTGGAACACGATCCAAATCCACCACACCAAACTCCGATCATCACGTGAGCCGATGTAGCTTCAATGGTGAACATCAACCATGTTGATCATATCATCCATATGACTCGTGTTTAACCTTTCGGTTCTTGTGTTCCGAGGCCATGTCTGCACATGCTAGGCTCGTCAAGCTAACCCAAATATATCTGCCTGTGTGCGAGGCCATGTCTGTACATGCTAGGCTCGAGCAACACCCGCTGTGTGGAACGTAGAATCTATCACACCGATCATCACGTGGTGCTTCGAAACAAGAACTGTCTTGGCGGTGGCATACTTGGGGTGAACACGATCTTGATATTGAGTGAGGGATCATCTTATAATGCTACCGTCGTGCACACGCAGAATAAGATGCATAAAGGATAAACATCACATGCTTAAACAATGTGATATGGTATAGCCCTTTTCTTGCGTCTTGATCTCCATCTAGAACGCACGGCATGATCTCCATCATCCCTCCAGTAAGATGCATGGTTGCCTCCACCATCACGTTGCATCCACAACTATTGCTAACTCCTTAGCGATAAAGTAATGCAATTACATGGCGTATTAAGTTGACACGCAGGTCACAAAATAATAAGACAACCATTGGCTCCTGCCGGCTGCCGATCTCATGACACGCAGGTCACAAAATAATATTACAATCAATGTGCATCTCATACAACAAATATTGTAAAATTGGGCTATACGAAATCTCAACCACCCCTGCAAAAACAAGTTAGACGCCTCTCCCTTGATTTTTGCAATTTTACGTGGCTTCTAGGGGCTGCGTAAGAACCGTTCTTACTACGCAAAAACCACAACGCTGATAATACAAGTTGCTTATTAAATTCTATAAGCCCTCCATTGTAAATCCGGTTTCATTATGATAAGAGCGACAGACACCCGCCAGCCGCATATGCAAACCAGTTGCATGTCAAGTGCAGAACCGGTCTCAATCCGAAGACTATAAAGTTGGTCCGGGCCGCTGTGTAACAGCCCCAAAATTTGAGTACCAAATTTTCACTTTTGTATCCTCTAATGCATCATGGCATGCATGCATCATTGCATCTTTGTCACTAGTATTCAAGTTGAAACAAGTGATGAATCAAATGGCACCGGCTAAATCCAAACTTTTGCAAATTCAAATGTGTTGTTTTGACAAACACAAATACTTGCCTCTTGTAGTGGTCAAGGAAGTTCCAAGAGGTTGCAAATAATGCTACTAAAACTTGCTAAAATTTCTAAAAGTTTAACCTGGGAGTTTTAGCAAAATTGTGCCAGGAACCTGATTATCCGATGTGGCAAAGCGGATAATCCGGGTTGGCTGATTTTCCGGGTGTAAAGTAATCGGATAATCCGAGTAAACCCAGGGGGTTTTTCGCAAATACTTCTTCTTCTCCCTCCTTGCTCTGTAGCGACCGAGAGCTCGGGCCGCACCGCACCCGCTCGCCGGCCTCGCCCCTGCTGCCCATGTCGCGCCCGGCCCCCCCTTGCTCTGCCTCCACACGAAGAAGAGCCCCACGAGGCCGTCCCCTGCCCTATCCGTTCCCCTACTCCCCGTTTCCCATCCTCTCTCTCCTTCCCCATGGAGCCCCCATAGCCGCCGCTACATCGCCGTCGCTCGGGAGCGTCCCAGGCCAAGCCGCATCCACCAAAAGCTCCGCCGTGCTCCGCTCTACACCCTGGCTAGAAGAATCGAGCGGGGAAGCTAGCCATTGCCCGCACCGTCCACATTTCCGCCGCCGCCGTTCGAGCGCCGCCCGCCGGAATTCCGCCGCCCCTCGTCCACCTCCGGCCTCGCCGTTTCGTCGGACGCGTTCAGGGTGAGCTCCTGACCTCGCCTGCCCTTTCCCCTCTCCTCCTAGCCCTCTGGGTCACTGTCGAGCGTGAGCACAGTGCGCCGCCGCGCCATTGCTCGCGACTCGGATATTCCGAGCAGGGCCACACCGGAAAGTCCGGTTAACTCCAGAACAAACCACTTCAAGTCCTTAGTAAAATTTCGGGACCTATACCTCGACCGGATTTTCCGAGTGGAGCAGAATCGGATTTTCCGATCGCTTCCAGTACGAGATAGTTCAGGTCCTTAGCCAATTTCAGAAGCAACGATTTGATCGGATATTCCGATTCGGGAAACCCCGGATATTCCGATAATTCACAGTACAAAAATAATTACTGTTTAACTTTAAATTCCTTCTTCTATTCTGGTTCTAAATAATTGTTTTGGGTTGGATTGAACTCATAACCATGACATATTTAAAAGAGGAAACAAAATACTGAGAAGGACATAATTAAATTGTTAAGTTATAAAGTGTAATAATTTTTGTCGGTGCCTTTTTAAATTAGGGTGTTACACCAAAATACTCATAAATTATGCATTAATAAGTGACATCATTTCATGCATGTTTACCTTACTTAAGCACAGGAAAACATTAAAAATATTGTAGAGCAATATTTCTCTATCGGTGGATATTTATTTCTCGCTCCCCATTTAAATTTGGACGATCTTTGCTAGGGAGCATTTAATAAGTTTAGTACCTTAATTTTGTCATGTCATCATGTTTGCGCATTGCATTTGTGAACGCATGTGTGGTGTTTGATTGTTGCTTCCCGTGTGTTTTGTATCTCGATAGATCAAGCAACCGGGGGTACTCCACAATACCCCGAGGATCCGTACTACCAGCACGTTGAGCAAGGCAAGCGTAATCCCCCCTCTGAGCATATCTTATCCTATTTTCCGCAATTATTTTCTCCACTATAATATTGCATGCGGTTCTAAATGTCTTTTGCCTAGATTAGAGTATCCTACTAGTTGCATTAGAATCCTGTTGCCAATACCTGTTTTACCTTCCTATTACCATAGGTTTGTATTGTTGGCCATGGAATACTTACTATGCTATGCAAGTGCTTAGCCATGCTTAGTGAAATGCCTAGTTGTACTAGGGATGGTGAATGCTGGAAACAGGTGTTAACTTGTGACAGTGATGTTGATGGTGGAAAATTGTGGAGATGGATAATAAAATGCTAAGAAGGTGGGGATGAGAGGCCACATGGAATGTGGTGGGTTGTCTCGTTCTTGCCGCCTAGGTGCGAGTTCTGTACCTCCTGAACCAAGACTGAGCGTGCAACCATGCGTGAGGCCTATGCAATTGCAGGAACCCTCATAGACTAAATAACTCGAGCGGGGCTAGCCAGGGTCCTCTAGTTTGGCTTTCCATTTGCGCGTGCGTGATGGTGTTGAACGGAGATGAGGATGGTGGTGTTAGGAAAATAAGTGGCCGTGGGGCGGGGTGTGGTGATCCTGGCAGTCCTACCGCCACTGATGATCCTGGAAAGTCCTTAACGGGGAGAAGTCGACACCGTTCCCACCCAGCCGGCTTTCCAAGGAAGAGAGCTAATGCGCAGGTAATGGGCCGGCGGTACGCGTGGCAAACATTTGTACACCCCTGCAGGGTTAAATCTTTTCGAAAAGCCGTGTCCACGGTTACGGACGACTTGGGAATGGACGATGATCATAGAATAACTTAAACGGAATGATTAAAAACTGGGTACTAGAGGTACCAATTTCACGAATGTAAGGTTGACTTCCTCGAGGGTGATTCGGGGAGGTGCCTTTGATGAACAGGTACAATGGTGATGTTGGTGGTTGTTGTTGAGAAAGTGATCTCAAGAGAAAAGAGTTACTTCTTACCCCTCTTTGAAAATGTTCTAATAGTCGATGCCTTTGAGTTATGTTTTTCATAAATAAAATCAGCTTTATGCAAAAGAGCCATAAAACCTTGACAGCTAATCATCGAGCATATATTAGCTCTTAATCTTGCGAGTTCGTCGAACTCAACGTCTTTGCTTTTGTTTCAGAGGAGGACTTCACCGACTCGAAGGTGGGTTCTTTGTGGACGTCGACGAGTAGTCTGGGGTTCCCAGGTGGCAGCTTGGGACATCCTGGAACAGCTGGCGTTGTGATGTTTATCTGTAGGCCTCTTAGGCCATATGTTGGTTCTTGTTGTTTAGAACAACACACTTCGCTTCCGCTTGTTGTAATGTTGGGTCTGTGACCTCTGTTTGTCATTTGCTATCTTTCTCTGTATAAGAGTTGAACTATATGATTTTTGTGTCGTAGAGTCTGTGATGTGCCAGTTGTTCCACAAGTCTTGATCTTACTATTATGCTTTGAGGGTTGTGCCTGTGTTAAGGCATCAATCGGGGTGTTGCGTTGTCTGGAGTGAGGTGTACCCAGCAACGCCTGCCAAAGGTTTTGGCCGGGGATTGGTAAACCCGTAACCTCCGTTGTATCGCTTAACCGGTGACACGCAGCATCACTGTATAGCAGTCGGGTCGGGGCGCCACAAGTTGGTATCAGAGCAGTACTGCCTGTAGGAAACCCTTCTACTGGTCGATGTTGAGTCTAGTGTTTGTGAAAATATTTTAACCTAAAAATGAGTTGTGAAAACCATCTTAGGATTCTTTTTACTCCTTATCTGGTTACCCTCTAATCTCGGAGCAATCTTACCTCGATTTGATTTAAAGGTTTTACTCTCTCTGTTACTTCAAAATGATTAGAAACGGGGTGGGTTCGACCTTGAGTGTTATGTGTCACGTTGCTCCCGCTGCGTTGCAATCCCAAATCAACTCAGATGTTTCTACCAGTCAATCATTTGATCCTTTCTTTGGGTTTTAACCCACGGACTTGAACATAAGGTCCCGGATTGTGCCAACTAGAGTGTGTTAAGTTGTGATTTCTTAACTCTCACTAGTAGCACATGATGCTGATCTTCGACCCAAGTTCTATCTTTTGTTTTCCTTCTCGCAAAGTATTATCGTCCCTAGTCTGTGTACTTGTGAAGACGCTAATGCTATTGTTCGACCATTCGGAGAAAGATACTAACGTGTCATTGTCAAATCTCCAGAATGGCTCGAGGAGGTCGTGGAGGCCGTGGTGGTCGCGGTAACCACAATGATGATGAGGATGATCTGCCGCCACCACCCACAATGGCTCAAGTCTTGATGGCCATTGAGGAGAACCGTGGGCGCAATGAGCGCTTGCTTGAGCAGTTGGTGCAGCAGAATGCACGGAGGAACGAGTGCAACACTCTCACTGAGTTCCTGCGTTCCCAGCCACCCACCTTTGCTGATGCTAAGGAGCCACTGGAAGCTGATGATTGGCTTCGTGCTTTGGAGCGCAAGTTCTCCGCGCTCATGTTCCATTGGCGGAGCAAGTCAACTTTGCCACCTATCTCTTGGTTGGTGCTGCTGGCTGTTGGTGGGAAAGCCATGTGGCTTTGTTTCCAGCCAACCATGTCTTCACCTGGGCTGATTCCGCACTGCCTTCCGAGCGGAGTACATTCCCAGCCATCATGGACTGAAAGGAGGGAGTTCCTGGATCTGCAACAGGGACGGATGGACCTCCGCACTTATGGTCGTGAGTTCAACCATCTCTCTCGTTACGCCCCAAGGGACGTGACCAATGATGCTGACAAGCAAGAGCTGTTCCGCAAGGGTCTGAATCCGCAGCTCCGCTATGAGCTATTGCCCTTCAGGTTCCAGACCTATCAGGAGCTGTTCAACCAGGCTTTCACCTTGAGCAAGGAAGAAAAGAACTTGAAGCTTCCAAGAGGCCCGCACATGGGATCACCAGAGTTCCTCGGGTTCTGAGAGCAAGAAGCGCAGGGTGTTTGTCCCTACAGCGCCGTACCTCGTGCTCCCTTCATGCCGAGAGCCAGGATATAGGCCACCTCCTCCGCGTCCCACTACTTCGACACTTGGGATAGGCGGAAGTGGGTACCGTCCTATGCTACCTGCTCCACCTGGACTCACTTGCTACACTGTGGCCAGGCTGGTCACTACTCCAGGGAGTGCCCCCAGAAGGCACCTCTCGCTATAACTCCTGCACGAGCCCCTGCCACTCCAACTGGCAAGGCTGGACCTTGGTGCGTGGTCGCCTGAACCACGTCTCTGCTGAAGAAGCTGAAGAGGATCCTGGCGTCCTTATGGGTGAGCTTCGAATCAACAACCATCTTGCTACCGTTTTGTTTGATTCTGGAGCATCGCATTCATTCATCTCTATTGCGTTTGCAAAAGATCACCAAATACCGTTTGAGAAGATGAGCAGTCCCTTGATGATCTCTACCCCTGGCTCCAAATGGCAAACCGATGGCGTTACTCCTGAGGTCCAGATTATCATAGCATCCCTGTCCTTCCCTTTCCCGTTGATAGCCTTGAGGTCGAAGGGCCTTGATGCCATACTGGGCATGGACTGGTTAGCAAGATACCATGCTAATCTCGACTGTGCTGCTAAGTCCATCACCGTGACCCACCCTTCCGGTTACGATGTGCAGTTTTGGGCTACATATTCAGGACCTCCATCATCAGACAATCCCCTCTCCCCGGAGATCGCCCTATGTTTCATGGAAGGCTTGTCCCCTCCTGAAATCCAGGACATACACGTGGTGTGTGACTTCCCGGATGTGTTCCCAGAAGAATTGCCTGGCATGCCACCTGATCGAAGTGTGGAGTTTGTCATAGACTTGCTTCCCGGTACTGCTCCAATTTCCAAGAAGCCCTACCGTATGCCGGTGGAAGAGTTGGCTCTGTTGAAGGAGCAAATTGATCAGCTGTTAGCGAAGGATTTTTCAGCCTAGCAGTTCACCTTGGGGTTGTCCGGTACTCTTTGTCAAGAAGAGGGATTCTACCGTGCCTCGCCTTGTCTCTGATTATCGACCGTTGAATGCGGTGACAATCAAGAACAAGTATCCTATCCCTCGCATCAATGATCTGTTGGATCAGTTAGCTGGTGCAAGAGTATTCTCCAAGATGGATCTGAGGTCAGGGTACCATCAAATAAAGATCAGAAAGGAGGATATCCCAAAGACGGCATTTGTTACTCGCTATGGCTCATATGAGTATACCGTCATGTCCTTTGGTCTCACAAATGCTCCAGCTACTTTCATGAGGCTCATGAATTCCATTTTCATGGATTATCTTGATAAGTTTGTCGTCATTTACATCGATGACATCCTCATCTATTCTAAAACCGACGAAGAGCATGATGAACACCTTCGGTTGGTTCTGACACGGCTTCGTGAACACCGTCTCTATGCCAAGTTCTCCAAGTGTGAGTTTTGGTTGGATAAACTTGTCTTCCTTGGACATGTAATATCTGCCAATGGTGTGGAAGTCATCCCCGACAAAATTCAAGCTATTCTAGACTGGAAAACTCCAATGTCAGTCAAGGACATTCGTAGCTTTCTCGGATTGGCGGGTTACTACCGCCGATTCATCGAAGCTTTCTCCAAAATAGCCAAGGCATTGACTGACCTTCTCAAGAAGGATAGAAAGTTCGTATGGACTGCCGAAGCTGAAGAGAGCTTCCAAGCCTGAAAGCCAAGCTCACTCCGCTCCTGTGCTTGTCCTGCCGGACACAAGCAAGGATTTCGTCGTCTTCTGTGACGCCTCTCTACAAGGTTTGGGCTGTGTGCTGATGCAAGATGGCCATGTTGTGGCTTATGCTTCTCGCCAACTTAAGCCGCATGAGCTCAATTACCCTACTCATGATCTAGAGCTTGCCGCGGTGGTCTATGCTTTGAAGCAATGGAGACCATACCTGTTTGGTAACCGTTGTGAGATCTTCTCGGATCACAAGAGTCTAAAGTACCTCTTCACCCAGCCGGATTTAAATCTCAGGCAAAGGCGTTGGTTGGAGTTAATCACGGACTACAATGTGAGTCTGAACTATCAACCCGGCAAAGCAAACGTCGTGGCTGACGCGCTAAGTCGGAAGTCCTATTGCAACAATCTGATGATTGAACAAGCCCAACCTTCCCTTCATGAAGAATTCTCCCGTTTGAACTTGGAAATGGTTCCCTCCGGCTATCTAGCAAATCTGGAGATCAAATCTACTCTTGTAGACCAGATAAGGATGCTCAAACTCGTGACAAGGGTATTCTCAAAATCAAGGAAAACATTGCTAGTGGCAAGGCCAAGTGCTTTTCTGTCAATGATTCTGGAGTTGTTTATTTTGGTGACCGCTTGGTGGTGCCAAAGAAACAAAAATTGAGGGAGTTGATCCTCCAAGAAGCTCATGAATCTCCTCTCTCTATTCATCCCGGTAGTACCAAATGTACCAAGACCTTCGACCACAATTCTGGTGGACCGTATGAAACGGGAAATTGCCAAGTATGTTGCTGAATGCGACACATGTCGACGGGTAAAAGCTGAACATCAAAGACCTCCTGGCACCTCCGCCCTATTGCTGTCCCCGAGTGGAAATGGGATGAAATTGGTATGGACTTCATCACCGGTTTTCCCAGATCCTAAGGGCAACAATGCAATCTGGGTAATCATTGATCGTCTTTCCAAGGTTGCCACTTCCTACCAGTCCGTGATGAGATACGGGCAAGTCAACTTGCCGAGTTGTATTTGGCTCGTATTGTTCCATTGCACGGGGTCCCTTGAGGATCATATCGGACCGTGGAAGTATCTTCGTCTCCAAGTTCTGGCACAGTTTCCAAACTGCTATGGGGTCCCGTCTCAACTTCAGTACCGCTTACCACCCCCAGACTGATGGTCAGACTGAAAGAGTGAATCAAGTTTGGAAGACATGCTTCGGGCATGTGTCATCTCTTTTGGCCAAGGTTGGGAAAAGTATCTCCCTTTCGCGGAGTTCTCCTACAACAATAGCTATCAAGCTAGTCTGGGCATGGCTCCATTCGAGGCTCTATATGGAAGAAAATGCCGCACTCCTCTAAGTTGGTCCGAGACAGGAGAGGGCACTCTTTGGTCCTGATGTGATCAATGAAGCTGAGGAGAAGGTCAGAATCATAGAGAGAATCTGAGAATTGCCCAGTCAAGGCAGAAGAGCTACTATGATAAGCACCATCAAGAGATTCATTATGAAATTGGTGATAAAGCTTATCTCCGTGTCTCTCCCCTCCGTGGCGTTCGCCGCTTCGGAATCAAAGGGAAATTGGCACCTCGCTATGTTGGTCCTTTCACCGTTCTGGGCAAGCAAGGAGATCTTTCTTATCAATTGGAGTTACCGGTCAAATTCCCAAACGTACACGATGTGTTCCATGTATCCCAACTTCGCCGGTGTTTCAAAGATCCTATCCATGGGGTCAATCATGAAGAGCTGGATCTCCAGGAAGACCTCACTTATCGTGAGCACCCTATCCGTGTCTTGGATGAAGCCGAAAGGAAGACCCGCAACAAGACTACCAAGTTCCTCAAGATTCAATGGTCTCACCATTCGAGGAAGAAGCAACTTGGGAACGAGAGTCTAGTCTTCGTGAGGAGTATCCTGACTTCTTCTCGCAATCTTAGAATCTCGGGACGAGATTCCTGTAAGGAGGGTAGATTTGTAACAGCCCCAAAATTTGAGTACCAAATTTTCACTTTTGTATCCTCTAATGCATCATGGCATGCATGCATCATTGCATCTTTGTCACTAGTATTCAAGTTGAAACAAGTGATGAATCAAATGGCACCGGCTAAATCCAAACTTTTGCAAATTCAAATGTGTTGTTTTGACAAACACAAATACTTGCCTCTTGTAGTGGTCAAGGAAGTTCCAAGAGGTTGCAAATAATGCTACTAAAACTTGCTAAAATTTCTAAAAGTTTAACCTGGGAGTTTTAGCAAAATTGTGCCAGGAACCTGATTATCCGATGTGGCAAAGCGGATAATCCGGGTTGGCTGATTTTCTGGGTGTAAAGTAATCGGATAATCCGAGTAAACCCAGGGGGTTTTTTGCAAATACTTCTTCTTCTCCCTCCTTGCTCTGTAGCGACCGAGAGCTCGGGCCGCACCGCACCCGCTCGCCGGCCTCGCCCCTGCTGCCCATGTCGCGCCCGGCCCCCCCCTTGCTCTGCCTCCACACGAAGAAGAGCCCCACGAGGCCGTTCCCTGCCCTATCTGTTCCCCTACTCCCCGTTTCCCATCCTCTCTCTCCTTCCCCATGGAGCCCCCATAGCCGCCGCCGTCGCCGCTACATCGCCGTCGCTCGGGAGCGTCCCAGGCCAAGCCGCATCCACCAAAAGCTCCGCCGTGCTCCGCTCTACACCCTGGCTAGAAGAATCGAGCGGGGAAGCTAGCCATTGCCTGCACCATCCACATTTCCGCCGTCGCCGTTCGAGCGCCGCCCGCCGGAATTCCGCCGCCCCTCGTCCACCTCCGGCCTCGCCGTTTCGTCGGACGCGTTCAGGGTGAGCTCCTGACCTCGCCTGCCCTTTCCCCTCTCCTCCTAGCCCTCTGGGTCACTGTCGAGCGTGAGCACAGTGCGCCGCCGCGCCATTGCTCGCTACTCGGATATTCCGAGCAGGGCCACACCGGAAAGTCCGGTTAACTCCAGAACAAACCACTTCAAGTCCTTAGTAAAATTTCGGGACCTATACCTCGACCGGATTTTCCGAGTGGAGCAGAATCGGATTTTCCGATCGCTTCCAGTACGAGATAGTTCAGGTCCTTAGCCAATTTCAGAAGCAACGATTTGATCGGATATTCCGATTCGGGAAACCCCGGATATTCCGATAATTCACAGTACAAAAATAATTACTGTTTAACTTTAAATTCCTTCTTCTATTCTGGTTCTAAATAATTGTTTTGGGTTGGATTGAACTCGTAACCATGACATATTTAAAAGAGGAAACAAAATACTGAGAAGGACATAATTAAATTGTTAAGTTATAAAGTGTAATAATTTTTGTCGGTGCCTTTTTAAATTAGGGTGTTACACCAAAATACTCATAAATTATGCATTAACAAGTGACATCATTTCATGCATGTTTACCTTACTTAAGCACAGGAAAACATTAAAAATATTGTAGAGCAATATTTCTCTATCGGTGGATATTTATTTCTCGCTCCCCATTTAAATTTGGACGATCTTTGCTAGGGAGCATTTAATAAGTTTAGTACCTTAATTTTGTCATGTCATCATGTTTGCGCATTGCATTTGTGAACGCATGTGTGGTGTTTGATTGTTGCTTCCCGTGTGTTTTGTATCTCGATAGATCAAGCAACCGGGGGTACTCCACAATACCCCGAGGATCCGTACTACCAGCACGTTGAGCAAGGCAAGCGTAATCCCCCCTCTGAGCATATCTTATCCTATTTTCCGCAATTATTTTCTCCACTATAATATTGCATGCGGTTCTAAATGTCTTTTGCCTGGATTAGAGTATCCTACTAGTTGCATTAGAATCCTGTTGCCAATACCTGTTTTACCTTCCTACTACCATAGGTTTGTATTGTTGGCCATGGAATACTTACTATGCTATGCAAGTGCTTAGCCATGCTTAGTGAAATGCCTAGTTGTACTAGGGATGGTGAATGCTGGAAACAGGTGTTAACTTGTGACAGTGATGTTGATGGTGGAAAATTGTGGAGATGGATAATAAAATGCTAAGAAGGTGGGGATGAGAGGCCACATGGAATGTGGTGGGTTGTCTCGTTCTTGCCGCCTAGGTGCGAGTTCTGTACCTCCTGAACCAAGACTGAGCGTGCAACCATGCGTGAGGCCTATGCAATTGCAGGAACCCTCATAGACTAAATAACTCGAGCGGGGCTAGCCAGGGTCCTCTAGTTTGGCTTTCCATTTGCGCGTGCGTGATGGTGTTGAACGGAGATGAGGATGGTGGTGTTAGGAAAATAAGTGGTCGTGGGGCGGGGTGTGGTGATCCTGGCAGTCCTACCGCCACTGATGATCCTGGAAAGTCCTTAACGGGGGAGAAGTCGACACCGTTCCCACCCAGCCGGCTTTCCAAGGAAGAGAGCTAATGCGCAGGTAATGGGCCGGGCGGTACGCGTGGCAAACATTTGTACACCCCTGCAGGGTTAAATCTTTTCGAAAAGCCGTGTCCACGGTTACGGACGACATGGGAATGGACGATGATCATAGAATAACTTAAACGGAATGATTAAAAACTGGGTACTAGAGGTACCAATTTCACGAATGTAAGGTTGACTTCCTCGAGGGTGATTCGGGGAGGTGCCTTTGATGAACAGGTACAATGGTGATGTTGGTGGTTGTTGTTGAGAAAGTGATCTCAAGAGAAAAGAGTTACTTCTTACCCCTCTTTGAAAATGTTCTAATAGTCGATGCCTTTGAGTTATGTTTTTCATAAATAAAATCAGCTTTATGCAAAAGAGCCATAAAACCTTGACAGCTAATCATCGAGCATATATTAGCTCTTAATCTTGCGAGTTCGTCGAACTCAACGTCTTTGCTTTTGTTTCAGAGGAGGACTTCACCGACTTCGAAGGTGGGTTCTTTGTGGACGTCGACGAGTAGTCCGGGGTTCCCAGGTGGCAGCTTGGGACATCCTGGAACAGCTGGCGTTGTGATGTTTATCTGTAGGCCTCTTAGGCCATATGTTGGTTCTTGTTGTTTAGAACAACACACTTCGCTTCCGCATGTTGTAATGTTGGGTCTGTGACCTCTGTTTGTCATTTGCTATCTTTCTCTGTATAAGAGTTGAACTATATGATTTTTGTGTCGTAGAGTCTGTGATGTGCCAGTTGTTCCACAAGTCTTGATCTTACTATTATGCCTTGAGGGTTGCGCCCGTGTTAAGGCATCAATCGGGGTGTTGCGTTGTCTGGAGTGAGGTGTACCCAGCAACGCCTGCCAAAGGTTTTGGCCGGGGATTGGTAAACCCGTAACCTCCGCTTGTATCGCTTAACCGGTGACACACAGCATCACTGTATAACAGTCGGGTCAGGGCGCCACACGCTGCATCTTACCATGCCACAAAACCAAGAAGTACACGCGAGAGGGTAGCAACAATAAATATCGAACGCCACACAACTCCTTGTGTTCTATCCGTCCAAAGCAACTATGCAAAGCACGGCTCTGATACCACGGTAGGGAAATGCGCGACAGAAAATCAAAATTTTCTCTCACATGCGGAAGCAACACCCAAAGATCTTATCTAAGGAGATGCAAGTAACGGAGAGGGCAATCAACATACCCTCGAAGAACACGTGCGTTGGACGTTAATCACAACGCAGCTTGGTGATGACCTTGATGCGGTTCACTCCGATCAGCACCACAACGAGCGGTGCCTCCGAGATTTACATACGTACGGCTCAGCAACGTCTCCTCTTCTTGATCCAGCAAGCTTGAAGGAGAAGTAGATGGGATCCAAACCAGCAGCACGACGGTGTGGTGGTTCGATGAGCTCTCACACGGGCAGGGTTTCGCCAAGCCAAGACCACAAGAGAAAGGAGCAAGAGGAAGTGTACCGGCTTAGGAATCAATCCTTATCTTTCCCCAAATGGTACCCTCCTTATGTAGGATGTGGGGAGGAGCTGTGAGGCTTGCCTCCTAAGCTTGGAGCTGGCGGGCCCATGGGGAGACTTGGTTGCTAAGCCTCCAAGGCTTCTCAACCAAGGAACCAGCTTCCAAGGCTTCCCCAGGAAGGAACCCGTCTCCAAGTCTTCCCCGGGAAGGAACCAGCCTCCAAGGCTTCCCCAGGAAGGAACCTACCTGCCAAGACTTCTCAAGGAAGGAACTTGGCTGCCAAATATCCTAAGTGGGACGTTCGGGATAGTGGGCCCCACCATGGGACCCACCGGAACATTTCAGGAAAAACCCCGATACAATATCGGTTAATTCCTGAACCTTTCCAGAACCCAAAAACCACATTCCTATATATGAAACTTTATCTCCGGACTTTTCCGGAGCTCCTTGTGATATCCCGGATCCTATCCGGTACTCCAAACAACCTTCGGTCTCACCATTATAATTATCCCAAAGCTACTATAGCATTACCGAACTTTAAGTGTGTGACCCTACGGGTTCGAGAAGAAGTGGACATGATCGAGACTCCTCTACGATCAATAACCATTAGCGGGACCTGGATGCCCATAATGACTCCCACAAGTTCAACGAAGATCGTTACCGGTGTGAACCACAATGTAAACGTATTACATTTCCTTTGTCTCACGATATTTTACTTACCCGAGATCTGATCGGCGGTATCACCATACCTAACTCAATCTCGTTACTAGTAAGTACTCTTTACTCATTCCATAATACAACATTCCATGTGGCTAACTCTTTAGTCACGTGCTTGCAAGCGATACCGAATATACATTACCGAGTGGGCCCAGAGTATATCTCTCCGTCACATGGATGGACAAATCCCAGTCTTGATACATGCAAATCAACAAGTACTTTCGGAGATACCTATAAGACACCTTTATAGTCACCCAGTTACGAAGTGACGTTTCAAGTCCCCAAGACGTATTCCTCAGTACCCGGGATAGACATAATCTCATGGTCAAAGAAACAGGATACTTGACAATACAAGATATGGCAATATATACTTATTGATCCGATCAATATTGCTATGCTTGGTTGGGTCTGTCCATCACGTCATTCTCCAATGACATGACCTCGTTATTAATTGACAACTCATGTCCATGGTTAGGAAACCATAACCATCATTAATCAACGAGCTAGTCTAGTAGAGCCTTACAAGGGACTCTGTGTTGTTTACATAACCACACATGTATTAGGTTTCCGGTTAATACAATTATAGCATGGAGAATAAACATTACCATGAACATGGAAATATGATAATAACTCTTTATTATTGCCTATAGGGCATATTTCAAACAAGACCATGGCCGAGCGCTTCCCAGGCGACGACGCGGCGGCGAACAGCTTCGGCCGCCGCTTCCTCCACCCCGAGGAAGCGCGACTCCTCTACCAGGCGGGGTACCCAACGCCGCCGGACATGCGTGTCCCTGGCGGACACCATGGCTCGGGTACCTGGCTTCTGAGCGCGGGCGGCGTTCCGGTGCCTCCGCCGCCCGAAGGGGCGGACCGCGTCGTGGCGATCTAGGAGGTGCTCGCCGGCCTCACCGACGAGCAGGCGGCGGATCCCCGCTGGGATCTGGCGAAGCACGCCTTCTGGACAGAGTACTTCGTCCAGCGCCACGCCCGCGAGCTGGCCGACGAAGGGCGCAACGGCCCTGTGGAGGGCCGCAAGAACGCCAAGGGCCGCCGGAGGTGGTGGGGCGTTCGGGGACGCACGCTAGCGTACGTCCTGGAGCACATCGCCGCCGGCAACAGGCCGTGGCTGACCATGCCGCCGCGCGACGGCGCCTCCTGGCTGCCTAGGAGGATGGCCACCACCTCCTCCTCTTCTTCATCGGGTGCAACGTCCTCGACGCCGTCCTCGGTGGCGCGCTCCGTGCCCACGCCGAGGTTCGCCCGTATCCAGTCACCGCCGGAGACGCCGCGGGGAACACCCATCGGCGGCGTCTACCTCAACTCAGGCCACCGCCTGCCTTCGCCGCCTCGTCGTCCTTTCGGCAGCCCGCGCATCAACGAGCGCCGTGCCGCGCCGCGTCGCCACCCCGCAGCCATCTCCGCCTCGTCAGGCCCAAGACGGAGGGCCATGGCAAGAAGAAGAAGGCGCCCATGCGGGAATGGACGGCGCCGCCCGACTACATACGGGTGGCCATGAACATGGAGGCACCGGACGACTCGGAGGAGTTTCCCGGCGAGAAGATCACTATCGAGGCCTCCCTCAGCGACGTCCTCCCGGCCCAGGATGATTTCGCCGAAGCTTGGTCGCGCGAGCAGCATGCCAAGGAAGAGGTCGCGCTCCAGCAGCGCCTCCTCGATGAGGTGGCGGTGCGTCGGGCGGCCGAGCAGCAAGCTCGCCAAGCTCGCCGTCGCATTCCACCTCCGCCGCCGCCCCCGGAATACTACATCCTCGACCCGAGCGACGAGGACAAGGACGCGGAGGGGCCGAGCAAGGGGCCGAGCAGCAAGTGGCACGGCGACGACGGCGAAGGCCCGAGCAACACCGCTGGGAGCGGCTCCGACGGCGACGGTGGCGACTACACCGTGTTCTACAGCCAGCTGGGGATGGACGGCATGTAGATCGCCGAGTTTAGTTTATTTTCAGTTTTTATTTCAAGTTTGTATAATGTAATCGGCAAGAACTGCGAATTTCGCCTATATATGAATGAAATTCGCCTAATTATCTATTTTGCGCCCAAATTTTAATTTTTTTGAATATTCGGCTTTCCTCCTGGGTTTGCACGGCTGGTAATACGCCCCCTAGAGCCCAAAATAGCGCCGTTTCCCCCCAGGCCGGCCAAAATAGCATCGTTTCTCGGCCTGGGGGGGCAACGAGTGGAGATGCTCTGTGGCGCCCTGACCCGACTGTTATACAGTGATGCTGCGTGTCACCGGTTAAGCGATACAAGCGGAGGTTACGGGTTTACCAATCCCCGGCCAAAACCTTTGGCAGGCGTTGCTGGGTACACCTCACTCCAGACAACGCAACACCCCGATTGATGCCTTAACACGGGCGCAACCCTCAAGGCATAATAGTAAGATCAAGACTTGTGGAACAACTGGCACATCACAGACTCTACGACACAAAAATCATATAGTTCAACTCTTATACAGAGAAAGATAGCAAATGACAAACAGAGGTCACAGACCCAACATTACAACATGCGGAAGCGAAGTGTGTTGTTCTAAACAACAAGAACCAAATTATGGCCCAAGAGGCCTGCAAATAAACATCCAGCGCCAGCTGTTCCGGGATGTCCCAAGCTGCCACCTGGGAACCCCAGACTACTCGTCGACGTCCACATAGAACCCACCTTCGAAGTCGGTGAAGTCCTCCTCTGAAACAAAAGCAAAGACGTTGAGTTCGACGAACTCGGAAGATTAAGAGCTAATATATGCTCGATGATTAGCTGTCAAGGTTTTATGGCTCTTTTGCATAAAGCTGATTTTATTTATGAAAAACATAACTCAGAGGCATCGACTATTAGAACATTTTCAAAGAGGGGTAAGAAGTAACTCTTTTCTCTTGAGATCACTTTCTCAACAACAACCACCATCACATCATTGTACCTGTTCATCATAGGCACCTCCCCGAATCACCCTCGAGGAAGTCAACCTTACATTCGTGAAATTGGTACCTCTAGTACCCAGTTTTTAATCATTCCGTTTAAGTTATTCTATGATCATCGTCCATTCCCAAGTCGTCCATAACCGTGGACACGGCTTTTCGAAAAGATTTAACCCTGCTGGGGTGTACAAATGTTTGCCACGCGTACCGCCCGGCCCATTACCTGCGAATTAGCTCTCTTCCTTGGAAAGCCGGCTGGGTGGGAACGGTGTCGACTTCTCCCCGTTAAGGACTTTCCAGGATCATCAGTGGCGGTAGGACTGCCAGGATCACCACACCCGCCCCACGGCCACTTATTTTCCTAACACCACCATCCTCATCTCCGTTCAACACCATCACGCACGCGCAAATGGAAAGCCAAACTAGAGGACCCTGGCTAGCCCCGCTCGAGTTATTTAGTCTATGAGGGTTCCTGCAATTGCATAGGCCTCACGCATGGTTGCACGCTCAGTCTTGGTTCAGGAGGTACAGAACTCCCACCTAGGCGGCAAGAACGAGACAACCCACCACATTCCATGTGGCCTCTCATCCCCACCTTCTTAGCATTTTATTATCCATCTCCACCATTTTCCACCATCAACATCACGGTCACAAGTTAACACCTGTT
Source organism: Poa pratensis (assembly GCA_947311845.1). NCBI lineage: Eukaryota > Viridiplantae > Streptophyta > Magnoliopsida > Poales > Poaceae > Poa > Poa pratensis. The sequence goes on from CAMZMU010000113.1 coordinate 36,339,873, forward strand.
TCCAGCATTCACCATCCCTAGTACAACTAGGCATTTCACTAAGCAGGGCTAAGCACTTGCATAGCATAGTAAGTATTCCATGGCCAACAATACAAACCTATGGTAATAGGAAGGTAAAACAGGTATTGGCAACAGGATTCTAATGCAACTAGTAGGATACTCTAATCCAAGCAAAAGACATTTAGAACCGCATGCAATATTATAGTGGAGAAAATAATTGCGGAAAATAGGATAAGATATGCTCAGAGGGGGGGTTACGCTTGCCTTGATCAAGGTGCTGATAGTACGGATCGTCACGAGACGGGGGTGGCACTTCACCTCCTTGATCTACCGATGCACAAACAACACCGGAAAAACAATCAACACATGGCAATTGTGCAATGCATACAAGGATGATGATATGACATTTTAATGCAACTGAGTGATCCTAGACATGATCAACAATTTAAATGAGCTGTCCCATACTATTAGGTATTATTTGGCATACCCTCATATTTATCTTAGTGATTCTACTACTACTGAAGGTACATTGTTGTAATTGTGATCAAGTATGCATGATGATGATGATGATTTTAGGTAGTTCACAAATTTCCGGACATTTTGGGTATAAGGAACACATTTTTCTGATTAATCAAACAAAGGTTATTAATTTTATAACTTACCAAATTAAATATGTTCTTTTAATTATTTTGTTTCCTCTTTTAATTATTTCCTGCTTATTATTTAAATCCGACACAAAACTATTATATAAGTCCATAGGAGAGGAGGATTAATTAAACGGGAATATTTTTGGTACTGGGCTAACTCGGAATTTCCGGTTTATTCTCACCCGGAATATCCGATTGGAGGGAGAACTTTGGGGTTTCGAGGTACTGGCATTATTCGGATTATCCGAATTTGGAAAAGCTCGGAATATCCGATTGACCCAGAATCTGGAAAAACTGACTAAGGACCTAAGTTTCTTCGTACAGGACCCAGCCGGACTATCCGGTGCGGGAACGAGCTCGGAATATCCGACGCGGGCAGAAATCCGGCGACGGCGAGCTAGGGCGAGAGAGGAAGAGAAAGGAGGTCCAGGAGTAGGGCAAGCTCACCCTGAGCTCGTGGGAACTCGCGGCGGTGACGGGGACGGGCCACGGCGGCGGGAATCGCATGGCGCGGCGGCGGCCGTGGTCGAAGGGAACGGGGACGGCGACGGCGAACGTGGACTCCCCGGATCGATTCCTCCGGCAGAGGAGTAGAGGATGGCACTGCGGAGCGATTCGTGGCCTTCACGCGGCTTGGGGCTGCCTCAGTCGACGGCGAGGCGGCGGCGGAGCTGCGGCCCGGGCACGGCCGTGGGGAGGAGAGAAGATGGGGAGTAGGGAGCAGGTGAGCAAGCAGAGGGGCACGGGGGTGGAGGTGAGGCTCGTGTTGCTGTCCTCCTTGCAGGTGAGAGGAGAGTAGGGGGGGCCTGGGCGGCGTGCACACTCGGGAGCGACACGACGGCAATGGAGGGCGTGGCTACAGGGAGAGGAAGAGGATTTGGCACTTTGCCCCCTGGACATTTTAAAATCATCACACTTTGGTCCTTTTTGGGTACTGGATTAAAATAATAGCAGGTGTATTCGATTTATTTGGGCCACTTAAACACCTCCAAAAATTAGGCAATTTTTTTTGGGGAGCCTCTTTATATTATTATGAAGCTTCCCTAAATTTTCCAGCTTATTTGAAAATCCTTTGGTAGGAAAATAAAATAGGAATTGCCCACAGGCAATTTTTGAGTTGCCCTCTTTTTATTTTATTTTATTTTACAATTCAAAATAGTTTGTAAAAATTATTCTTTGGAACCTTTGGCTTCCTTGACAAATAGAAGATGTCAAGATAATTTGTCTTGCAAATTTGAGTGTCATCTTTGTTGGGAGATTTGTTGGAACAAGTTGGGCATTTTGTTTTCTTTTTGAATGTTGCCAAATCCACCACAATTCCCTAGCAACAACAACAATTCTTAACACAATTCCCTAGCAATGTCATGATGCATGTATGCCATGATGCAATGCAACACAAAAGCGAAAAAATTTACTCGGGTTTTTAAGTTTTCGAAATTCGGGCTGTTACAACTCTACCCTCCTTACAGGAATCTCGTCCCGAGATTCTAAGAGTAGGAAAGAGGGAAGAAGGGTTACGACGGTCTTCCACGGTCTTCTCGCTTCGGTGGCTTCTTTCTTGAAGAGGTTGGCCGAGGACATCATGGAGATCTTCATCGGCTTCACGTCGAGGTCACCATCAAAGAACACCATAGGAGAGAAGGGGACCTCACTGAAAGGATGGATCTTCGGGAAGATACAACGACCGAGTACCTCCTAGTAGAACTTAGGATGAGACTTCGAGCATCACTTGGATTGACAGTTAGGGAACACAAGCATCTGACGGGAGATCGATAAGAATTTTCCGGTTGGTAGACAACTATCTCTCAAAAGGGTGGAAATATGAACTTTGCACAAGGCCTTAAGTTTCTGAAAACGAATTTTACACAGGATTCCAACAGAGGGAGGGGTAACTTGAACTAGACGGCTTGAGTAGAACTTTCCTCATGGAGGAGCATTTCAAACCACGGGAGAAAGATCGGGAAGATGGACCAAGAGAACTCTGAAACTCCGGGAATGTTAGTATCGAGAGAACTTCTTAATGTTATAGACATCGAGGTCAAGCTTCTTGAGGATCACCAACCATCGTTTCTGATTGAGATTCAGACATGGTTAGGTGTAGAGATACTTCAGACTCGACAGACATGAATAGGAAGTCTTGCAGAGGATACCAACGGATTACCATTGCTAGAATCCCTATAAGTCAGACTAGAACGTCCAACTCCAAAGGAGGAACAAGATTGCGGAACTCACATATTAGCAACTTGTCAAAAGACATCTGCACCTACATGGATTACTTGCAACGAGACACGATTTAGTCCTTGTGGGGAAACACCAAAGAAGACGAAGAAGTTCTCAGACTTTCTCTCTGTCTGGAACAATTCAATCAATGGCTTGGATGCATAGGTGAAATTCCGAAGGAATGGAGGTAACAACATACCATTCCGAGAATATTCTACACATGCACGATCGAGTTGAAATGATTCGGAGGGAACCAGACAATTCACTCAGATCCACGGCGACATCTTTCAGTAATTGCACGTGAACCAAGGGAAAGTCGCTTCTAACTTCCAGAGCACATACCTTGGGAAGACACAAAGTTAGTTCCAACAATTTTCCAATGCTAACGCCCAGTATCCAATATAAATTTCCTCAAACAAGGAGAAGATAAGAAGGTAGTTGATGGGCTCAACAACAAACTTATCCAGGTACTCGAAGTCTGTATACTCATATTTCACCAGAACTAGGCATAAGTATTGGTCAGACTATCATCTTTCTAATCTGAGTTTAACCTACTGAATGTGTTAGTCTGAGTTTGATTTGACGATAGCCCAAATCAAATCAAAAATTTGTAGGATAGCATATCCACAAAGGAGATACCACCTTGCTTCGACACAGGAAGCTAGACATCCATTGAGAAGTGAACTATATCAGATGGAGCTTTTGGTCTTTTAACTCTCCAAGTGGTTTAAGCTCACCCGAATAATTCAGGACATCCAGCACGATTTTCTTGGAGAAAGGAGTTGTTCAGAGAAAAGAGTTGTCCGTGATGTTGAGCTTGGACAGGCGACAACCTGGCGATACTTCTGGAAGGAACAACAGGATATCACGATCCATCTACAGGATATCACGACATGGTAGTGGATCTTGAGTTCGAGAGAGGATCATGCCTTTCAAGGCACAACGCGGTGGTCTTGGGAGCTTCGGCACAATCTAGCTCTTTGACCGAGGGAGTGCATCAGAGCCAACTGACTTGGTAGTACTGTCAAACTCAGCTTATTGATCGGATAACCAATCATGCTAAGGAGGATAAAGAAGGTCTCTGGATTGCAACGCAGTAAGAACTGCTGAGAATATCCGATAGTTAAATTATTACTCACGTCTCATCATCCTCGAGTAACAAGTTACTTGGAAGACGGAGAGCAACAAGTGTAAAAGCATCACTTCATCAAGAGGATCATGACACTCAGCACGAGTGCACACTCTTATATCACGAGGTCGTGCTACTTCTAAGATGGAACAGAAACAGAGACTAATAAACCTCTTATTCCGGGGAATACAACACTTTGACCTAGCCCGAGAAATGGTCAAGGTACTGGAGTTTGTTTCTGCTAACAGGACAAAGGGAAAGTCTTGACGGACCACAAGAGAGTGACTTGCATCAGAACACCCAATGCACGATAAGACTTTACTGTCAACAGACAGACAAAGGTCAGAAAGCAGATCGGAGTAAGAAACATACTCAGGAGAAATCCTGAGATGTTGAAGATGCACCGGTTATTATTCAATTGTGATAATCATGCCCAAAAAGAAGAGATGCAGCAGAGTCACCAACAGAGATGGGAGACTTGCTACGAGAATCCTGGTCATAACCCAGATGATTCCAAGACAGAATCTCCAGCTATGGCAGAGTTAAAGTTACATAGCCATCCGAGGTGTGGGAAATTAAGGTTCAACCATTTACCACACAGACCACATAAAGGACTTGGGTTAAAGATCAGCATCATGTGCTACTAGCGAGAGTTAAGAAACACACTTAACACACTCTAGTTGGCACAATCCGGGACCTTATGTTCAAGTCCTTGGGTTAAAACCCGAAGAAAGGATTTAGAGATTAAACTTGATAGGAATACAAGGGTCCGTAAACAACTGAGTTGATAGGAATTTTCATCGTACTCCATATGGTTTCTCGGCACATGAAGCTTCGGATTGTAGCGCGGCAGGAGCAACTGGGCACATAACACTCAAGGTAGAACCAACCCCGGGATTCCTAATCATTTTGAAGTAACAGGTGAGAAGTAAAACCTTTAAACTCAAATCGAGGTAAGATTGCTCCGAGATTAGAGGGTAACTAGATAAGGAGTAAAAAGAATCCTAAGATGGTTTTCACAACTCATTTTTAGGTTAAAAATATTTTCACAAACACTAGACTCAACATCGACCAGTAGAAGGGTTTCCTACAGGCAGTACTGCTCTGATACCAACTTGTGGCGCCCTGACCCGACTGTTATACAGTGATGCTGCGTGTCACCGGTTAAGCGATACAAGCGGAGGTTACGGGTTTACCAATCCCCGGCCAAAACCTTTGGCAGGCGTTGCTGGGTACACCTCACTCCAGACAACGCAACACCCCGATTGATGCCTTAACACGGGCGCAACCCTCAAGGCATAATAGTAAGATCAAGACTTGTGGAACAACTGGCACATCACAGACTTTACGACACAAAAATCATATAGTTCAACTCTTATACAGAGAAAGATAGCAAATGACAAACAGAGGTCACAGACCCAACATTACAACATGCGGAAGCGAAGTGTGTTGTTCTAAACAACAAGAACCAAATTATGGCCCAAGAGGCCTGCAAATAAACATCCAGCGCCAGCTGTTCCGGGATGTCCCAAGCTGCCACCTGGGAACCCCAGACTACTCGTCGACGTCCACAAAGAACCCACCTTCGAAGTCGGTGAAGTCCTCCTCTGAAACAAAAGCAAAGACGTTGAGTTCGACGAACTCGCAAGATTAAGAGCTAATATATGCTCGATGATTAGCTGTCAAGGTTTTATGGCTCTTTTGCATAAAGCTGATTTTATTTATGAAAACAAAACTCAGAGGCATCGACTATTAGAACATTTTCAAAGAGGGGTAAGAAGTAACTCTTTTCTCTTGAGATCACTTTCTCAACAACAACCACCATCACATCATTGTACCTGTTCATCATAGGCACCTCCCCGAATCACCCTCGAGGAAGTCAACCTTTCCAGGATCATCAGTGGCGGTAGGACTGCCAGGATCACCACACCCCGCCCCACGGCCACTTATTTTACTAACACCACCATCCTCATCTCCGTTCAACACCATCACGCACGCGCAAATGGAAAGCCAAACTAGAGGACCCTGGCTAGCCCCGCTCGAGTTATTTAGTCTATGAGGGTTCCTGCAATTGCATAGGCCTCACGCATGGTTGCACGCTCAGTCTTGGTTCAGGAGGTACAGAACTCGCACCTAGGCGGCAAGAACGAGACAACACACCACATTCCATGTGGCCTCTCATCCCCACCTTCTTAGCATTTTATTATCCATCTCCACCATTTTCCACCATCAACATCACGGTCACAAGTTAACACCTGTTTCCAGCATTCACCATCCCTAGTACAACTAGGCATTTCACTAAGCAGGGCTAAGCACTTGCATAGCATAGTAAGTATTCCATGGCCAACAATACAAACCTATGGTAATAGGAAGGTAAAACAGGTATTGGCAACAGGATTCTAATGCAACTAGTAGGATACTCTAATCCAAGCAAAAGACATTTAGAACCGCATGCAATATTATAGTGGAGAAAATAATTGCGGAAAATAGGATAAGATATGCTCAGAGGGGGGGTTACGCTTGCCTTGATCAAGGTGCTGATAGTACGGATCGTCACGAGACGGGGGTGGCACTTCACCTCCTTGATCTACCGATGCACAAACAACACCGGAAAAACAATCAACACATGGCAATTGTGCAATGCATACAAGGATGATGATATGACATTTTAATGCAACTGAGTGATCCTAGACATGATCAACAATTTAAATGAGCTGTCCCATACTATTAGGCATTATTTGGCATACCCTCATATTTATCTTAGTGATTCTACTACTACTGAAGGTACATTGTTGTAATTGTGATCAAGTATGCATGATGATGATGATGATTTTAGGTAGTTCACAAATTTCCGGACATTTTGGGTATAAGGAACACATTTTTCTGATTAATCAAACAAAGGTTATTAATTTTATAACTTACCAAATTAAATATGTTCTTTTAATTATTTTGTTTCCTCTTTTAATTATTTCCTGCTTATTATTTAAATCCAACACAAAACTATTATATAAGTCCATAGGAGAGGAGGATTAATTAAACGGGAATATTTTTGGTACTGGGCTAACTCGGAATTTCCGGTTTATTCTCACCCGGAATATCCGATTGGAGGGAGAAATTTGGGGTTTCGAGGTACTGGCATTATTCGGATTATCCGAATTTGGAAAAGCTCGGAATATCCGATTGACCCAGAATCTGGAAAAACTGACTAAGCACCTAAGTTTCTTCGTACAGGACCCAGCCGGACTATCCGGTGCGGGAACGAGCTCGGAATATCCGACGCGGGCAGAAATCCGGCGACGGCGAGCTAGGGCGAGAGAGGAAGAGAAAGGAGGTCCAGGAGTAGGGCAAGCTCACCCTGAGCTCGTGGGAACTCGCGGCGGTGATGGGGACGGGCCACGGCGGCGGGAATCGTACGGCGCGGCGGCGGCCGTGGTCGAAGGGAACGGGGACGGCGACGGCGAACGTGGACTCCCCGGATCGATTCCTCCGGCAGAGGAGTAGAGGATGGCACGGCGGAGCGATTCGTGGCCTTCACGCGGCTTGGGGCTGCCTCAGTCGACGGCGAGGCGGCGGCGGAGCTGCGGCCCGGGCACGGCCGTGGGGAGGAGAGAAGATGGGGAGTAGGGAGCAGGTGAGCAAGCAGAGGGGCACGGGGGTGGAGGTGAGGCTCGTGTTGCTGTCCTCCTTGCAGGTGAGAGGAGAGTAGGGGGGGCCTGGGCGGCGTGCACACTCGGGAGCGACACGACGGCAATGGAGGGCGTGGCTACAGGGAGAGGAAGAGGATTTTGCACTTTGCCCCCTGGACATTTTAAAATCATCACACTTTGGTCCTTTTTGGGTACTGGATTAAAATAACAGCAGGTGTATTCGATTTATTTGGGCCACTTAAACACCTCCAAAAATTAGGCAATTTTTTTGGGGAGCCTCTTTATATTATTATGAAGCTTCCCTAAATTTTCCAGCTTATTTGAAAATCCTTTGGTAGGAAAATAAAATAGGAATTGCCCACAGGCAATTTTTGAGTTGCCCTCTTTTTATTTTATTTTACAATTCAAAATAGTTTGTAAAAATTATTCTTTGGAACCTTTGGCTTCCTTGACAAATAGAAGATGTCAAGATAATTTGTCTTGCAAATTTGAGTGTCATCTTTGTTGGGAGATTTGTTGGAACAAGTTGGGCATTTTGTTTTCTTTTTGAATGTTGCCAAATCCACCACAATTCCCTAGCAACAACAACAACAATTCCTAACACAATTCCCTAGCAATGTCATGATGCATGTATGCCATGATGCAATGCAACACAAAAGCGAAAATTTTTACTCGGGTTTTTAAGTTTTCGAAATTCGGGCTGTTACATGCTCTTAGCGCTCCAATGTTCCTATGCCAAGGAGGTGTGGTTCCAATTCCAGAGTTCTCATCCGCGTGACGTGCAGATTGCCAATGCATCCACCACGATCGGTGATTGGTGGGCGAACATTCGTCAGGGAAAGTCCAATGCCCAGCACAATAGCGATATTTCTATGTCGGTGTACACAATATGGAACGTTTGGAAGGAGCAAGGACGACGTATTTTCCAGGTTTGGCCGCCATGATCAAAGCTGACCTGGATCTGCTAAAACTAGATCATGGTAGAACAGGGGTGTAACCTGTAGGGGCGTTGAGTTGAGTGTTTGGTAGCATTCTATACCATTGATACACTATCTGTAACCGGTTTTTCTCCTCTTCTATAAATGCAAAAGCAGAGCGCCGGCTATTCTCGTCAAAAAAACTGAGGCCTTCTTCGAGGTGTAGTCAGGAGAAGGTGGAACAGATCTAGATCTGGCCCACGCCCAGCAGCGGTTAAGCCCGTCTGCGCATAGCAAAATCCATGGAGCACAGCCGACTAGCACAGCCATGGTGACGCCGACCGGAGCCTCCCATAGCAACCAATGGCTGTCTCACCGCCGGGCCAATGACCACCGTACCACTGCCCAAGATTTCACACCGTGTTTGGCTCCATCTGCGCAACCAAACACCAAGACTCCTCACTGCCGTCGACACCTAGCGGCGCCTTCCAACGATGGCAAGGGGAGGAGAAAGAGTGAGTCAGGCATTGGGTTCTAGGTCGGGACACACCATTGCTGCACGAGAGCAGTTTTTTGCAGAATGCTCACCCCAAAAGACCATTTTTGAATTACCATTTTTTGCAAGAAGCAGAAGGATTCGAGCACGAGTTTTGAGTAGGAAGGTGGCGGGAGAGGCGTTGCCGCCGCCTGGGAGAGGGCGTGGAGCTGGAGGAGGAAGCGGCCCGTGTGTATATTTTGAGAAACTTTTTTTTGAACAGGAAAATAAATTAATATTAACGCTCAGAGTACAGCATCTCAGTGTCAAGGCGACGAGTAGGGATCAAAAGTGCCTAAATGCACAAAACAAAAAGAAGGATGATCTAAACACATGTTGTTGATATGAAAGATTGCCTATGAAGCCAAACAACGATCGTGTTCTTCTGTCAGCAACACAAACTCGATATTGCTGCATCTGCAATCTTTAAGTGGCTCCATCGTGCTCCATACCAGTTGGTGCCCCGTAAGTGGCTCTCCCACCGGTCTATCCGGCGTATGCACTCGAGGCTCAGGAGGATTGAGCTGAATATTTCAATGAACCATCACCGAGCTTAATCTCAGCGGGTCCCCGTCGTTGAATTTGGGGATCAACGACAGAGGTGTTGTCATCCATTTCTGGTGACACAGGTTGGACGGCTAAAGGAAGACATCTTCAACAAGGTGATCATCTCGAAAGTAAAATATTGTGCCCTGAGAACTCTTCAAGAAACTATCCAGCACGCCTATAGCATTGCCACTGTTGATAGTCTTGCAAGCATAGAGCCAACTCCAAGATTTTTCCTGTCCACGAATCGTTTTTGGCGAGCGCTAGCCGTCAGTCGGCTGTAGCTACAGCCTACAACCGGCTTGACTGGCATATCGTGTCGCGCATGGAATAGGCCTGCGCTAGTCGATCGCCTGATATGGGGCGGAAAATCGGTCGCTTTCTCCACCGCATGATGACACCGCGTGGGCCAGCTGGGACCGTCTAATTAATGTATTTTTCATTCATCGACGGGCTTTAAGCACATACATGCCTACCCATGCGATGGAGGAAAATTGTAGTACCGCGCAACCTTTGTACTTGCTCCCTCCGTGCACTAATGTAAGGCATTTTAGCATTTTCTTAATTCGTATGTATCTAGACATATTTTATATATAGATTCACTTGTTTTAGTATGTATGTAGTCAATATTGAAATAGCTAAAATGCCTTACATTAGTGAACGGAGAGAGTAGTTAATTGCTGCTTTGTCTCACTCACGTGGCTAGCTCACACCCAAGTGTACGCCTATAGAAAAATATTGCAACTATTGCTACATAATTTTATCAGGGTATAAATTTAGAAAATAAATTCAAATCACTCACGCAATAAAAAAGGAATTGAATTTGTACAACAAAAAATCATAAAAATACATTATAATCTGAATACAAAAATTGCAACGGCACCTAGAGTCATCAGACAAGTTTGTGATGTGTCAAAAAAGGTCAATGCTAGGAATTTCAGTCGAATGATTTGTGGGAAAATCAGCCAGCTTGTCTAGAGCCCGATCCACGTAAGTAAATGAATCTAGGATGTCCGATCATCGCAATAAAAAACCCTGAGTGTGACAATTTCGTGTTTTCATGACATCGCTTGCAACATTTTCTCATGGCACGTAAAAGTTGCAAAACAATGTTGTAACATTTTGAACAAAGTCATGTAGCAAAAAACAACAAAGCATGCAACAAAAACAACAACATAGAAACACGTTTGCAGCACTGGGAAATACCTCTGCAGCAAAGGGATATAAACATTGCAAGATTTGCTGGCACGTACACAAAAAAAAGTTTGACACTTGTAGCATTTTGAAACAACCTTTGCAACTTCGTGGAAACCCCTCCGTAGTATATGCCTAGAGTCTAGAAAGCAGCAACATTTTGATCGTGCCTACACAACAAAAATGTTAGGCACTTGTAGCATTTCCAAAACACTTTTGCAACATTAGGGAAATCCCTCGTCTGAAGACTGGGATAAAATGCAGAATTAAGCAGATTAGAGGTGGGACCTATTGTGGAAAAGAAAGGAACGGCGGGCGCGCGTGAAAGCGACCGATCTTTCGTCTATGATCGGTCGACTGATAATCAACGTTTGGTGAGTGGGCCGGTGGTTCAATGGGAGCTGGGCCTTTGAGCGACGGTAACCGGCTCCGGTTGAAAAATAGCGTTTTCCTATTTGTTGTGCGTGAGCATAAATGATGTTTCAAAGTTATATTTTTTTGAGAATCTAGCTAACTCCAACCCAAGAGCTGACCATTAAATTTTTTTTTTCGGGAAAGTGAAGATCTTATTACTGCTTCGTTCTTACACAAAGATCCAGAAAACAAAGAAAATTACAGAAAGGTCCCTCCGGATCCCGACCAAGGCGACGAGCAGGAGCCGTTGGTGGCGCGCCGCTGCCGCTACTCCGCAACAAGCCATGGATTGGAGCCAGCCCCATGGCAGCCGGGAAGTCGCGGAAGGCCGGATCCGTAGATCCTACTCCCAGGAGCGCCGCCGTCGTCGCGAAGCACCACAACACCATCTTCACCTTCATCTTCACAAGCCAGATCCACCGCCTAGCCGGATCCGGACGGGGCTTGACGAGGTCGTCAGATCCGTAGATCGACCATTAATTAGTATCGCACAAGAGCCATAACAACATGATGAAATAAGAAAGGGTATGTCTAGCCAGCAAATGAGGGCTTGTTAGTCCAACCTAGCACTCGCCAAAAAAAAAGTGTATTCCCGCCCACTAGCACAAAGCAGTATTTAATTCCATGTGAACAAAAATCACAAAGCCATAACGTTTAAACTATGTGTCGGAATTGCAATCCGTTTCCACCGTTCGACCTCTCGCGACGGGCCCTTCGAAACTAGATCCCATTTGTATATGTTTCGACAAATTTTTTTTTTTTTGAAAAGCAACTTTAGTACTGAGAACCAGCAATTTTAGTACTGAGAGCAGCAACTTTGTACGACTAGTTGTCTACCATATTTTCTAGTATCGTTGGCAACTTAGTTTCCAAGATAGACAACTTAGTAACAACGATATGCAACTTGACAGCTGCAACTAAAGCACAACCATCGGGAACTTATTTTTTAAGAAACACAACAACTGCGCCTTCTTTTACACTATGTTTCGATGTAGAAAAGTTTGCTGGGAATTGAATTGAACTAGCAATTTCATTTTCAAGATGGAAAGGAAATGGGCTCCAATTCGAATTCCTCTGTTTGGTTGTGAATGGAATGTACAGTTGGAATCAAAGGGTAGCACACAATTACAATTCATGTTTGGATGTATAAATCGTGAAATTGAATGTTTTATTGAGTTTGGACAATATAAACTTGTTTATATGTATGAAAAAAATAGTATGTGTATATTTTAATGTTGATATATTATTTTGCATACATAATAACATTAAAATATTTCCAAAAAAAATCTCTATTAGGAATGTGCCACGGAAACAATACATACACAACAGCAAGCTTTGCGGTACATGGATGGCAAGAGTAGATCCCTATGCTACTGATTCGTGTTTTTCTCCAGTGTCCATTGGAAGACTGTTATTAAGCATTTCACTGGAGATGTATTTCTGCCTGAAGATTACAAAGCTTTGCGGTACACAGGGACATTCTCCATATACACAACATCAAACTTTGTGGTACACAGGGACATTCTCCATGTCCATTCAGGCATCAAGCAAATTCATATGCAGATTACAAAGCTTCAGCCATTCAGATGATCCGAGCTCTATAGCGTAGCCATGGCATCCATCTCTGAAGGAATACATAACCCCCTTTGCTTCTGCGCGTGCAGCGATAAAACCAGTCTACGATCTCTAGTAGTACGTTCGTGCACTGAATTCAGACATGCTGAGGGACGGAGGCGAGCGATCGAGCGAGAGAAGAATATGCGGTGGTATACTTGAGATCCGAAGAAGAAATTGCTCTCTGATGACCAACGAGGAAATTCAGTTTGTTCCCCAGACACGGACCTGGATCGACCCCGGCGCCGTTCGGGTACGCGTCTCAGTATGACCCCTCTTCTCGATTGCATTCCTCCGGTAGCACGACCGGAACCTGTTCGGGAGCTGCGGCGACTGAGGTCGGGACTCGGGAGGGGCGGTGCACGGAGGGGCGGGGCGGCGCATCGGAGCGGCGGCGGCTGAGGTCGGGACTCGGAAGGGACGGCGCACAAACGGGCGGGACGGCACATCGGAGCGGCGGCGGCTGAGGTCGGACTCGGGAGCCGCGCTGGGGAAAGAGGAGGCGCTGGAGTGCGAGTGAGCGAGGCGATTCCGTGCCTTTCCGAGGCTCGACCCTCGGAAAGTTTCGGCCCGAGCGGACGCCTACACGGGCTGCGCACGGAATTGGTCTAAATTTCCAGGTCAAGATTCTCTAGCCAGACCAAACGGCGGAATTAGAGCTCCAACTTCAGATTCTCCAATTCCAAGCTAACTTTCCTACATCCAAACACAGTGTTAGTTGCAACTCAGTGGGAAATGGCTGCAACTAAACACTACCAATAGCAATTCATCATACGAATGCAGCAACTATGCCTGCTCCAAATGTAACCCATTTTGGGGATTAATTCTAAAATTGCTCGCTGGTGTCACGGAGTTGCATATCGTTAATGCTAAGTTGCTTATTGTTGTTTCTTTTCTTTTAAGACGATCGTTGTTCTTTTATAGTACTATGAAGTTGCATATAGTTGCTAATAAGTTACCTAATTCAGTAACCAAGTTGCCTACGATATTACAAAGTATTGTAGGCAAATAGTAGTAGAAGTTGCTGATTGAGTACTAAAAGTTGCTGCTCTCGATACTAAAGTTGCTTCTCGAAAAAAAAATTATCGAAACATATACAAATGGGATCTACTTTTAAAAGAGCTCATCGCGAGAGGCCTAATGGTGAAACCGGATCATATATTTGGCTCACAGTTTAAGAGTTATGACTTTTTAAAAAGCAAACAAAAGAAATAGCTAGTCGCAAGGTGAAAATCCCTCTACACGTGCATGTGCATCATCCTGGATGTCCCTGTCTGCAGTCTGCTGTCGGAACGGAGCGGCTTTCGCGCATTGATCACGCGCATCAGACGGACGACAAGCGAGCGCTCGTTTGTGTCAAATAGAACCCGTGCACTTTTTAGCAATCGGGAATAAGAAAATGTACGGAGCAGAACTAGCTATAGACAGCGCTCCTATCTTAGCTCTGTTTTTTTAGACAATCGTACGACGTGGAGGGAGTTGCCCAGAGATGGGCTATGCGGGCCAGAGTTACTCTACGCCCTGCTCACGGCCCAGCCCACCACAATGAGCTATGCAGAGCCGAAGCTAGGCCATCCCCGTAGAAATGAAAAATTCCACACAAAAAAAATATTTCTCCTCGGCGGAATCGTAATTCTCCACTGCCGGCCATTCTCGAAGGTACCGAGCGATGGCGCTCGTCCTCCCCGACCGGAACCCACCATCCCCCAAAGGATTTCAGCGTCGCGCTGGAGGCATGGTCCGCGGTGGCGTGGTGAGCCGAGGGGTGAGAGAGAGAGAGAGACCGGTCAAGCGAGCGTCGCCGGCGCATCGGCGGAGATGTCCCTTTCCTTCCCGCACTGGCTATGGAGGTCGTAGGGAGGGGGATGCGCGGCGGAGGACTGGGCGGTAGGCCACTATGGGACTGGGATTCGCTCTGCCGTAGCAGGGGTAAGCATCAAGTAAGATTAGAATTAGATGGGACATCTACATTACGCTCTGTTCAGCTCTTGATTTTTGCAAATGTACAATAAAAACATCAAATGGATTTTAGGATTCAGTCCAATACATTAGCTTGATCTCTTAGCCTTCTTCCCTACAATCTCAGGATTATCACACTCTGAATTTTTCAATAGTGATAAGAGTGCCCTCTGTGGCTGCAAATCTCCACAAGCAGTTATGTGGACATCTGATTGAATCCCTCTAAATGGAGAGGGTAGAGGGAGAGGGTAGGCTGTTAGGAGCCTTGCCTGCACCCATCTCATTGGGCCGGTGCCATGGGCTCCCAACGACGGGCTCGGCCCAGCTCATAGCCAGCTTTGGGTCGTCACCTACAAATATCCAAGGAGAGGCGAAGGACACGCTATCCAGAGGATCACGGAACGGCACGGCGGCGGAACCTTCTCTCCCACCTTCGGCTCTCAACCCTTCCTCTTCCTGCTTTGTCCATTTTAGCACACTTGTGCTTGTATCCAACACATGTATTCTGAATCCCTGAGTGAATCCCCGTTTGGCTGCTAACATCTGGTATCAGAGCCAGCATCGCCATGCCCACCTAGGGGACTTCACAGGGGGGATGGGATGTTAGGACCCCTCTGTAGGCGGGTTGGCTCCTCAAGTTTAGTCCCACCTCGCCTACGGGAGGAGGCCACAGCAAGCTTATAAGGGAGAGTTTCCCTCCTCCTTTTAGTCTGGGCTTTTGGGATAAAGTGGGCTCTCCACTTGTAGTTGAGCCGTGTGCGCATAAATATCGAGTGTTGGGCTGGACTTGAGTGGACGCTAACATGTGGTATCAGAGCCTCCTCACCACCCTTCCCCAAAATTTTCCCTTTTTTTTCACCCACCGTATACATCACCATGGATCCTGAGCTCAAGGCATACCTCGATGCTTGGCAAGCCGAACAACACCGTGTCTACGATGATATTCTGGCAAGCATGGATGCACTTCACTGATCTATGCTCCACACCTCCGACTGCTTCTTCGCGCCCGTTACGGCGAGCTCCGGCCCAACCGAGCTTGCCACATCGTCGGCAAGGGAGGCCTCGCGCCCGGCTCTTGTCCATGCCATCGGGGAGCCACTAGCGGTCGCTCCTGCTGCTCCCATCAACACCATCACCGTGGTGCCCGCATGCTGTTCGACAGAATATCCAAGCCGCGATGCTGCCGAGTCGACGCCTGCTCCCTCCCCTACAGCGGCACCGATGTCGTCCATGGCCGACGTCATCCCCGTGCTCGCTGCAGCTGCAGCAGGTGACGGAACACTCGACGGCGAGCCCATCAAGGACGCTGCATCCGCGACTCCGACCTCCTCCATTGGGAGGACACTGGGGGTCACTCCCGTGGTTCCCAACGACACCACTGCTGTGGTGCACGCGTTCTGTTCGGAGGATTGCGCGATTCAATTCGTCACCAGGCTGTCGCCCACGCCTGCATCCGCTACCACCACCTCCTCGCCAGGAAGCTCACACAGTGGCGTCTCGGCGTCGGTGTGTGCGTTCATCCTGTCTGCGCCACCGTCTTTGTCCTCGGCTCCTACTGCTCCGACATCTACAAAGGTCTCGGACACACGGCTGTTGCAGCCGTTCTCCGTCCAAGTACTCGGCGCATTGGCGCCCGTCAACTGTTCAGTGACATGCCTCGACCCCATCCATCTGTGTGTTGAAAATACTACCATGCCAACGCATGTGGATGTTGACCTGGTGGACTCGCTACAGCTGGACACTGGGCAAGTAGCGTTATCTACTTCCTCACTTCCTTGTCTGGAGATTATTGGAGTTGAGGTTCTCTCTAGGGTCGACATTATCCCTGATGACACTGGAGCTGACCAGCGACCACCGTGGCCGCCACCGGATCTCGAGGTTTTCGGCTCAAGTGCTATTCACAGTTTGCAGCAGACCAATGCAGTTCTGGAAGTTCATTCAAGTGGTTATGCTCCCGTTTTCTGAAGATTTATTTGGTGAAGGATGAAAACCAGAAAACACCATGCTTATGTGAAGCGATTCCAGTGTCAAGTACAGACAAATGGCGGCTCCAGAGTGTTGCATGTTCATGGAAACATGCTATCCAGTGGGTTGCAGCTTCATATCTTGAAGATGCAACTGCAACAGGTACACTAACTGATCATGCTAAAGCTTTGAAGAATCTTAAAGATGCACCAAATCGGGTATTTCAATTGTTGTTTCAAGACAACGACCTTGTAGTACACCACCGTCCACCATGATGATTCAATGCTTCGTTGTGTGCATCGATATAGTCTGGCACTATTCCAGTGGGAAATTGCCTGGGCACTGTCCATCTCTTCTACTTTCCAGTGTGTTCTAGCAGGGGTATCTTCACATGAGTGCTCGCTTCGAGTTCAGTACTGTCATGGCGATATTTCTGAAGGATGACTGTCTGCATGTTATGCCCCAGTGTTACTGCTGTTGAATTACAATCATCTGAATTTGTACACTTGGTATTCAACACTCCATTGTACCTCTGCATCACACGAAAATTATGCAAGCGACAACGTGACAATTGAGGGCAAGGAAGTTCTGATTACATGGTCATTACCCAATATATATCGCTGCAACACAACAACCCTACAATCATCAAATGGAACTATGGACTCTGAACTGCTGTACTACTATCAGGCATTCAAAGTGTTTTACTACTATCAAGCTTGCATGGTTCAGAGCTACAGGAAGTTCTCTGACCTGATCATTGTCAAGAGGTAATATTTTTCAAAGTGGGGCACCTATCTTCTCCCTTTGTCCAGTATACTATTCATGGGGTCTCTCATTCTGGTGGTGTTGCTTTCTATTCTAGTCCCTATGTGCACTGGCATGAGGAAGCAGCAGGCAAAGGAAAATTGTGAACTACCTCAGTGGCTAGTCAACGATCTTATGAGCGAGTGTTTCCCCAGCAACATATATGCTTCAGCCCTATCAGGTATCAAGCGACCTTCTCGGGCTAGTATGCCGGGTCATCCAGTTGCGACTGCATTATTTTTCTGGGTGCCCACAGACTTGGATGGCAAAGCTAATCAACACTGGAATATTCCATGGGATCCTGGAGGCTGCATGTTTGCACTTTGCAACTCTCAGAATTGGTGGATTACTCCAGAACTCAATCATCTGCATTGTCTTGAAGGACTCCAGTGGTTCTCTGCACGTGCATCTCGGATCTGGTTAGTCGCATGGGATGCAGATGATCTTGAGTTCTCCACCGGTTGCGGGCAAACTCCTTCTCAAGAAGGGAGGGATATCACGAACCCAGGTGTTTTCTTTGACCAAGTCCATGTCGATCACGACTACTTCCTCACCTCCGTAAACCAGATCACCATCAATTATGACTTCTACCTCAACGAAGTTCTCTACTTTGACACAATCTACAACGACCTCAAGGACTACCACGGCGACTCCATCAAGACCAAGGAAGTTCACATGCCATGGGACCCTGGTAAAGTCAGCCCCTTGATATCCTCTCAAGCTTCGGCTTGGGGACAAGCCGAGTTTCAAGGAGGGAGGGATGTTAGGAGCCTTGCCTGCACCCATCTCATTGGGTCGGTGCCATGGGCTCCCAACGACGGGCTCAGCCCAGCTCATAGCCAGCTTTGGGTCGTCACCTACAAATATCCAAGGAGAGACGAAGGACACGCTATCCAGAGGATCACGGAACCGCACGGCGGCGGAACCTTCTCTCTCACCTCCGGCTCTCAACCCTTCCTCTTCCTGCTTTTTCCATTTTAGCACACTTGTGCTTGTATCCAACACCTGTATTCTGAATCCCTGAGTGAATCCTGCTAGAGTTGTATATACGTTTGTATATGTATTGTAACCTACTTGTATTAGACTAGGACTCTTTGGCTTTTGCCCTTTATATAATCACCGGAACCCCCACGTTTACGTGTGAGAGGCTTCCCCCAAACCCTTGCTATCTTCCTACATGGTATCAGATTGATATCGATCCTAACCTAGCCGCCGACTTCGCATCTAGCCGAGCCGCCGGTTCATCTTCCGCTGCCTCCCATGGCCTCCACGCCGAGCCACCTCTCCTCCGTCTCGGGTGCTCTCATGCCGGTCAACACCGGCGCTGTGCCCGCTGCGCGCCGCGGCATGTCGCCCCCGTGGTGCTCTCCTTCGAGGCCAACAACTACACGAAGTGGAGTATCTACCTCAAGGCTTCTCTCGGGCGCGCCGGTCTCATCGGCCACCTCGACGGCACTACGCCCTCCGCGTTCACCGACGCGGCGTGGATCGCCGACGACTACACCGCGCTCAACCACCTCCACTCGGCCATCCATGAAGATGTCGCCGACATGGTGCTCGCGCGCGACCAGACCGCCCGCCAGCTTTGGCTCGCCATCATCGAGCTCTTCTCCGCCAACAAGGCGAGCAAGGCAGTCTACCTCGAGAACGACTTCCACCAGCTCTCCCAGGGCACGTCGTCCATCGCCGAGTATTGCCGCCGCCAGAAACAGATCGCGGACGCCCTCGCCGACAACGACTCTCCCGTCTCGGCCCGCGCCCTCGTCCTCAACACTCTGCGTGGCCTCGGGCCTCAGTTTGCCTCCGCAGCCACCATCATCTCAATGACGGATCCGCTGCCCACCTTCCTCCGTGCGCGGAGCATGCTCCTCATGGAGGAGATGCAGCAGGCCAACACGGCTACTCTCGCCGCCTCCACTGCCCTCGTCGCTCAGGCGCGCCCCCCTGCCCCGGCTTGCACCGGCACTGCATGTCGCGGCCAGCCGCCCACGTCCGGCACGACCTCCACCTCTGGCACGCCTCGCAGGAAGAAGAACAAGAACGGCGGGAAGCAGGGCGCTGCTCCGTTCCGCGCCGCGACTCCCGCCCCCGCAGGCCCGTGGGTCTGTTTCTCGCCTGGTGCTTCTGGCATGGGCCAGTGGCGGGCTCCCTCCAACGCCAGCATCCTAGGCCCGCGTCCTCAGGCGTACACCACCACCACGGCTCCCCTGTACCAGTCGGCGCCGTCGTCTTCCACTCCACCAGCCTGGGACAACGCTGGCTTGATCCCCGCCCTAAAGAACTTATACCAGCAGGGCGGCTGGGTCATGGACTCCGGAGCTACTTCTCACATGACAAACGACGAGGGTAATATTCTATTCTCCGCACCCCTCTCTCGTCCCCACTTTGTCACTGTCGGGAACGGTACATCCGTACCGATTTCTTCTTCTGGTTTCACCTCTTTCAAATCTACTTCTGGTCATGTTTTTAAACTTAACCATGTTCTTCTAGTCCCTCACTTAATTCGCAACCTACTCTCTATCCACAAATTTACTAAAGACAATTCTTGTTCCGTTGAGTTTGACGCTCTTGGTTTTTCTGTGAAGGACCTGAAGACTCGTCGTGTGATCCTTCGCTGCAACAGTGAAGGAGACCTCTACACGTTTCCCGGCACCCCACATCGTCCACCACCCGTCGCCATGCTCGCCTCCACCACCGCTGATCTATGGCACCGAAGGCTTGGACACCCCGGTGGAGATGCTATGTCGGCGCTTCATAAGTTGTCTTTAATAAATTGTAATAGAGCTAGGCGCTCCTCTGTTTGTCATGCATGCCAACTTGGTAAACATGTGCGTCTACCGTTTAGTTTGTCTACTTCTTTGTCTAGTGCCAAGTTTGAGTTAATACATTGTGATTTGTGGACATCTCCAATTATAAGTAATTCTGGTTTTCGATATTATTTGGTTATTGTCGACGACTATTCTCACTTCTATTGGACTTTTCCTTTGCGTCAAAAGTCGTGTGCTTCACGCACCCTTGAAAACTTTTTCACTTATGTCTGTACTCAATTTCGCACCACCATTCGTTCTATTCAAACAGACAATGGCACTGAGTTTGTCAACTCTCTAGTAGACACATTACTCTCCTCTCACGGCTCCACACTCCGTTTATCCTGCCCCTACACGTCTCAACAAAACGGCAAGTCCGAGCGCGCAATTCGTACCATAAACGATACCATGCGCACTCTCATGTTCCAAGCACATCTCCCGAACAATTTTGGGCTGAATCTCTTGCAACCGCAAATTACTTGCTAAATCGACGTCCTAGCAAAGCCATTAGCTCGATGGTTCCTTACACACGCCTACATGATCGTGCTCCACCCTATGACATGCTGCGTGTTTTCGGATGTCTTTGCTTTCCAAATATTGCGTCCACCGCCAAGCACAAGCTCTCCCTCGTTCTCTGCCATGTGTTTTTCTTGGATACCCGCTGCAACACCGTGGCTATCGCTGTTTTGATCCCGTTTCAGGAAAAATCATCGTTTCACGACATGTGGTTTTCGATGAGGCTATTTTCCCGTTTCAGCATGCAGCCAGGGTACAAGGATCCCCTATACCCTCTTCGCCACGGCGATTGGACTTCCTCTACGACGGCATCTGGGACCCACCTGCTCGCGTGGTCCCACGACCAGCCGCCGCCGCAGCACCTGCTGCTGCACCTGATGGCCCCCGGCTGGATTCGTCTGTCCTCGAGCCGCACGCTGCTGCTCGGCAACCTGTCGTCGCTGCCCGACAGCCTGCTGCAGCTTCTCGACAGCCCGCTGCCATTGCTCCGCAGCCCACTGCCACCGGGCAGCGCACCACGGTCGAGCGTAGGTCCTCTACATCCACTCGGACACGCGCTTCTACATCGGCTGCTGCTCCATCGGATCCAGCTCCTACGACACGGTCTGGTCGCCGCATACGTCCAGTTGATCGGTTGAACCTCTCTGCTGTGGACAGTACTGCTGTTGCTGTGCCCTCTACGTTTCGACAAGCCATGCAGAGTTCACATTGGCGTCAGGCGATGGCACACGAACACAAAGCCCTTGTTGACAACAAGACATGGTCCTTCGTTCCTCGACCACCGCGGGCTAATGTGGTGTCTGGCAAGTGGATTTACCGGCATAAGTTCCACTCTGACGGGACGCACGCTCGCTACAAGGCTAGATGGGTTGTTCGCGGGTTCTCTCAACGCCCAGGTATTGACTATGATGAGACTTTCAGCCCCATTGTTAAGCCTGCCACGATCCGACTGGTTCTTCAACTCGCCATCTCCAGCAATTGGCCAATTCGTCAGCTAGATGTCAAGAACGCTTTCCTGAATGGCTACCTTGATGAAGTGGTATACTGCCAGCAGCCTCCTGGATTTGTTGATGCAACTCGGCCTGATCATGTCTGTCGTCTCCATAAGTCACTATATGGTCTGAAACAAGCTCCACGTGCCTGGTACCAACGGTTTGCAGCTCACCTTGCTACACTGGGTTTTGTTGCTTCCATCACAGACACCTCATTGTTTGTTTTGCGATCTGGCACCGACACCGCCTACTTGCTCCTCTACGTCGACGACATAGTTGTGACTGCCTCCTCCTCGAGTCTGCTGCAGCGTCTCCTCGGTCAGTTACACAGTGCTTTTGCCATGACAGATCTTGGGGATCTCCACTTTTTCCTCGGGATTGCTGTCACGCGATCGTCGGACGGCTTGTTTCTCTCACAACGACAGTATGCTGTGGAACTTCTTCAGCGAGCCGGCATGGCTGAGTGTCACCCATCCATCACACCGATTGATACTCATGCCAAGCTCTCTGATTCTGATGGTGAGCTCCTCTCTAATGCTACGGAATATAGGAGCCTCGCAGGTGCATTGCAGTATCTTACCTTGACGCGTCCGGATATATCGTATGCAGTTCAGCAGATTTGCCTCCACATGCATGCCCCTCGTCAGCCTCACCTCGCTCGTTTGGCTGCTAACATAGGCCTATTCTGACTCACATATGACTGTACCCACATTGGCACCCAAGGCATTTCATGGTTGCTGTTGTTGCTACCTGCCTTTTCTTCATCTCATGGGATAACTTGCAAAACAATGAGATTGGACGACAGTTTTAATTAGCATGTATTGGGAAAGACTATCTAGCCAAGCTATTCTAAATCTCTTGGGAGTGTTTGATAAGATGATTCGAAGTAAAGCAATATGTAGTGGTTCCATGAGGACGCTTCTTAATGCAGGTATACGGTCGGTTGGATATTCTTGGCATCAGTAATGCCATCTCCCATTCTCCCTAGTTTTCAGTCAACGGGTGTTGGATTTTAGGATGAATCTTTCCCTCTAAAGCGCACTTTATGTTTTCTCTCTAATTTTCTTAATCGTATTTAGGTCTTAATTTTTGTCAACGGGTTGTTCCATGTCATAATTTTTGGACTGTGGTATTTAGGTCTTGTTTCTCGTATGGAAAAGATCACCTCTTCTGATCATATATATTCTCTTTAAGATCATGGCGGAGACTAGAAGCTGCAGAAAAGGAACAGAGTGTCATAGTCCCTTCGTCCGGGAGGTGCCCTCATCAGCTGTGTTCATGTACTTTTGGGGGCTGTCAGTGCCTATTGTATTTGTATATATGGATGGTTTGTCGGTGCTGTGTGCAAGGTAATAATTTATCTACAAGTTTGACTTACCAACACAACATTCTGGTACCATTCACGCTCTCTAACCATGCCTGCTCTTATCATGTCTGATATGCTTGTGAGAGTGATTGCATGTTGGATCCAGACAGGGATGTCGAGGCATTCCAGAAGAGCCAGAGCAGGATGTTTCTAAGCAAATGGCGAGCTTCTCACGTATGTTGCACGATTTTTCACTCGATTCAGCTCAACTTCTGTTACTGCACACGCACATGCAAACTACATATTTGAGAAGAGGCAGATATGAAAAGTATACATGCATCCTCATGGAGACAAGTACGGTCAGGTCTTCCAATTGTTTTCAGTATTTTTATACTCCTACAAAACCGATAACCTTAGCTGGGCCATATCAAATGCCCTGATAGATTTGAAAAAAACGTGCTGCTTACCACACATATATTTAACATTACAATCAATAGAAATCTATTTCTAAAAACTACAGCAAGTTGAAGCGAATCAAATATGAATAGAATGCTTACCGTGGCCATTAAATACCAAAGAGACCGGTATCATTGTATACATCAGTGAATACAGAAGATGAATTCCTTCAGTTCTGAAAAGTTTCTGGTTTGTGAATAAAAGTTATTGCCAAGCCATGTTCTTTGGCTTGTTTAAATTTCAGACTATAGTTTGTTCGACTTAGAATGATATTGGCTGAAAGGCTATACCTCAGGCTAACTAATAACTAATTGATCCAGACATGAACAGGCTTAATAGGCATATGCGAGCAACAAAAAGCAAGCTTGGAACATGGAAAGGCAATACTAGCTGGTGTCTTCAGTTCACTAAAGCACGTTCACTTATGAGTAATACACAATATTAAAGGACATTGCCATGATCTTCTTTTCGACAACATTGTGGCAGTCATGTCCTTTTTCTTTTTCTTTTGCTTTTCCTTGTCTGTGACAATGAACTGCGCTACGTAAAAGATGGAGGACAGGAAGTCTAATATCGCTCCAACTTATGTTATCCTCATGTATATGTTTAGGAACGCCCAAATATCTAATAAATAATTACTAGCTAACGATATACTGATTCGGCGTATCAGACGCGAGAGTATCTCAACTCCCGCAGTTACCTAGCGTAGGACCGCGCGGACTTGAAAATATAAACCCACAACCATGAAATCTCAGAGCTTAATTTCTTCTGAAGGCAAAACCTTAAACACTAGGCAAATTCAAGTTTATATAATGTTCTTTTGGAATGGATGCACATGGCAAGTTATTCACGATTCGTTTCCTTCCTTTAACCTTTATCTCAAAGCAAAGTGTATTCTTTGCTTGTTGCTGTAACCAAGCATCCCATTTTTGGTACGATTGATGTTTCCTTTTTTTGTATATATAAGTCACAAAGTGCAATCGTTGAAACCCCTCGCCCTCTCCTTCCCAGCCATTCATTTCTCCTGCAACCAATTTTGTTCTTTAATTCCTTCAGTTCTGTCGTAGATACATGAGTCACTTCAATTTCAACTCTCAATGGTGTTTACACTCACTTGTGGGCTTTCATATCTAGTACTCCCTCCGTTCGGAAAAGGATGTCACAAAAATGGTCTATCTATAGTTCATTTTTGTGACATCCTTTTCCGAACGGAGGGAGTATATGATTAATATTTTTTCTAGTCATCAACTGACAAAACAAAACAAAAAAACCACCAGTATGTTTCGCTCTTGATACTTGTTCTTTCACATATTAAAAAATAGTCTTTGTTTCTAGTGATCAATAACCAAAAACCCAAAAATATTTGCA
Source organism: Poa pratensis (assembly GCA_947311845.1). Taxonomy (NCBI): domain Eukaryota; kingdom Viridiplantae; phylum Streptophyta; class Magnoliopsida; order Poales; family Poaceae; genus Poa; species Poa pratensis. Next base: position 36,364,909 of record CAMZMU010000113.1, read on the forward strand.
TGCTCCACTTAGTTTTAATCCCTTTTTCTATCCAGCATTAAAAAATGAATACAAAAAGACCATTTGGTGTTTTCCTTGTTGGTCGTTCTTTCACCATCCACAGTAGTCTTTGTTTTTAGTGATCATGACAGAAAAAAACAAAAAAATGATTTCATGTTCTAGTTCTACTTCGCCATTGCTCTTCCACATCTAGAGTACAATCCTTTTTCTAGCGATAAATTAATTTTTTTTAAATAATCTATTTACTGTTTTTAATTTCGGAAACATATGAATAAAAAATCATTGGTATTGGGTCTTTGCTATTGTGTGCTTATCTAACGTAGGATTAATTCCCTTTTCCACTTATCACTACTAAAAGTAACAAAAAAATAGCTTCTTCCATTTATTGTTTCGCTGCATTTATAATTTGCTTGCCTTTCTAGCTATCGGTTCCACCAAAAACACTACAAAAGATCATTCACTTCTTCCACTATTGGAAATTGTCAAGTAAATATAGTTGATCAGATCGATCGTGTCTTGACATTCATATTACAGACATACATTGTAACATTCTACTGCCAGGTACTTTTTTCTGTTATTTTTTTTCATTTACTTCTTGGCTATATAACAACTGACATCAACTACTGCTGTTATTTCAGGTCCGTACAAAGAAATCAGTGTGCAGCTGTCAAGCCAAATAAAAGAGAATTAATATTTATTTGGCAGCCTTCGGTTTAAGTGTTGCCGAGTATTGTTTCAAAGCTTCTCATATGGCCAGAGCTGAGAGGTAAATATATATGTTGATGCACAGTAATGCATGGTTAACATTATTTTGACTAAATTTGACCGTGCAACAATCTCGATGTCTTCAGCGTTTCTTGGCAAAAACTAGGTTTTTGTTTATTTAAAGAAATATAAAAGGTCCGAAAAATATCCACATGTTGCTGAATAAAAACATAATAATATTTAGTTATTTTTTCTTCCATTTGTGTCAGAGCAGACTGGTCATACATGCTCTTATCTCAACTGTTTGTGTCTTTCCAAAAGTGAATACAGTGATGTCACCAGTTGAAATTTTATATAGAGCAAAGATATCTGAAAAAAATCTCCTAATAAATTTATCTGAAGAAATATAGATGCAAATTAAGAGATATGTCCATCTGAGAAAGGATTTAACAAACTAAAGTTGCATCAGCGACACACGCTCTGAACCGTTTCCCCATCATCTTCTCGCTGTCAACCGCTAGCTCCAAGCAAAAGGAACATCACCCAGAAATATCAAGAGGTCGTACTCACTACGGGAAAGCCACACTACGCCGACGGCCTCCCTGTATGCCGACGGCCAAATGTCGGGGCCGTCGGCGTACAGCACGAGCTAGGGCATACGACCAACAAGCCGTCGGCGTACGAACCGCCGTCGGCGTAGCCATCTGCGGCCCGACGGCCGCCGTCGGCGTACAGGAGGCCGTCGGCGTACGCACGCCCACCGTGACGGATCGGGGACGGACGTGTAACTGCGTTGATACGCCGACGGCAATGCCGTCGGCGACTTGTATACTGTTCCTTTTTTATTTATTTGTGTAGGGTTTAGGTTTAGAGTAGGTATAATTTATATATAAATTGGATCTATAATTTCTCTCCCAATATCGGTATCCCACCCGCATAAAATAACGGTTTGAGTTTCCGGAACCCGACCGTACAACATATACATGTAAAATAAATAAAACAACAGATGTAATATACACCTACAACATAAATATTAAACACACCGCTGATCCAACGGCTCACAAGCACTGGAAGGAAACACACGATCCGTGTGCTTCTGCCTGATCCAAGGGCTCACAAGCGCTCGAAAGAAACACACCGATGATCCAACGGCTCACAAGCACTGGAAGGAAACACACGATCCGTGTGCTTCTGCCTGATCCAAGAGCTCACAAGCGCTCGAAAGAAACACACCGCTGATCCAACGGCTCACAAGGACTGGAAGAAAACACACGATCCGTGTGCTTCTGCCTGATCCAAGGGCTCACAAGCGCTCGAAAGAAACACACCGATGATCCAACGGCTCACAAGCACTGGAAGGAAACACACGATCCGTGTGCTTCTGCCTGATCCAAGGGCTTACAAGCGCTCGAAAGAAACACACCACTGATCCAACAGCTCACAAGGACTGGAAGGAAACACACGATCCGTGTGCTTCTTCCTGATCCAACGGGTTAGCAGCGCCAGAAAGAAACACACGACGCCTATAAATCAGTGTCGGGCTGTAGATAGGAGAAACCGTGTGTTTTGTTCTATCAAGAAATCCAGTTTCCCGCCAACGTTTCCCGCCAAAATATTTCCCGCTATCGTTCCCGCCACCGTTTCCCGCCAAATGCCGCCACCGGTAGTTCTATAAAACCCAGTCGAAGGTACGCATGGTACTCACTTGAGCACAAGCATGGTGTGTATTGGTCCTTGCGAGAAGTGTGTGTCCGGGTTTCATATTTCCGCATCCGAGCATCTCGCCAGGCTTTCGAGCAATTTGAATGTAGATGGTAGGGTAGTTCCAATTGAAGAAATTTTGCACACTGATAGTCATCTCGCTTTGCTCGGGGCGAAGCTATGCCGCGATGGGTTTCCGTATAGGACCCCGCTCCAAATTCGTGCAGAAATGCTCAGGCTTGCAGATAAATTTGACAGGAAAGTTACGAATAGTCCGTTCTACGAACTGAAGCTGACCGTGCTTCGTACGGCCGTTCCTGTCTCTGGGTAGTAGACAGCGATGATGACGACGACTTCATGCCGTCGTCAAAGGAAAGGAGGGTTGAAGCACTGAGCAAGAAGGCTGAAGCTTCGTCCAAGGGCAAAGGCAAGAAGGCAGAATCTTCGTCAAAGGGCAAAGGCAAAAAGGCATAATCTTCGTCAAAGGGCAAAGGCAAGAAGGCGGATGGTGCAGGCTGCGTTGATGGGAGATAGGTAGAGTCTTTGTTGTACTTGTGTTGTATCGTAATTTCAAGTTGTACCTTAATTTGTTCTATCCAGTATTTAGAACTAGTGAAGTTGTAACGTAGATCTCTATCCAGTATCCCGAAGTTGTACGTAATTTCAAGAAACACACCGCTGATTTCCCGCCCAAATATTTCCCGCTACAGTTCCCGCCATCCGAGCATCCCGCCACATTTCACATTTGCGAGAGGGGCTCCGGAGCGTCGAAATCCCAGCGAGGCCTAGAAATATTAATGAAATGAATTATAATGGTCTAGAAATATTAAGAACAATAAAAAATAATAGAAGAATTGAAAAAGAAAATAATTAAAAAAAATTAGCAAAACCATACGCCGACGGCTATGTGAGCCAAAATCGGCCCGAGTGGCTTCGCGCGCCACAAAATCCCCAAATCCAAACACAATCCCTAAATCCCCCACCCCGCCGCCGGCCGTCCCCGACCCCGCCGCCGGCCGCCCCACCCCGTACGCCACCCACCGCGCCGCCCCACCTCGTGATTGCAGCCGCTGCCGCTCCTCTGCTCGCCCCACCCCGTACGCCACCCGCCGTCGCCATGAAGCCCGAGGCGCAGAGCACGTCGCTGGCGTGATACCGCGCGCCTCCTTCCTCCCCTTCGCGCGTACAGCTGCCCGCGACCTCCTCTTCCTCCTCGACGCCGCCGCACGTCCGAGTTCTTCCCCGACACCGTGCGCTCGCCTCCGGCCTCCACAAGCCACCTCCTCTCCTCCTTCCTCCGGCCTCCACTGGTATTGTTTCCTCTTCTCCTTCCTCTTGTTAATTTAGAGCTTATGGATGCCGAAACTTGTTGTGGTCAGGGTGTGTGAGCTCATGATGGTAATTATACAATGTGTGTATTGTATTGATGTGTGTTGTGTGTGCTAATGAGTTGCAAAAAGAGGTGCTAATGAATTTACCCAGACTTGTATAAGAAATATGTTAGGTAGCCACTTTGTAAAGTGAAAAAAATATCTAGCTTTAGAAACTACTATGGAACTTAATTAGAAAAATATCTAGCTTTAGAAATTACTATGAAAAAATATCTAGCTTTAGAAACTACTATGGAACTACTATGGAGCTTTAAAAAATCTACTATGTTAGGTAGCCACTTTGTAAGATCACCAATTTAGTACTAAGCTTGGTGGAAATCATTTAACGTCTTCATGCTTCTTAATTGGATCATGTCTTTTATGCTTAAAAGTTTACCCTTTCTCAATGCAGGTGATTGACCAAGATGAGCCAAGGCAAGGAATCATCGGCCTCCTTGCTGAAGAAGGTGCGCCAGAAGAAAGTTACTAAAAGTGGAAGAGAACATATTCCGAACCCGCGTTACCTGTCTGACAATGGTGAGAGTAGAGGTGATGCAATTATTAATTTGTTCATGTCTTTATGCTTAATTGTTCACCCTTTCTCAATGCAGGTGAGGGTGGAGATGCTGGAGGAGGGGGAGGTGCCGATGCTCCAGTTCCTCCGAGGGGACGAGGTGCAGGACGAGGACGAGGGCGAGGTGTAGGACGAGGGCGAGGTGAGGGAGGACGAGGGCGAGGTGGGGGCGACGTGTCTTCGGACATACCCTCTGCTTCTGTCGACGAGGGTTCGGAGGAGACGGGCCCCTCCACGGACGTGGGGGCGGGCCCCTCCACGGACTTGGAGGCGGGGCCCTCCGCGCTGCCGAAGAAGCCAAGGATTCGAGGGGAATCCCAGGTCCCTGATGAGGACAAGGAACCTGCTACCGAGGAGGAGAAGATCCTCATTACGCCTAATGGGAGAGAGTAAGTGACTATATATACTAATTTTGAACATGGTAACTTCATTGTGGTCAGGACAATTTGACATGTACTAATGTTTAATTATTGTGCAGCAACTGGATACATCCTGCGGGAGCCCGTGTGCCTAACACCCTGATTGGAGCTTTGATTAGGAAGTTTTGGCCGGGCTTGTACAGTACCGTCCCCAACGGCGCGACGAAGCTAGCCACCCATTGGGTAGACTATCAGGCCGCCAATTACGCGAGCGGCGGGAAATGTTCTGACGCCGTGATCAACAAGTTTTGGGTAAGTTGAACTTTTCGAATTTCGTTCATACTTGATGTCCCCACCATGCTCTCACAATTTGTTTTTTGTGCATGATTAAAGAAGTTCTATAGGGTACTTCCTGAGCAGCGGGGCGATGCGGACAAGACTTTGGAGGGGGCTTGTAGGAAGTTGACACGACAGCAGTTCTACAATGCAAAGCATACCATGATCAATCATTTCAGTACTGAGACGTTAGGCAAGACGGCGGTGAAGCATGAGATTGTGGAGAACCCACTTGAGGTGACCGTAGATGACTACATGGCGGTAAGTAGATTGTTAATGAGATTACATGTTGCTGCTAAGTTGCAATTGCATTATCCGTTCTTCACATGAGTATTGTTTTTTCAGTTTAAGCCCTCATGGGCCTATGGCAAGGATGACGCGTGGAGGGCGTTGGTGTCTAGGTGGGCTGGGGAGGACCCCGCGTTCAAGGCCTTGAGCGAGCGAAACAAGTTAAACCGCGGGAGCGGGGGGACACATCGTGCGGGTGCCCGCAACCATGATCGCTTCAAGGCAAAGCTGGTATATATATACATGAAACAATCTTCATTTATTTCCCCTCATGTTCCTACTTGATACGCATGACACTTCTTTGGCATTGCAGGAGGCCGATTTCGGGGAGCCTCTTTCGGACATGCAAGCATGGGAGAGGATGAAGATGAAGAAGCCCAATTTTTCTGAGCCTCAGCCCTCGCAGCCCGATTACTTCGGCACTGCCAAGGAGGGGCTAAAGGCATACGTCGAGACGTTCAAGGGTATAAATCCGGAGGTGGACAACCCTCTTGAGCATGACATCGACGAGAGAGCGGTGGTCCTTGCCGGGAACGGTTGGGAGCATGGCCGTCCTCTCATGCTTAGTGCGGTACTCACGCGTACTCCTGAGTTGGGCCTCTCGCGTGTCAAGGCTACCCTCACCGCCGACGACCCTCCCGTCCTGCCTCGTCGGCCTTCCCGAGCTCGCCCCGATGTAAGTTTTCTCAATTTCATTCTCTTTCCGACATTCGTTCCTAGCTAAGTGGCTAAGTTGACGAGATGCGTTCCCTTTTAAAACTGTAGGCTGATTTCGAGGCGGCCTTCGATGCCGCTTACGCGAGCTATGAGAGAGAGTATCAGTTGTGGGTACAGAAGAGCCAGGAGTATGAGGAGTGGGCAGAGTTGAGGGATGCTGTAAGTTTCAACTTTTATATTTGCAAAATATGACAAGTCCCATTTCCTCAGTTTGAACCTTCTTTTTCTACAACTCCTGACATCTAAACTATCTTGTAGGCTGACGAGAAGTTTCATGCCACTGGAGAGCGGTCGCAGCTGCCTACGCGTCCACCTAGGCCGGGGATCATGCCCGTCGGCCCAACGAGGGAGTCGGTCGCTCGCACATACAAGCCAGCGACTCCGGTAAGTTATTTGCCAAACAAGTTGTTACCGCCATGCTGTGCTTTCCAAGTTGCTAACTTGGACTCAAAACATGTAGGGATCGGGATACTCGAGGACTGCACCCTTTGGTCGTGCTTCCGCCTCGCCGACTTCGACGCGCGCGCTCGTGGAGCATGGCACTGGTGGTGCCTCGCCGAGGTCGTCGCGTGAGACCACACCGTCCCGTGCCTCGCCGGATTCCTTGTGTGGTTCGACTGGCCCACGCGGTCGGTCGCCTATTCTCACGCTGTCAGAAATGGATACCTCGGGCTCTCGGGAGGTGTAGGATGTGTTCGGGTGTAGCGTGTGTGAATTCGAACTATGTTTGTGTCATTTTTGAGTTTGGATGAATTTGAATCATGTTTGTGTCATTTGGATATGTATGTGATTTTTATTGGATGTTTCTGTGATGTTTTATAATTTGTGCAATTTTAATTGTATTTAAAATGCGCCAGAAACCAGCAGCAAAAAGTTTCAGAAACTGAAAATATGGTCTAACGATACGCCGACGGCATTGCCGTCGGCGTAGGAGCTGTGGGGACGCACAGGATGGCGCCACGTCGACGCTGGATGCCCATATGGTCATCCCTACGCCGACGGCGTACGAATCCTCCCAGACGCACCAGAGCAGCACACGTGGCATCCTAGGCCGACGGCACTGCCGTCGGCGTATAGGTGGAGCAGACGGAGACGTTCGACGTCCGTTTTGTGGGTCCCACTGCTGCGTCGCCGACGGCGACGGATACGCCGACGGCAGTTTTCGTACGCCGACAGCGTCCTACGCCGACGCAGATACGCCGACGGCGATCGTTGCTACGCCGACGGCGGCCGCCGTCGGCGTTTTGACGGTTTCCCGTAGTGACTTCTCCTCCTTCCTTAGCCTCCCAAAATTTGGCCGCCGTCGGCGTTTTGACGGTTTCCCGTAGTGACTTCTCCTCCTTCCCTTAGCCTCCCAAAATTGCAGCCCACCAGGAACTAGTGTGCAGTAACTTACTAGTACTGCTCAATGTTCAAAAACTAGTGTGCGGCTTCTCGCTAGTATTTTATTTCAATCCTTGCTTAACGTAGTATTTCATCGACGCGAACTGTATTTTCTTATTTGACAAGGTTCTTTGTTACCAAGTGCTGGATTTCTACTAGTACTACTCCAGTTTACGCACACTATATAGAAATTTTGTTTTCCTGCTTATTCTTATAACGATCATGTGGTTCCTTGTCAACAACCGATTCACGGCACTTTTCTTCCAGGTTGGGCAAGCTAGAATGTTTGCTAAACTACTGAATATAAGTCATGGAGTCATCTTGGTGGAAAAAATGGTCTGATGCTTTGTGGGAAAAACGGCGTGATGATATGAGAGATAGAGACTCTTGGTATTGTCTATAACTTCTTTTTTAACATTCAAGTACGGGGGCCTCGGCTAGGTTCGCAGGCCATCGCTTTCGTCTCGAAGGTCAGAATCCCTTTGACGATGGATGCGGCGGTGCGCATCCGGAGCAAGATCCAGCTCACGACACCTCACACGCTGTGAGCGCGAAGAGCCGCTGACCTCACGGACGAAGGAGGGATCTCTCCCCCTTGCGCCGCCAGGCGTGCGCCAGCCCTCGGGCGTGCCTTGGTGCAGTAGCCGCGCCCCCACAGCGTCAAAGGCGGTGGGGTGCGATGCCTCCGAGGGGGAGCGCGGCAACTCAGAGCGGTTGTAGGAGGTGGTGGCGCAGGGACGCCACACGGGCGACTCCGAGCGGCGGTAAGGGGTCGTGACGCCAGCGCGCCACGCAGGCGACAAACCTTCGCGCTCAGGCCGATGCGGGCGAGCTGCTTTCTCCATGTCGGGACACCATGTTCGCCGCAAAGGTCGACGCGAGAGCCGCTAGATCCACTTGCGCCCCCCTACCTGGCGCGCCAGATGTTGGGTCCGAGAATACGAACACCGGGGATTTGGAAACCCCTTTTTAGAGATTCGGTATAAGGGCGTAGGAGGATCCGGCGAGCTCACGAACAAACGGGAAAATAAAGCACACGAGCGATCTACCAGGTTCAGGCCGCTGTTAAGCGTTAATAGCATACTCCTACTTGTCTGGACAGATGATGTTGATGGTGGTTTCGGGCTACAATGTGAGTTCCCGGGGAACTCGAGATCTCAGAGTCTCGGGGAGGAAGAAAGATGCGGCGAGGCCTGATCTGATCTGGAGTCGTCTCTTTTCCTCTCTGGCTTGTTGCTCAAGATGATCTCACTCTCAGGCTGCCTTGGTCCTTCTTTTATAGCTCAAGAGGATACCACAGTGGCAAGGTAACAACTGTCCAACCACAAAATGGCTGCTCCCGAGATTCCCAAAAGGTGTTGGGGTTGGTAGAAGGAAAGTGCTTCCTTCTGTATTTGCCTATCTTTAGTCCGGATGAGGCTAAAGCGGCGCAGAGCAGCTTTGGCCAAAGCATGGCAGGGATGTACCGGGTGGCAGGCGATCCTGCCGGCCACTGTGCGCGCAGTGCAGAAGTTGTGACACCATAACCGTGGGTTTTGCTTCCACCCACTAGACTTATCTTCTTCTTGGCAAGCTTCTCGGGAACCCTATCCCGCGAACCGGGGCTGTTCCATCCACAGCAGGCAATCCGGGGGAGCCATGCGTGTTCCGGAAAAGATTCCTGGGTGAGGACCATTAGGTCCAGGAAGGTCCAGCGGCATCCGGGAAGGCGAGTTCCCGGGAAGCTTTCTTGTAGGCCTTGTCGTTGTAGTCGTCGAGGTTGACACGTTCTATCCAGGGGGTAGAAGGTTCCCGGGTTCGGAGGGCTCTCCATGCCCACCCTTTCCAGGCTTGGTCCGTCTTTGACCAGGTTGACCAAGGTGCTCGAGTTGACTACGGCCCTCGCGTGGTGAGCCCGTGGGGACCCTTGTTCCACTGGTGGACACCATTTTTTTACTTTTCTTTTTCTTGAGAACTAAAACTGTTGGGCCATTTTCTACTGGGATTTTTCAGTCCGAATTTAGTCTGTTTAGTTTCTGTTCTTAATCTCAGTGCATTTTACCGGTTTCCGTTTATGTTTTATGCACTGCTTTAAACACAGAAAAAATTGCCTAAAACATGATATTTAATGTTGAGTATCGTGTTAAATATCAATGGATGTTGAGAATTAATATTGTAAATTAATATTTATTATGAGAATGATGAAGTATTCAGCCTTTTCTAGTTTTTCAGAGAGGATGTTTATTTTGAGCGCAATTATGAGTATCTCTCTAAAGTTTCTCGATATTTTGTTCGAGATTTTATTGAGAACGAAGTTTTATGTTGATGTCATTATTATGGCGTTTATTAAAGATGTGGTCATCTCTAAAGGGCTGAGGCCACCTTAAAGAAAATGTTAATGGCTATGTGGTCATTTTTCTACAGCGCACTATGTAG